>OY821517.1:50416661-51016661 GCA_963682025.1 Cordilura impudica
ACTTTTTGTTTTTCATTTTTTATTTTTAATTTTTCGTTTTTCATTTTTCATTTTTTATTTTTAAATTTTCATTTTTCATTTTTTAATTTTCATTTTTCATTTCTTATTTACCATTTTTTATTTTTAATTCTTTGTTTATTTTTTTTTTTTAATTTTTTACTTTTCATTTTTCATTTTTTATTTTTCATTTTGTATTTTATTTTTTTATTTTTCATTTTTTATTTTAATTTTTAATTTTTCGTTTTTTATTTTAGTTTCTTATTTTTCATTTTTCACTTTAAATTTTTCATTTCTCTTTTTTAATTTTTTATTTTTTATTTTTCATTTTCAAAAAGGTTATTACATATCATAATTTTTTTGCCAATACAATCATAAGTCACGCCGATTTTGTCTTACGTTTTACATGTTACGCTGTTTTTGTGATTGTATTGTGAAATAGATTTTTAACCCCCCCTGCACATACAGATGTTTACACATCAAAAAGAAATATCTTTTTTTAGAAAAATACCTTATCTTACACAAGCACCTTTTCTAAAATAAGTATCTATTTTGAAAAGGTTACTTTTCTTCAAAAGTACCGCTTTTTAAAAAATAATAACATCTTTTAAGAAAGCACCTTTCCTTAAAAATTACCTTTGTTTCAAAAAGTACATTTTCTTGAAGAATTACCTTTTCTTAAATAAGTACCTTTTCTGAAAAAAGCATATTTTCTAGATGTAGTACTTTCTCTTTAGAGAGTACCTTTTCTTAAAAAATTACATTTTCTTAAAAAGGCACCTTTTCTTAAACAATTGAATTTTCTTAGAGAAGTACATTTCCTTAAAAAAGTACCTATTCTTATAAAAGTATCTATTCTTAACAAAGTATAATATCTTGAAAAAATACATTTTCTAAAATAAAAATACCATTCCTTCAAAAATAGTACTTTCTTCTCTTAAGAAAGTACCTTTATATAAAAAAAAATACCTTTTCTTAAAAAAGTACCTTTCCTTAAAAATTACCTTTTCTTAAAAATTACCTTTTTTTTAAAAAAGTGCCATAATTTAGTACCCTATATGTGTTAATCCTAACGTTTTTCCAAACAGAAAAAATTTACTGAAATTTATAATTCGTTGTTTAGGCAGAGTAAGGCATAATTATTTCGGAGTTGTCTACAGAGTGTGCGATTACTGGAGTATTATTTTTAAAAATATAAATAAAAGAAATTTTTTAAATATGGTTCAAAATACTTATTTTTCTGTGGCATTAAAAAATATATTTTGGACAAATAAATTAAACGAAAATAAATATAAAATTACATTTTTTTAATTAAACTTGTAGACAGTTTCGAAAAATGTGCTTTTAAGAAAAACATGTTTTACAAACTTGCGTTACGACTGTAACGTTAATACCTATCAATTTTTCGATTTGCCTAAACCGGGTGCTTCCTTTAATTATTAAATTATGCACAAGAAAATGGCTTGGATTAAATTGTATAACGCTGATTATGAACATTAATATGAAATGTGTATTTTGGAAATGAAATAAAACTGATTTCGATTGATATTAGAAATGAAAGGAAAATTAAAAACATTTTGAAATTTAATTATTATTTAAGAAAATAAGTTTAAAAGCTCCTTATTAAACTGAAATGTTTTTCATTATTCATTATGCTGTGTTTAATTCAATGCAAACATTAAGGAAATTGTAATGTACATTAACAAAAAAAAAAAAAGAAGAGAAAAATAGTATATATGACAATGTTTTTTTTTTAAATATGGCAAGCATTCGCAAACTAATACGATTATTATGAATAACAAACACTAACAAAAACAACAATTAGTTTTTAAACAACCCATTTTTTGTAAAAATAAAAGAAACATACCTCTTCTTTGCTTTCCAAACGATCTTTGATGTGATTACAAAAGACGGGTAATAATATAGCACGACATTCGGGTATATGAAACAGTTTTGAATCGACAAAATCTTTAATGCAACCCATTTTCGATTGTGTTAAACGACGAGGAGGAAATTTTCTCAAGATATTAACAATAACAAGGCTATAGCAGAAAAGATGAAAAAAAAAATAATTTATTAATGATATACAAAAAATTAAATTATATAAACATTTATTACCTTAAGCGCACAGGATCAAATACCTGCATTAAATCAGTAGCTATTATATGTAAATTCTTTAAAAGAGCTCCTTCTGATTTTAACAGATCCGTAGGGCAACCAATCATTTGTATAAACATTTCCAAAAGTTCTACAACATGAATCGTAATAAATTGTAAGCATCAGAGACCCCAACAAATTCCCTACTTACCATGTAAATTGTTGGCAAAACCTTCATAATCTGAATTACCATTTATGGCTGAGAATAGAATGCGAGATCTGATTATAAATTTCATAACATAATGTAAATATCTAGTGGTTTTATATAAACGTTTAACTTCTATACGTTCATCAATCTCAATGCCATCAGCTGATTTCTCTTTGGGATTTACAGCATCTGTTATATTCTTTTGTAGAACATCAATAAGTTTGCTGAAAAGATCAATCAAAACATATAAAGGATGACTTTTTTTTTAAGCGATATAACATTAAAAACTTACGCATAAGCCAGGGTGGCGGAAAAACTTTCATTTATATAAACATCTAAAACGGTCAAGAAATGTTGATATTTCAAGTCCGAAACTGTTTCGATGAGGTGTATGATACTCATAAATACTAATTGATCATATTTTTCGGGATTATCGTTTTCCACCAATATATTGAATAATGCATCTAATATGTCTTGTAAAAATTTCACAACCTCTTCGCCAGGCACATTGGAGAGAGCATTTAATGAGTCTTCTAAAGTTTCTTTATGCGCTGACCAATTCAATAGGCCCAATAGACTTACACTCTGTGTTAGTTTTGTACTACAAAGGTTGACACAAATGATCAATTGATCTTTGGGCAATAAGGTAAGACCGCTAACCGAAGGTTTAGAGCCTTGCAATTCACTTGTGGTAGCCGGTAATTCCATATACATGTTGTTAGAATTAGTTTTGTCAATTTTTTTATGATCCATTTTATAAACGGACAAATTATGTTGTCCTTGCTGTTTATTAAACGAAGGAATAAAACATG
This sequence comes from Cordilura impudica, assembly GCA_963682025.1. Lineage (NCBI taxonomy): Eukaryota > Metazoa > Arthropoda > Insecta > Diptera > Scathophagidae > Cordilura > Cordilura impudica. The sequence goes on from OY821517.1 coordinate 50,419,776, forward strand.
TAACTTAAAAATAATATTTCGGATATAAATGGTAAATATTTTATAGACCTACCGTAATTGTGGTGCCATTATCTTGCATTAATGGCACGTAAGATAAACCAAAAGGTTTTTCGGATTTATCTTTTTGTTCGTTAGAGCTGCGATGTTTGAATATGAATTTCAAATGACAATTTTTAAAATCATCGATGGGTATATGAATCTAAAGTGAAATGAAAATGAAAATGAAAACGAAGTAGAAGTTATTATTGTACTAAAGGTTTTTGTAATATCACGCCAAACCTTAAAAGTTTCCAGCCATTTTGGTTTATCGTCATGATAGTAAACTACGGATTTATATTCATCTATAGGTGCCAAACCCGAGCCAATGCTCATGACACCCGGCATTATATGACCCTGTTCATTGCATACGGTTATTGTTACCTCAACATTCTTCTCTGAAGTCTTGGCCAGGCGAGAAAATTCACCCGAACACAATGTTAAATATAAATCATTGCGTACATCACCGGGTAAGATAACTTCTGGAAAACCCATTTTCCTAGCCATGGGTACGTTGGTGTGTAATAGCCTTGGAAATTCTTCTTTTATTTGTTTTATATCGCCCTGCAATACCTCGACAGTAACACACATGCGTGAATCGATTTTGCCTATATCTTTATTGGCTATGAGTTTTCGCAATGTGCCATCCATATTATCTTTATCGCATAGCATGAAGGGCATATCCAAATTACCCTTGAAGTCATCGGGTTTATTAATGATGGGCGTTAAATCTTTGAAAGCCACACCAAAAGGCCGTCTCATTATGTACTCGCTACCATTAAAGGAACCGCTGGAACTTATCGAAAGTTGTGAATGTTTTTTGCTGGCTGCAGTCAACATGGAATTTGTAATGCTGCTACGTTTTGAATCGTTCTCCTTCATTTCCATCGAACCAATGCGTACAGCATAACAAACCAAATACATTTTAGGTGTGCTCACATCATTCTTACTGAGATCAGTGAAGAGAACACGGTTATTATCGAACTGATCAATGTCACGGGCAATACCGTTGCGAGACCATTTCACTACATAATTTTCACTAATCGGCCGATGCGATTCACCATCGAACAGAGTAAATATCAAATCGGAATCCTCCTGGAATTTGCAAACGAAAGCATTGACATGTAAAAGAATATTGTGGGAAAAATTCTTATAAGGCTTGGGACCAATTTGTTGGGTTTGAGGACGCTGCAAACGAAAAAAGGAAAACCAAAATCAATAAAATTTTTCAAGAAATTCATCCATCACCCCCAAATATTATTACTTACACTAGCTTTGATAATACGACTAACAGCATTCATATGATGTTCATATAATTCGGTGGTGCAAATTGTATTGCTATCCAAAATATCACCACTTTCGTCACGCACCACCATGTCTAAGCCCAACAGGTTATTACCGGTATCAATTTGTGAGGTGGCCAATAATTTCACCGTACGCATTTCATCCATAGGCAGGTTACCAGATATTAACAAAGCTCGATTATTGTTTAAATCATTCATTTTTAAGCGTATTATATGAAAGTCGGGATGATTGACCTAAGAATATTTGAAAAAAAAGGAAAGAATTTTGGTAAGAAATAAATAACAATTGAAATTTTAAAAAGTTGAACGAATCAGTAATATTACAGGCATAGGCAAATGTTTTTTTTATATCGACGGTTTCATGATAGAGGGGCGTATCGTCTATATATTCTTATGGTCGTTACGCACTTTCGGCTTCCTGCTCAAATAATTAAAATAAAAAAATCCTTTAGCTAACCCATTTAGAGCACAGTAGATTTTTAAAATTATTTGATTGTTTGTATTTTTGCACGGAATATTTTGGTTTTCAAGCAGAACAGACGTATTTTGAGTCAGTGAAAAAAATAAACTTATAAATCAAAAAAAAAAATATAATAATTTTTGTTCTGATTTGTCAATTTGTTTTATCCTTTTAATAATAAAATGGATACTCCTAATCCTTTATTGGAACATAATTTGCCTCCTGATAAATTGGGAATGATTCAAGAAACGCAATCTTCCTTGAGAAAAAAATGTTTTTGTCAAGCTAAAGGAAAATGTTATTGTATGGCTCCTTTGGAATGCAATAGTCCTGCGGTGAACCCTAGCACATCTGGTCTTACAATTGGAAAGGCTTTTATTTTAATTAAAGAAAGAGGAAACAATTCGCAGATAATAAGCAATGTCAAAATAAATGCTCAAGATGAAGTTCCGCAAAAGAATTTAAATAATTTTTTCAATGAAAATCAAGATGCCTTGTTTTATAATTCAAGTATACTTCAAGATGATAATAGTAAGTTAATGGAATTTGAAAATTCAAATATCTCAAATTCATCTGTAGATGATGAATTTATTGTGATACAAAATAAAAGAAAAAGACCAAATGACGTCGAAATAGATTTGTCAAATCTAAGGTACGAAAACAAAACCCTACATCAGCAATACAATACAAATAACAGAATAGATTTGCTATCGTAGGTGAATTGAACATTGAGGAAGATCCCAATATTCATATTGATAAAGATAGTCGTAAGATCGATTCAGTCAAAGAAAATTCATTCTGTCCTCCAATTTTTTTGTTTAATGATAATATTAAACACTTAATTGATCAATTGAGCGAAAAAGAAATTATTTTTAAAATCATTAACAAAAACAAACACAAAAGTAAAATATGTCTCAAAGATCCAGTTGCTCATTCTGAGAAAAGAAAATCGAATCCTATTCTTATACTCCTAAGGAATTTAAACGCGTATGAGTAATTTTACGTGGTTTATACTACAAAACAAATTTGAATGATATAAAAACAGAGTTAGATTTATTAGTTCCTAATACAGTTGATTCGGTAACTAAATTTTCAACAAATTTTTCTAAAAAAATAATTTTGATACAGGCCTTTTTTAGTTACTCTTATTTCCGGTAAAAGAGTTAATGAAATTACAGGTTTACGTTCTATTTTTAATCAAAAAATTTCGTGAGAATCACCGAAGATTAATAAAAAAGAAATTCAATGTTGGCGTTACCAACAATGGGGCCATATTTCCCCAAATTGTAACAGATCTTACTCTTGTATTAAATGTGATCAAAGTCATGCACCAGGAGAATGTCAATTTATTTCAGATAAGGATAATTTGCCCTTTTGCGTTAATTGTAATCAGAAAGGTCATACATCTAATTTTAAGGGTTGTCCTGCTTTAAAGAAATATCTTGATATGAAGGAGAGAACTAAAAAAGTTGTTAAGGAAAGAAAAGAAAATGCTTCTATTAATGTTTCCAATGCTCTATTAGTCTCTAATTTTGTTCAACCTAATCGTACATATGCCAGCCAACTTAATAATACTATTCAAAGTACTTCTAGGAAAGCAAATTATAATACTTCTATTCCAAATTCTTCTAAAAAATCCATTAAGATGCCTACTTTTGTTAAAGACTTTTTGAAAATGGCAAAATGTTTATGGGAACCAGAACCACTTTCTTTAGAACAAAAGATATCACAATTTATGAGTCAGTATAATTCACTTTCAAAAGAAGAGGCCAAAAATCAATGTCAAAGTATTTTAGAAGAAATATATGAAATTTATGAGCCATAATGGATTTAATTTGTTAACCTTCAATGTAAGATCACTTATTGAAGTGAGTCGTAGATTAGATTTGTTAAATATTTTAAATTGCAATATTATTGATATTGCATTTATTCAAGAGACTCATTTAAAGAAAAATCAAACGGTTAATTTAAAAGGTTATTCATTTTATAAGGATAATAGTCCCCAAGGTGTTGGTATAGCGATTAGAAATACATTTAATTGTTCAAGACTAATTATACCAGGTATGGGTTTTCCAAACATTTTTCTTACGATAAAAGTGTTGGTAAATGGTTTAGAAAAAAATTTGTTGTTGGGTTGTGTTTATCTTCCATGCAATCACTCTCAATCTAAAATAATTGATGGGCTTTCAATAATAGCAAACTTTTCTCAAAACAAACGATGGAGCTTTTATTGGTGGTGATTTTAACGCTAAGAATATATCTTGGGGTGACACTATTAATAATTCAAATGATAATAGTTTTTATAATTGGCTTTTAAATTTTTCTAATGATTTTATTCGAATTTCTAATTCTATTCCTTCTTTTCCAAATGGATCTTCGTTTCTTGACCATTTTCTTGTTTCCTCAAATTTAGTTAATTCTTACAATCCAAATTTTAAAATTTTTAGTATTGCTACATTTTCTGATCATTTTCCTCTTAAATTACAAATATTCCTTCTCGAAATTGATTTTCTATTGAAGCTTATTCCAACTTTTACCTCATTTAAGAATACTAACTGGACCAATTTTAATAATGGTTTGATTCAGGAGCTTTCAAATAATTTTCCGGATTCGTCAAGAAACTTAGAAAATATTTAAATTGATATCTATGTTGAAAAGTTTACAACAGCGGTTAATGATTTAAGCAATAGACACTCAGAGAAGATTAAATTAGAAACCGGAAGATTTTTTGTTTCTGATAACATCAAACACTTGTTCAAAATTAAGCACAGTTGGCAGAAAAATATGAAAAAGATATACAAAGGAACACTTAATCGCAGACACCCGGATTACATTTTACTTTCTAAGCAAATTCAGTTAATTAATATTATTATTAAAAGGCAAGTTGAACTTGAACAATCTCATTTGTTTAGTGAGAAAATTAAAAATATTAAGCCAGGGCCAAATGCGCACAAAAAGATATACAACATTATAGGTTACAAAAGAAATAAGTGTTTAAGAAACCTGTCCGTTGACGGTGTTGTTATAGAGGATGAAACTCAGAGATTAGTTAAATTAAGTGAACATTTTTCCAAAAGTTATAGTGGTTCTGCTCCTATCAGAGATGTTTCTAATGTAGTTGATGTTGTTAACAGAACAATTTCTAGTGCTCAGGAAAATATTTTTTGTTTTAATTCCACTTTTTCTGCTCACAACACCCAAAAGAATTCAAGACTTGTAACCTTAGATGAAGTACTAATTCTAGTTAAAGATATTAATAACAAAAAATCTCACGGTTTAGATAATATTTCTAATTTCATTATTAAAAAACTAATAAAAGCATTTGAATTTCTGTTGGTAATATTTAATCATTGGATTAACAACTCATATTTTCCGGATTCATGGAAAATTTCGAAAATAATTCCTATTCAGAAGAAACCAAACAATTTTGAAATTAATAATTTAAGACCCATTTCATTACTTTCAAATTTAGGCAAGTTGTTTGAAAATGTGTTACGTCAAAAAATGGATTTTGGAATATTAGAGCCATATATTCCAGAATTGCAGTTTGGTTTTAAAAAAGGACATTCTACTGTTGATGCTATGCTGAAATTTGAAGATGATGTTATTAATCATATTCGCATTAAGCATTGCACTGTAGCGGTTTCTTTGGATGTGGAAAAAGCATTCGACCATGCACATCACTTTGGAATTCTATTTAAAATGATCCAGATTGGTTTTGACTCCTCAATTGTTAAAATTTTTCATAGTTTTTTTTTTTCAAAAAGAATGTTTTGTGTAGTTGAATTTAATGGAAATTTATCGGGTTTTGCGAATATTAGTTGTGGTGTTCCACAAGGCTCGATTTTAGCTCCTCACCTATATAATATCTTTATGCATGATTTTCCTCATTTTAATATAAATTCTGTAGGTATTTTATACGCCGCACAATAGGTCAAATGACAGCTTTTTCTGTGCGAAATTAGTAACTACTACAAAAACATGGTATTCAAACTAAAGCTTGTAAGAATTACATAAGGTAGTTTAACCCTATTTAAAAAAATGGAATTTAACCCATTACCGACCAATAATTAACCCTTTTTCAAAAATTACAAAAACATGCATACAAAAACATGGTATTCAAACCAAAGCCTGTAACAGTTCCAGAAGTAAGTTTAACGCTATCTAAAAAAATTTCATTTTACCCATTAACGACCAATAATTAACCCTTTTTCAACCATTAAAACAAACATAATGCATTCAATTGATTTATTTTTTTTTATTATAATATAACATTTAGAAATTGCTTAAATCTAATTCATTTTGTAAATTTAAATCAAAAAGGGCTACTTCACTTTCATCAATTTCATCAATATCATCAATTTCATTAATTTCTTTCTCGGTTGCTAAGCTGAAATTCTTCTATGGATTCGCTGCAATATAATAGCTCAATAACTTCAGGTGGAAGTGAAGAACGTTTACGCTTTTGTAAGCGTCTGGCTAAAAATGTTGTGGAAATGAATGGATCTGAAGTATCGACAGCCCTATTAAATACATCTAACAGGTTATTGGTGCGGCTATTTTTGCGGGCGTGATGCAACCGATCGGCCTTTTATATCTTGTGTCGCGATTCAGAAGCTTCTTCTCCAAGAAAACCTATTGGTAGTGCGCTGTTTTCTATTATTTGTTTTGAGTGTATGAGCACTTTATGGACCGTGGCAGTCATTGGCAACCAGGGATATAGCACCTGAAAACGTTTTGCTGTTTCAAAGCAATATATTTCAAATTTATTTGAATCTATTTTGAACTGGCAGGATATGCAAATCAAAATTATTTTGAATCGAAATATTATATCTTTGCCAACATCAGTTATTTCAGAAAAAATATCATGCTCAGAAAAAGCTCGACGAGCAGTGTTTCTGTCATTTGTGGAACCAAAACCACTTACTCTGGGCATGTCCACGCGAAGTCCAAGCTTTCTCCAAAAATCGTTTTGTATTTTTTCTTTTCTTTTTAAGATAGTTACTTTATCATCTCCTCGTATTTGCCACTTTTGTAAATTGCATTTATAGCCTAAATGTAATACAAATTCGAAAAACCTTATCCAGCAATGAAGCGGGCTAAGTCCAAACTTTAAGTTTTCCTCTTCTGCACAGAATACTTCACTTTTATAATCAAATGTGTTCATGAAGTCCTTAGGTGTAGCAGTACAAATGGGACAAGCCTGGTTTGATTTCGTTCCAGTTATAATGTTCAAAACTTTCCCATCAATTAGTGTTAAAAATAATTTAAATGAAACTTCAACGAATTTTCCCTCACCAATTGATATCCTTTGTCTCCTTTACGTACTCCAGTTTAATGGGACGACAAAATCGTACAGATTGCGGTGTACTGTTGTTCCAAATTGGCTTTCCCGATAAGGACATTAAACGTAAGGGAATAACTGAAGTAGCTAGAAGGGAGGCATTGCAGTTTTTTCACGAACTTGACTCATTAAATGCTTGCTTAAATTGAGCTTGACCAGTGCTACTATCAAACCCGAATAATATTAAGATTGATTTTATCAACAACGTGTTTAAAAACTGCATCACATTTGTCTTTCTTAATGCATTCTTTTCGCCATATTTCAAACAGATCGTTTTTTTTTTTTTGATACAGAGGTTACCTACAAGAAAAGGCATAACTCATAAAACGCAAATAATCGCAACTTGCCACAAACCGAAATTACTCATTACATTATATTTAATCTATTTTATCAATATGAAAGAGGTCAAATGGGGTCAAAATTTTTAAACGCTTACGGAATATAAATGTTTACAAATAAACGGATCCCTTTTAAGGTAATGTTGTCTAATGAGTTCTTTCCAAGTATATCGACATATATATAAAGCAGTTATAATTAAAAACAGTAGTACTTACCTGTCTCTTTATTTTCCATTTAAATTAATAAATAATAATATACACAAATCGAGAAATACAAACTTAAAGTTGACCTTGCACTATTGAACACTCTTGCACGTTTGTAGAAAAAATTGCATTGATTGACTTTGACTTACAAATGTGTAACGGTGCTTTTTTTTAAACGCAAAAAAACATCACATGTCTTTGTTTTGAAGCATTTCCAATTAAAAAACAACAACAACAATAGTAAAACGGCACTTTGATTTTTATCAATTTAGCATAGAAAAAGCTGTCATTTAACCTATTGTGCGCCGATGACTCTTTGCTTTACTCCCGCAATGAGTCACCCATTACCGCTTCAAGCCAGGTTTCAAATCACCTCTCAATAGTGAAACAGTTTCATAATGATTGGGGAATTAAAATTAATGCATCAAAATGTGAAGCAATTTGTATTCGCAATGCTTCAGGTAAATGCAGGAACTTTGTTGTTCTTGAAAGTAAGACTTTAAGTCTCTTCCTCGAAGGGACTGAAATTCCATTTAGAGAAAATCTAAAATATCTTGGTATATCATTTAATAAGCTTTTAAAGTTTAATAAGCATGCAAGACCAGTGATAAAAAAAACATATAAAATTATTGGCACGTTTTCCAAAATTTTACATAATAAAGATTTACCAATAAAAACAAAATTGTTATTATACAAAACCAGCATAAGACCTGTTTTTTTATATGGATTCCCAATTTGGTGTAATATATCACCGAATATTGTTAAGGAATTGGAAATTTTAGAGCGTAAAGTTTTAAGGTGCTGTATTGGGAAATATTTTGAATCTTTCTCCAAACGTTTTTCTTTATTTATAATGAATCGAATATTACACCCATTGGCCATTATGTCGGTGATATTTTAAAGAGGTTTATACTAAGAATATCTAATCATGAAAACAAATATGTTAAAGATATTTTTAATTCTCAACGAGACTTTAACTGGACAAATATTAATTATTTGTCTCCTATTGGTTACATGAATGAAAAATGAGTTATCTGTTTCTTTATGTCCCAATTTTTATAGGAAAAGTACTCCTGGTACTCATAGGGGTTGAATTTGCCCTTTCTAAACTTATTTTCAGTTTTGCGTTTGTTTTTGTTTTTTTTTTAATTAGTATGTAATGTTAGGTTTAAGTTAGTTTTAAGTTTATTTTAAGAGATAAGGGCGTTGAAATTAAAATAGTTTGTTATACAATTTTCACTATATATTGAAAGCATGGCAGCAATTCCACAAATATTGTATTTAAGATATTACACTATAGTCTTAAGTTATCTTTTGTTATTGTTGCTGTATCATTATATTGTAGAAAAAAAGACTCAATAAATTTAAACTTTAAACTTTGTATTTTTGCACACATAAAAAATGTAACAAACACTTACTTCAAAAAGTATACGTACACCTTAAATTAAAACTGTCAAACTATGAAAAAAATAAGAAAAAATTAACTAAGCTGAATTATTTTGTTTTCTAATAAATTATTAAGCTATTTTTTAGTTTCTATTTTAATTTATTTAAGGTTTATTTTGTTTTCTAATAAATTATTAAGCTATTTTTAGTTTTTATTTTAATTTATTTAAGGTTTATTGAATTTAAAAAAGTAAAAAAAAAGAAATAATCATAAGAAAAATTACACCAGCCAACAAGGTTTTGGACTGGAACAACCAAATATCTTTCCTAGGGTAATATGGTGGGCTGAATTCGAAACTGTAATTGGTTTTTCTCTATCACGACAGGTTTTAGAGAAAAAAAAAATGTTTTTATTCGTTTTTTACATAAAAAATCATTAGTTTATTTAAAAATTCATGAATTTTCAAAAGTGAATGGCGTTATTTGAACGTCGTTTGTATTTTGTTGGTTCGGTTTCACGTATTTGAGCCCAGCACGCTTTTGTCTCAAATTCCTTAAAAAGTTCTCTCAATTTTCATTAAATATTGGTGAACACGCCCCCTTGTTCGTCGCTCACCGCACCTAGATTTCGTGGAAAAAATCTAAATGCGAATGAAGAAAATGCATTTTGAGTGACATTCGTGCACCTAATTCGTGATAATTTTTCAATAATTCAGCAACAATTTGTCTGTAGTTTTCACTTTTACTGTTTCCAAGAAAACTGTCCACGATGCTCTTGAAAGATTACCAGACTGCATATTCTTTCTCCAATAAACCTTGTGAAAAATTGTCATCATTCAATAGCTTCCTGATCTGAAGGCCAACAAATATGCCTTCTTTGATTTTAGCATATGAAATTTTAGGAAAAACCGCTAACAAATATTTAAATGCTGCACCATCTTTGTCTAGAGCCTTGACAAAGTTCTTAAAAAGGCCCAATTTTATGTACAGTGGCGGAAGAAGAACGTCATTTGAATCAAATAATGATTTATTTGAAATGTTTTGTTTTCCTGGTGAATACTCAGTTCTTTTTGGCCACTCTGTTCTGACGTAATGATGACATGTAGTGCGACTATCTCATAGACAAAGGAAACAACAATATTTCGTGACTGCATACCAGTCAACAAACCAATGGCCTGAAACCGATTAATTTACAGTTATTTACGATGGTCTATGCTATATTTAAATCACACACCTTAAGGTCACCACAGATCTTCCATTTATGATCGTTGTATTTTAGTAATGTCAAAATTTAAGTTATTGATTCGTAATTTTCTTTTGTAAATATTAATGGAATGAGCAATTGGTATGGATGGTTTTTCATTCCCATTATGCAAAAGAAGAGCCTTTAAACTGTACTTAGAGCCATCAATAAATAATCTCCATTCAGTTTTGTCATATGGCTGGTTCTTGGAGAAAGAATATGCAGCCTGGAAATCTTTTAAGAACATCGTGGACAGTTTTATTGGAAACAATAAGATTGAAAACTACAGACAAATTGTTGCTGAATTATTGAAATTCTATCACGACTTAAGTGCACGAATGTCACTCAAAATAATACGTGAAACCGAACCAACAAAATACAAACGACGTTCAAATAACGCCATTCACTTTTGAAAATTCTTTGATTTTTAAATAAACTAATGATTTTTTTTATGTAAAAAACGAATAAAAACATTTTTTTTTGTATCTCGAAAACCTGCCGTGATAGAGAAAAACCAATTACAGATTCGAATTCAACCCACCAAATTACCCTAGGAACGATATTTGGTTGCTCCAGTCCAAAACCTTGTTGGCTAGTGTAATATTTAATATAATAATATTTATTCACTAATATAATCATAACGTGACTTATGCGCCACCCTGTAACTTATAGGATATCCTTTGCGCTTTAGGACATTTGTGAGCCGTTATGGCATCGACTTAACAAGCTTCAATTATCCTCTTGACTAATTTTACCTCTGTCATACAGTCACATTTCCTTTGAGGTTATTTTAATAAACCCCACAAATGCCCTATAGGCTTAAGAACGGGCGATTGGGGTGATAATTTTAATTGATTTTTAGAATTCTAACCACATCTTGACATTTTTCGCCGTAATTTGGATCATTGTCCTGTTGGAACCAAAAATCTTCTCCAAGACCCCGTCGTTGTGCAGTTTGATTCAAAAATTCCAATTCCAATTTGATTAAAAATTCTGGAGCCTTCTTTACATACTCATGTGCAAAGTTCATATGTTTTTTATATCAGTTTGTCATTCCATTCATTTGTATCGAAAAATTCTGTTGCGGGCCCATAAAGAATGTATATTTTTGATCCTTATAATAACTCGAGTCAATATAGCGATGTCCGTCTGACCGTTTGTCTGTTGAAATCACGCTCTTTCACAAAATAAACCATTTACCTGGGTAAACATAGGATAATAGTGTTTGTTATTACATCGAGCAGTTTGGTATTTAAAATGTGGTAAATCGGGCATCATTGTTCCAAGATATGGAGACACCTCTAAAAGATGTTTAAAATTCAGTGTGTTTTAGTAAATTGTTTACTTTTCAAACATTTTGTTTACATTTGTTACAAGTAGTGCAATAAGTCCAGATATGAATGTAAACGTAAAACTCAGGTGTAAGGTATTAAAGATTCGGCATACCTGATTCTAACACTCTTACTTGTTTCTACTGACTTCGGCAAGGCATGGCTTTCTACGTGCTTCACGACCGTGGTATTCACATTTTTTAATATTTCACGAACGGTGTTTTCGTGGATGTCTTTGCCGAAGGGTTCCCTAATTTTAGAACCAATCTTGGAAGTAGTAATACTGGGATTCTGTTTTACTGATGCCAGTTAGCTTGTGGGGGTGACAAGAATGAGGTTTTGACAAAATTGAATAGATGGGTTTGTAGTTTTGAGGAACATACTGCTCTATGATCCGAGCTATTTACCTTCATTTCTAAGTTTTAGGATAATTTTTTTTCCCATCAACACCGATTTCTTTGATAAATTTTCCAAAATAAAACAAGTTTTTCTTCTACTAAAATAAAATCGATTTCCCTAATTGTAAATGTACGAATACTTTTTCTGGCACTTACGGTTGCCAAACTGCGTTTTTCGATTTGTATACAAAAAAAAATTAAGTAGAAACGTTCCGAAAGTAAAATTTCAAATGTATCAATGGTAATTTTTAACATTTTTGATATTTGAAATCTATATTTTCAAGTGTACGAATAATTTCTCTAGTAAGTGTAAATAAATTACAATAAATTCTGAAGGAAATAAGCGATTTTATTAATTGATGGGAATTATTTAAATTACTTTTTGTTAATTTTGTAAAATGTTATTGTTTTTTGTGAACATTTTAAGTTTTTCAGCTTTTATATGCCTTTTCCGAGCAAAAAGTGTGGCATAATCGGCGACTTGCTTTGTACACTTCATCATACGGGCCATAGTTCTGGGCAGTTAGGTGAATTCGGATTTATTGGCGTTTTTTTATTTAGCATTCAACGGGCTATTTACGTAGATAGCTATCTCATGTTGCCTTTTAAATGGAAGTGGAGTGCATTCTTTTGCAAGAATTTTTTAATATAGAAATCGCTATAAATCGTAGCATTATCACATATTAACTGTTTAGTTTCTCACAATTACAAATTGCCTGCCAATTTTCAAATCTTTTCGGGAACTTTATTTTTTTTTGTGAGACTTAAATTGTTCACGAACATTAGTCCTTCTATTTCACTTTCTTACGAAACACTCCGAGCAATTGGGTTTTAGAGTTGCTTTTCTCCTCGAAATATTTTTGTAATGTTGTTAGGGTCAGTATAGCCCTTTTTTTTGTAATTTCCCAGGCATCCCTTAATAAGAAGACGTTTTTTATAGTTTTTAGTCATCCGGAAAAAAGTTTGCTGAAAAACTTTTGCCTTATAAGTGATTGTTCTAGAAGCCCATTTGGGATTTTTATTGGAATTCGAATAATTTTTATACCCTCCACTCCAGTGTGCAGAGGGTATATATAAGTTTGTCATTCCGTTTGTAATAATTAGAAAAAAAAATTTGGACCCCATAAAATATATATATTTGTGATCCTTATAACAACCGGAGTTGATATAGCGATGTCCGTCTGTCCGTCTGTCCGTCTGTCCGTCTGTGGAAATCACGATGACGGCATCAATCGGGCAGCTAGGGTGCTCGTTGGCATAAAAAATGATTCATTAACATCCTGAAAAGTTTGCTATTTAAAATCGTCCAAATCGGTCGATTACGGCCCGAGATTTGAATGAAGAACTAAAAAAAGTCTTGAAAAAATATAATTTTCTATGTTGTTCTTGTCACGATCACGCCCTCAATAGGATAGCTAGGGTGATAATTTTTAGTGAGAATGATTCACCAAATTCATGGGAAGATTTCTACTTCAAAAATCATTAAAATCGGTGGAACAGGTCCAGGTAAATCTATGAAAAATTAAAAAAAAAATGAAAAACATGATGTTTCCATATTGTTCCTGTTGTTATTCTAAATGTTGCATTGTTGTCATAGCTGGACTTGTTGCTTTTGTGGTCGTTGTGGTAATAATATAATAAAAACAAACCCTTTGTACATTTTTTTGTGAACTCTGGTAGAAAATTTTAAAAGTTTCCATTGTTTTGGCATCACTAAAAAAATTTGTTAGATCATTTCTGTCATTGCCACGAGCCTGCATGCAAAATTTCAGATCGATTGGCTCACGGGAAAGGGGCTAAAAATCGATCCAAAATTTTGTCGACAAGCAGACACTACCAGTTAATATAAAGGCAGTAAATAAAGGGAGTAAAAGTAAATCAACAATGGCAGTCATATGTTCTTCAAATAGAAAAAAAAACTGCAAGTGTGTTTTGTTGGCTACAAAACAAAAATAGTGTTGACAATATAACAAAATATGTAAAAGAAGTTATTGCTATGAAATATTTTATTTTGTTTAAAAAAAAAAATCGCAAAATGAAAGGCTATAATCAAAAGGCGTTAAACTAATTTATTTATTTTTACGTTGTACTAATGCATTTTAAATAAATAAAAGTAATTGTATATTTAAATAAAAATGAATTTGTATTATATGTTGCTGTCGTATTCAGAAAAATCAAGTAGCTGACTATACGACTACAAATGCTGCTGCCAGCAGTCGTCTATGTGTTTCATTCATGATGTTGCATTTTTTTGCGAGCAATACTTACATATATTCTAAATAAAGAAATAATAGTTCTTTTCATACTGCGAAATCTATACAAATATATGTACAAATACTATATGTCAAATTTCAAATTTGCAATAATTGATACATTTTTGAAAGAAAATTGTATAATATGAAATGTCTTTAATTTATTTCATAGAAAACAATTTTTTGAGGTGCGTGGATTTTCCATATTTACTGTTTTACTATTTTCGTAATGAGGTTAAATGAGTTAAAAAGAATTTAAAATATTTGAAAATATTAGGTGAGGATCCTCAAGATGTAATATACGATCGGTCTAAAACTTTTCACTTAGAGCCACAGTTAAATTCGAAACAACAAAAACCCATATATTTTGTGCATAAAGTTTAATATTAAATGTGCTTTTCTAAAATGCCTATATATTTTTTCTCATTCATTTCTGACCATCTTCAATGTAAATTTACCAAAGTTTTTTTTATTGCAATATGTATATAAAACTTAAAAATTTAATATTTTTTATTGTGAATTAACTTATTATTCTGCGATTTTCATTACATCACAAAATGTTACAAATTGGCACTACTGTTTCAAAAACAGAAAACTTCTAAATCAGTTGAAAACAGTTGATCTGTAAAACTGTGTGTGAAATTGTGTCAAATAAAATTACAAATATTAATAAATATAATAATACATATATATATATTTTATTAATTTTGTTAAGAATTAGCACAAAATTGATTTTCCATTTTGCATTTCATTTATAAAGAATTCTGCCATATTTTGTTAAAGGGAAAATCCATTTTTGTTATATTAAAAAAAAAAACAGACTTGCATTTAATTTTTCCGTGACAGCCTCAATAATTGCGTAGATGCCACCACAATATTTTTTGTAATTAAAACAGTTGATCTGTAAAAATGTGTGTGAAATTGTGTCAAATAAAATTACAAATATTAATAAATATAATAATACATATAAATATATTTTATTAATTTTGTTAAGAATTAGCACAAAATTGATTTTCCATTTTGCATTTCATTTATAAAGAATTCTGCCATATTTTGTTAAAGGGAAAATCCATTTTTGTTATATTAAAAAAAACAGACTTGCATTTAATTTTTCCGTGACTGCCTCAATAATTGCGTAGATGCCACCACAATATTTTTTCTAATTAAATATTAACCAATATCTAACTAGAATTATGATTTATTCTGACTAAAAAGTTCCAATTAAAAGTTATTCATCCCAATTATGAATATTCTCAAGGAATTTCTTTCTCACGGAAAATACATTTCTCGAGAAAAAATTCCTCCAATTATAAATTCCGCGTGAACAAAAAATGATTAACTGGCATCATCGAATTTCGAAGCCACTTGCTTTGCTTATTGACAATTTATTTTCTATTTTTTGTGTGTGTGCAAACGACCCTACAATAAATGTCCCAATAAACATTTTTGTTTGCTATCAACTTGAGGTGCATTTGAGATCAAATACATTTCTCAAATCTCCAACGTTAATTCTCAAATGCCCTCAATAGTTCGAATATAGTCTTCTCAACTTAAAAGGCACATTTTTTATATGGCGATTTTCATAGTTATCAAATTGAGAAATTTGTGATTCTCAACTTGATAGCAAAGAAATATTTCCAATCGGTATCAAATGGAAGGTACGGAATTGCCATATTAAAAAATATTATACTAATTTTAGAAATGAAAACAATGTACTTTTTTTAATGTTTCAATTTAATTTCATTATATATTTAACATTACTATGTACATATTTAACATTAAATGTACATATTATGTACATTTTTTAAAATCTAGAATTAAAAATAAATGAATTAATTAGTTGTACATTTTTTGAAAAATTCGACAAAAAGCAGAAATAATTAAAAATATATCAATGATTTATTTGTACTTTTTTGGCATTTTTTAATTTAATTTATTATTTATGACATATTTAAATAATATCTCAGACTTAACACAAATCGTATTCAAGTTGAAAAAATGTTTGGTCTCAAGTGGAGAAAAGTGTTGGATATCCAATTGAGAGTAAAAATGTTTCTCAAAGATTGGAAAAAATGTTAAGTCTCAACTTGATGTCAAGTTGAAAGCAAACAAGGAGAAAAATTGTTCAACCCAAGTTGAGAATTACATTTGACATCAATTTAAGAACTTAACTTTTCGCCAACATTGGAGAAATAATATTTCAATGCATACTGGGGAATGACCGAAACTAACACATAAACAGTTTTTCCTATTTGAAAAACATATGACTGTCATTGTTGCTGTTGTAGAGTTGTTATACCCTCCACTCCAGTGTGCAGAGGGTATATATAAGTTTGTCATTGCGTTTGTAATAATTAGAAAAAAAATTTTGGACCCCATAAAATTTATATATTTGTGATCCTTATAACAACCGGAGTTGATATAGCGATGTCCGTCTGTCCGTCTGTGGAAATCACGATGACGGCATCAATCCGGCAGCTAGGGTACTCGTTGACATAAAAATGATTCACTAACATCCTGAGAAGTTTGCTATTTAAAATCGTCCAAATCGGTCGATTAGGGCCCGAGATTTGAATGAAGAACTAAAAAAGTCTTGAAAAAAAAATAATTTTCTATGTTGTTCTTGTCACGATCACGCCCTCAATAGTGCAGCTACAGTGATCATTTTTAGTGAGAATGATTCATCAAATTCATGGAAAGATTTCTACTTCAAAAATCATTAAAATCGGTGGAACAGGTCCAGGGAAATCTCTGAAAAAGTAAAAAAAAAATGAAAAACATGATATTTCTATATTGTTCTTGTTGTTATTCTAAATGTTGCATTGTTTTCATAGCTGGACTTGTTGTTTTTGTGGTCGTTATGGTAATAATATAACAAAAACAAACCCTTTGTACATTTTTTTTATCAACTCTGGTAGAAAAATTTAAAAGTTTCCATTGTTTTGGCATCACTAAAAAAATATGTTAGATCATTTCTGTCATTGCCACAAGCCTGCGTGCAAAATTTCAGATCGATTGGGTCACGGGAAAGTGGTTAAAATCGATCCAAAATTTTTTCGACAAGCAGACACTACGAGTTAATATAAAGGGAGTAAAAATTCAACAACATCTAAAGCAAATAATGCTAAAATACCTAGTTGTTAATAAAAAAAACAATTGGGCAATTCACAATGGGTAATGTATCGTTGTATCTCTTGTATCGTGTATCACTTTACAGTAGTGTAAAATTGTTGTTGGTAATTTTCACTGAAAAATCTGATACACGATCCAACTTCATTTGCTATGTTTAGTAAATGTTGTATATTGTATCATAACATATCAGTTCCAAGTGAATGCCAGTTTTTATGAAAAAGAAAAAACAAATACATAGAATATTATCAGCATAAATAATTATAAAATAAAATATGGCAAATAATGCAAATAACGCAAATACATCGATAAGTTTATTTATATAAAAATTAATGTTTATATTTTTAGTATGTATTTTCTCTTTCAGTACCAACCAAAACATTTAACATTTTTTTTTTTCATTATAAATTAAAATGCAAGAGGTACGTAACTAAAACTCCAGGGTATATCTCACGACCAAAAAGCAAACACTGACAAGTGTTTTCTCTTATACAAAATAGCAGAAGCGACGAAGCGATCTTTCCTCGTTGGATCGAAAATTACTAAAGAAAGCGTTTTACACTATGAAAATACAACTGAGTGTTCACAACAAATGATTGTATTGTGTATTTCAATACAACATACAATATACAACACCTGTTGTGAATTGCCCAAATGTAAATTTAGCAAAAAAATTTATGTATTAATTTATTTAAAGAGAAAAACACAAAAATAACGTTTGATGTTGTATTTTTTGTGTGTAATATTTAAATATACATACATACACATATTATATAATACAAATAATGTACATATATTATATATATGTATGTATGTATATTCATAGTAACTGCATGTTAGAAATAAATCGGTTATTTTATTTACATAAAATTCTGCAGTATTTTGTTGTGGGGAAAATACATTTCTTTTGTATAACAGAGTGTCACTTCATTTTGCTCAGCGTGACTATGCCACAGTAGATGGCGCCACAATTGTTGTTCTTATTAGCTTTGCAATAGTTATTTCTATTTTAACATGAATGTTAATATTTTCAACTAGATATCATACAGAACAATGTTAAGAGTATGCACGGGTTGGTCTTTTATTTCATACGTTTTTTCATTATTCTTTTACAAATATGAACATAAGTTTGGCATATTACCCACCAATCTCACATCACACTGCAAGTTCGAAAAACTCAATACACTCACATTTTTTTTACTAATACACACACATTTTCCGCAGTGGTCACACTAATGGCACCAAATTTTTCGTGCGAATAGTGGCAGACACTAACGATGATTAATGTTACCCTGTTATAAATTTAATGCAAATTTACTGGATTCTGTAAAATTGTAATTAAAGTTTTAACTTGTTAAATCTATTATAATGATTTATTTTTTGAAATGCGCATACAAAAACGCAAGTTTGTTAATTATAGAGCATAAATATTATTAACTATTATTAAAATAATACTAATAATAATAAATGTAAACATTTTCCCTCAAACATGTGCCTGTATAATAAACTTGGTAACTCTACTTAAATTAAAATAAGATAGAGAAGTATACAAATTTTTTCAAGTTTACGCTTCGACAACATTTTAAAAATGAGATTGCAGTCAGATGTTTGAGCATAAAATTTAATGGCGATGGATTCCACTAATTCGAACAATTTTTCGTTGATAATACGTACACAACGATTTTACAATTTCAGTGTGATGTGAGATTGGGGGGTTAACTTTTTGTTGTCTTTACAAAATAGAGTTACCGAGTTCGTCAATGAGTTTTTTGCTTACAAAACAGTTCTACATAGTTATATAGAATTATTATTCTGCTTTACCTATAAAATATCTGATTGCGATTACATCTAATTTTTAAAAATTGTTTATAATTAATAAAGCATTATTATTCACATAAATACAAAATTTCACTTTTTAAATTTTCCATTCAAATTTAAGAAAATATCAATTATAATAAAAACTGAAAATAAAATTTCCAATTATAAATTAGAAAATATTAATTGAGTTTCAGAAAATCATATCAAAACGTCGGAAATAATAATTTTAAATTTAGAAATATCTTTACATTTAAAAATGTTTACATTTAAAAAAAATATTGCCATTCAGGAGATATTAATAACTTTTCAGTACCGCGATTCAGTAACTTCTTTGAACGATAGTCAAATTGTAAAAAAAAAAGAAAATTGCAAAATTATTAGTAAAATTTTGAAACGATATTCGCTATTGTTAAAGTCAGCTGTTGTTGTTATCTAAACGACAACCATTTTTGTGTTGTTTATCCAATCGATAAAAACTTAAATTTTTAGGTTGAAATGTCGTCATACATAAATAAAAATCATGAAATAGTGAAAATATTTTGCTTTAATTAAAAAACTTTTTTATATAAATAAAAAAATTAAATAGCATATTCAATTCATTATTTCATTTTCAAATAAATAAACAGAAATATTAGTAAAAAAAATAAAGATATTAAACATAAACATAAAATCATCCTGTCAAACACGAAGTAATTTGTTTTTTTCTATTCTTTGTGTTTTTCGCTTATTTTGACAGAGATGCCACTCCTTTACAATTTAAATAAATAGAAAAACAGATTTGTCGATATTAATTTAAATTCAATGAATTTAAGAAAACCTCAAATGATATTTAAGAATTGCTAACATAGAAATTGTTACATAAGTAAACGTAATTTTATGAGAATGTTATTTTTTATATATAAATTTTCACAATTTTTTTTGGATGAAAATTTGAAGTTTTTCAGAAAATAAAGATAACATTAAATTATTTTATTTAAAATGTTTGGGACTTTTCGTTTTTTGCGTTTTTCATCCCTATTTTGATTATTTATTATTATAAATTTATTCTCTATGTTTTCAAAATATGGCAATATTTTAAAAAAAAAGTTGAGAGAGCTTTTTTTTTGGTTATTATTTTGTTACTCCATCCGACCTATATGGCCACAATGAAGAAATATTTGGCCAGTTAAAAGAAACTATACAGCCATCTCCAATTAGCACGATTTAATGCATATAGCCACTCTACACAACCATTACCTTTGCAATGGAGGTTAGGGCGAGCTATTTAATTAGCAAAAACTAAATTAAACGAGAAGTTATGTCATATAACCGGAAACGCATGCATATAGGTATATAACCAAAATGCATGCCGATCAGCAACCACGATGACCAAAAAGCAAACACCGAAATAAATCCGAAATCATAGAAAAGAAGAAAACCAACCCAAAGAATTTGCTGAAATAATTTTTGGTATTAAGTTTAACAAATTGTTTACATTTTCATTTACATTTATTATCAAGACTCAAACCGAGGTGGAGGGTATCAAAGATTCGGCACAGCCGAATTTAACACTCTTACTTGTTTTACGTATTTTTCACTCACGGTCCATTTTAAAGTAAAATAATTATTAAATGGGGTTAATATACGAGGGCGGTCCCAGAACAACCCGACCTGATACATCAGTAGTTTGAATAACATTATTTTGGTGAAAAGTGGAGCCAAGATGTTTAGTATTTTTTTTTTTTTTTTTTGATCCATCAAAAGTAAACGATTTCAGTGAATTTGTAAACATGGAAAAAAAGGTCACTGTTATGTAATTCAATACTTTCATTTAAAGGTCTGAGCCCAACCAATATTAAATCTGAGCTATATTCTACTCTGGAAAAGTCTGCTCCTTCGTTTATTACTATAAAGTATTGGGTGGCAGAGAACACGGTAGTGGTCGACCAATTGAGGTGGCCCCACCAGAAACGGTTAAAAATGCACAAAATGCTGTTGGACTGATGGTGCGTGAGCTAATTGAAATGATAGGTATTTCAAAAAGTGCTATACATCGCATATTGACCGAAAATTTAGAGATAAGAAAGCTGTCCGCAAGATTGGTGCGTGTTTGCCCACAATTGAATAAAAACAGCGTCTTGAAGATGTTTCAATAGAGTGTTTAGCGGTATTTCGTAACCACGGATGATACATTGGTTCATAACTTTACACCAAAGGCACACCAAAGGAACACTCAAAACAGTGGACTTGAATGGGAGAATCGTGTCCAAAGATGGCGAAAATAGTTGCATCTGCAGGCAAGGTTATGACGCACAGTGGCGCCCGTAGAGCAAACGAGGTTGCAAAATTCAAAATTTTCATGTGCGCCGACGAAGTTTTGAATAAGCCCATGTTATAGGAAACTTTTCAACGATTTCAAATATGCTACTCTTAATAATATCACATTTTTAGTTTAGAAGATATAACCGTTCAAAGTTGACCGACTTTCGGTTTTCAAAAAAACACACAATTTTTAGTCAATTTGTTGCGATTTCAGGTGTAATATCACGAAAAATAAGTAACGAATCGCCTTATTTTTTGTTTGTATTGATTGATGTATTTATTAAATGTATAATGATAAAAAAAAATTAACTGTTTGCTTTGTGTTTCTCCTGGTAAATCACTATTTAAAAACTATCCGGTTTTTCACTATTTTTCAACTTTGACGGAAAATAAAAAAATCTATATTTTTCTATATTTGCCATATTTGCAAAACATGTTCTTTGATTATTTCTTTACATAATTCAAAATTCTTTATCTGCCCGTACGTGCCCGTTTGGCTTCTAGAGGTAAAAAAAGGTTTAAAAGACATGGTTGCAGAAATTGTATGGCGTGCATCCCTTATATGTTTTGATTGACAGTAGTTTGATCTAATAGTTTGAAAAGTGCATTTGAAGTCGGTTGTCTACCACTGAGCCTCTGCCAAAGTCTACTCCCAATATTCTGTTACAGATACAGGATGCACAAAAAACTACTCATTAAAATTCGCAGGTACGCACCTCACTTAAAAATTACTTTGGAGTACAAATGGTCAAGAACAATATTGACTTATGGTCCCTCCAGGTAGGCACAAATCTTATTTAGACACGAGCATAATATCAAAATTGCATAATTCAGCCTAAATCCAAATGTATGCAGGGAACAGGTAAATTTTTAGGCATGGTAGCATAAGCCTATATATTGCAAAATAAGCATAATGGCTGGATTAGTCTACGACTGAAAGTTGGCGTAACAAGTACTGAAACCATGGCGTTAAACAATTTACAATTATTTGAACTGTTTAGAAGGTCAACCACACCAAAGTTTTTCTCGGAAGCTGCTTTAGAAGAACTTGATAGCTTATACGGAAATATTGAGAGAAGCGAAATTATAAAAAATAATTTTTCTCTGATATATGCAAATATTAAGGCAAAATGGGTGAAATCTAATCGAACCATTCAGAACTTCAACTCCAAATACGAGGACTGGCTTAATGAAGACACCATCCTGGATATATTGGCAGTAAATAAACCCACCACATCAACCAAAGGAGCAAAAGGAAGGCCAAAAAAAAAGTATTGAGGAGTGTTCAATTTTTACAAGAAAGAAGAAACTTGCCGATGCCACCAATGACTTGACCATGAAGCATTTATCGGACGCGCTGTCTATTAAATATACAAAGGATAGTGAAAGAGTTAAGTCGCAGATTACATAATCTGTTGCTGATGCAAGCCCACTGCGACTAAAAAGGATTAAGGAAAGCATTCCCACGCTTACAAACGCACACATTAAAAAGTATGGTTCCGAAGAAGCCTTGGCCTTGTTTATGGACTTACAACTTTCCAAAGAAAAATATGAGATACTACGGTCATCCTTGATGCGACACGGGGCTGAGGTTTTACCAGGATACAAGCATATTACGCAAGCCAAAAGAAATTCACGACCACTGCATACGGAGTTTACGGACGTCTCTGTGAAAGCCAATCTGCAAGATCTCATGGGCCATACAGCAAAACGGTTGTTGGGGAGTCTTCCTGAAAATGAGGTGAAAATTCTTCCTGAGAAACTGACATTGATCAGCAAATGGGGCTGCGATGGATCATCCGGAAAAAGCGTTTATGAGCAAAGGATATCTTCCGATGACGCTACAATATCGGACGGAAATATGTTTATGGCATCTGTTGTTCCTTTGCGGCTAAAATCTGATGTTTCCCTACACTGGAAAAATCCACGTCCGTCATCAGTGCATTATTGCCAACCAATAATGTTTCAGTTTGCAAGGGAATCGGCATAACTCATAAGGACCACGGTGAAGGACATTGAAGAACAAATAAGCAAGATTAAGCTTACAAAGCTGCAAATTGGCGAAGGAAAATATAGTGAATGCAATTACGAGTTCCACCTGACCATGGTTGACGGAAAAGTCGTAAACGAACTGACAGGAACAACCTCAACATTGTCATGCCTGATTTGCAAAAAGAGTCAGAAGAACTTTGGTAATTTAAACGATTCTACAAACGAGGAGAATTACGAATATGGAATGTCACCATTGCACGCAAGGATAAGGTGTATGGAGTTCTTGCTAAAACTGGCATATACCCTACCACAAGAGGAGGAAAACTTCGATGAAAATACATCAATAAAGGATAAGGAAAAGATCAGAAAGAAGCAAATACAGGATGCTTTTTTTAAACAAGTTGGACTAAAAGTATACTGTCCCAAGCACGGATACGGTAACTCAAACGATGGAAACACTTCTAGGAGATTTTTTGAAAATGATGAGGCAGTAGCTTGAATCACTGGAATTGACAATCAAATCGTGAAAAGTTGGGAACGATCTTGAATGTTTTAAACTGCAAAGAAAATGTCAATTCTACAAAATATGGAGAATATGCATCGAAAACTGCATCTCTTTTAGCAGAAATGTATCCACAGAAGACCGTCCGTCCATAAAATATTGGCGCATGGCAAAGATATAATTGAGTACCAGTCTTTGCCAATTGGAGAGCTTTCTGAAGAAGCACAGGAGTCTCTTAACAAATTTTATAAAAAATATATATTGCAGAACACATTCAAAGGATCAAGGGTAAGGCAAAATGAGGATCTCTTCAACATGTTGGCAGCATCTTCCGATCCACTTATTTCTTCCCTGCGGCATGTGAAGTCACGAATAGAGTTAGAAAATAATTATAGTTTAGAAATGATTAGTCTTTTAGATATACCTTCTCTTACGAATTGTGATGAATATTTTACAGAAAATTTAAAAAATAAATTTAAAAAAGAAGTAATTTTTTTTTAATTTGTTGGGTAATAATTTAAAACATAAAACCCTAAAGAAAAAAAAATAAAAACAATCTAAAAATGTAAAAATAATTTTTTTTAGTTACCATAAAATTGATTTTTCTACAAATTTTAACTTTGATAACCTATAAGTAGGCCCCTACAAAGCGTAGCACCCTTTCCAAACGCTCATTTCACAGGCTGAACAGCTATCTATCATATGCTGTTTAAAATGTTCAATTATGTTATTCGGTTCAAAAGATGTGATTTTTGCAACGAAAAAACTCAAATGGCGCCACTGTGTGACGTTTTTTTTTTTTTTTTTGGATGAACGTGGGATAATTTTTATTTGTTATCTTCACACATCCACTATTGCGATTGCCAAAATACATGTATTGAAGTTAGAATTGCTTCATCACGCACTTTATTGGACAGATTTAGCTCCCTCGGATTATTTTCTATTTCCAAACTTGAATAATCTAACCCATAAAAACAAAGTTTTTATTAAAACTCTTTCTTTCCTTATACATACGAGTTCTGAATCTCTCCGTGACTATGCGTGACTTTACGTGACTATTTTAAAATTAATCTTTGGTCACAACAAGTCTATGGACCAAGTTTCAGATTGATTGGATGAGGGGAAATGGGGTTGCCCCATGGCAGACAGACAGAGAGTATGAGTTAAAAAAAAGAGTTTAAAAAATGGTTCGGTTGTATGCTTGATGGTTATTTTAAGGAGCTAGACAGTTTTTACTGTAAAAAGGGTATCGAAGCTATTGAATATCGCGGGGAATTGTGTACCGAGCTAAAAGGAGATTATCTTGAGAAATAAAGAAAAATTGTCCCTCATTTGTTGTATTGTTTTTAGGTCGGGTTGTTCTGGAACCACCTCGTTAATATATTAATATGCAAGGCTAACATGATGAAGAAAATTTAACAATTTTAATTAAGTTAACTTTGAGTAGTGAAAATGTATGTAAAAGTTTTCTCGTGCGCATACTTTATTTAAAATAAAAACTTTGATTTAATATAAATTTTTATATGAGAACTCTCACACTATTGTATGAGTATCACTTAAAAAACCATATTTTTCTAAAAAGAAAAATGAATGAATGTAGTTAATCATAACAATAGATCGATTAATAACATTCAAATGGTTTAATATTATTATTATTATTGTTATTATTACTGTAATGGGTCCCTAGAGATATTTTTGCCTCATTCATTTGTTCAATGTTTATGAATGAATTAGTTATTTCATTCGACACTCATTCATTGCGGTACTTACCAGATAATATTGTTTTAATATATTGCCCCATTCTACTAAAACTTTTGTTATTTCCTCTACAATTTCAGTACGTTGTATAAAATATTCACCATTGATGATTTTATAATCGCACAAGTGAATGTATGTTTTGGGAAATATGCCACGCTGTTCTTTATTTCTGCAAAAAAAACAAAAAAAAATTAAATAAAAAATATGTTAAAAATGTATCAATTAAATAAAACTATTTGTTGTACAAAAATATGTACACACATACATATCATACATATGTGAAATGTGATCATTCTTTCAACAATATTCATCCATTAGTCAGGCCTGAGAATATTTTTTTATAAGCTCGACACAGTTTTTTTTTTTTTTTTTTTGTTATTTATTTCAATTTAAGTTCGAGCTAGAAGGAAGTATTTAAAATATTTATATATTTATTTACTATAACTTTGTTGTAGATCATTTTTATAACAAAAATCTAATGTCATCCACATGTTAATTGACCTTCAATTTAACCCCTATTCGGTTTTTATTAATTGAAAACTAATTGTGCATGATTTCTAGTTAACGAAATGCAAATTGCTATATAAATCTTAATGTTCATATTTCAGATTTAGCATAAATCATGTCGTGCGGTCATAATTGACAAATTAACAATCAATCAAAATATTTTTGAAAAAGTTATATCGATTACAAAAAAAAAAAAGAAAAAGAAAATTGTAGTCGGTTTAGACCGACCGACCGACCCTATACCATGAGTATCAGAGAGGGTATTAAATCCAATCTTGTTGAGAATATAATTGGATTTTGAAAAGGCGAATGAACCAAATTCTTGTGGCATTGTGAATAAGTAGTGCCCTGCAGATATGAAAACATTTGTATCGAATTCTATTGTTTAAATTATGTCAAGTCTCTTCTGAAAATAAAATTAATAACAAAACAGTTATTAATAATAACAAAAAGTAACAAAAGATTAGAAATTCTACTCCCAAAAGTATTCGCTCACAGAAAGAACAAATACAAATAAAATATTTTTTGTTTAATATTAGTATTTAATTCGTTCTCAATTTCGTTGAGGCACTTTATTCAAACGTAATGGCACTGAATCCACAATTTGTATACCTTATACCACTATGTAGTCAGGGTATAATGACTTTGTGCTGATGATTGTAACTACCAAAAATATTTGACCTAAACCCATCTTTTATTATACCGATCAGAAACACTTTCTGAGTCGATTTAGCAATGTCCGTCCGTCCGTCCGTCCGTCTGTGTGTGTCCATGTAAACCTTGTAATCAAACTCCAGCTCATAAATATGAACATATTTTAATGAAATTTGGTATATAAGCTTATATCGGTCATAGCATGAACGCTCTTGAAATTGGTGAAAATCGGTGCATGTTCAGACCTAGTCCCCATACAAACGACCCCCATGAAATCGACTTAAATTGTCATAAAATCCAAATTATTTCCTAGATCTCGGTCAAATTGGGTTTGTGAATGTTTATTACTCCCATTAATCAGTAGTCCAAGTATAAACCCTATAGGACAATTCTTAGTCATAGCCCCCATATAAATTTGCTTCCCGATCTTCACTTAAATCTATCAAAAACAAAAATATTGCACAGATTTTTCTCAAATTTCATTTGTATATGTTTTTGCATAATATAAATGACCCTACAGAATATGGTCAGGATCGGTCCATTTTTCGACCTAGTCCCCATATAAATGTAGCACCCTACGTGAAGTTTTTCATATTCAAAGACAATAAATTTGGTTTATGCTTATGCTCAAATTTTGTTTATGCTTATTTTCTATATACAATTAGTCGGGCCTAAAAAATAGGGTCTCTAAACTTATGGTATAGGGTATCGTACTTGTTTTTTTTATATCGGCTGAAATTTTCTCCCCCTTTTTGAGGTAAAGGCTGTTTTTCAGCTTTTATTTGCTGCTAATATTAAATGTTCCTATATTTTTCTCAAGTAGACTATCTAAGTTTGCGGTTCATGATTCCCTCAATAATATATAGTTATCTGGTCCAAAGATATTAATTATACATTCATTAGCGGATATTAGCTAATTCCAAGTTTTTATAAGTTTTGATATACAGGTTACGTTTTCTTTGTTGATTTTTTTAAATGATTTTTTGTGCTACTTCACCATGGGTACCTATATTAAAGAGAACATTGCGCACGGTATTAACAGCTAAACCCTTCCCTAACTCCCTAACGACATTATTGGTTAATTGAGAAGCTCTTTTTATACCTCCACAACACTGTGCAGACTGGGTATATATCTGTGTATCAATCCATTTGTAACATCGAAAAAAGCATTTGCGACTCCATAAAATGATCCTTATAACAACTCGAGTCGATATAGCGATGTCCGTCTGTCCGTCTGTCTGTTGAAATCACGCTCATTTTCAAAATAAACCATTTACCTGGTTAAAGTTACAATAGTATTGTTTGTCATTATTTCGAGCAGATGTCTATTGAAAATAGAGTAAATCGTGTATCATTGTGCCAATACATGTCCAAAAATATAAAGACGCCTCCAAAAAAATTTTAAAATTCAGTGTGTTTGTTGTAATAATTTAGTATTAAATTTATAAAATTATTTACTTTTAAAAATATTTTCTACATATTTGTTATAAATATTGCAATATGTTTATGACCCTTTCTGATTCTGTTTGTAAAAATGCATCTTTCTTTCATGTTAACTTCTTACGTCTGGCAGAGCTCTTCGTTCTTTCACGTTGTTCTCGTCCCATGATGAACTTGCCATAATGATAAATCAATAAAAAAAAATTTGTTTTGTTTGCTTCAAACTGTAACATTTCAAAATTAAAAGCCTTCTACAATTTTCTCGAAAATAATTTAGCTTTTGGGATTTTTTTATAATTTAAATTTGTGTTATAATCATAATAAGCGAATAGTATTTTGGAATCCAAAATAATGTATCGATTACTTTTACATTTAATTATTATTTCCTAAAATAGAAAATAATCATTTTTTAACTTGTTTTGATTAATGTAATTATTATAATAATAATTATAATAAAAAAGAAAATTTTATGATATAAAGTTTAAATTTTTTATAAAAAAAATATTATACCAAGCCAAACCAAATATGAGAAAAATGTGTGCAATATTTTTATTTTTTTGATAGATTTAAGTGAAGATCAGATTATATGGGAACTATTACTGCCCATGGTCCTGCAGGGTTTATTATTGGACTACTTATTATTGGACTACGTAATAATCACATAAACCAAATATGACCGAAATCTATACGATAATTGGGATCTTCGGTAATTTAAATGCCACTGATTTTCATAAACTTATGTAGCATATTTCATCAAAATATATTAGTATTTGCGACCTGTAGTTTGATTATAAGGTTTTCATGGACAGACAGACGTGAGGACAGATAGACGAACGCCGACTCAGAAAGTGATTCGGAGTGGATCGGTATAATAAATGTTTTTCCCATTTCAAATATTTTTTGTAGTTAGCAACATCAGCACAAACTCATTATACCGTCACCACATATTGGTATAGGGTGTAAAAAAAACACGTTATAGCAATCTTAGGGAGGTTCTAAATTATTTGGTTTCGAACAAAATCTGTGTTTGTGATATATGTGGCATTTATTTTTAGTTTATAGTTGTTCTAGACCGGTTATGCGATACCCTACACCATGCATTTCGGGAATTGGTCTTAGTTCCAACTAATTAGGTATAAAAATTAAGCATAAACCAAATCTGAGTGGAGTTTTTATTACTTTTTTGCCTGCAGATTTGAAAAAGTTCATATCGGAAGCTATATTTATACATGGGGATTCGGTCGAAAAAAGAATCAATCCTGACCATATTTGATGACGTCACTTCTTCTTAGCAAAGACATATACAAAGCAAATATGAGAAAAATCTGTGCAATATTTTTGTTTTTTGACAGATTTAAGTGAAGATCGGGAAGCAGCTTTATATGGGGGCTATGACTAAGAAATGTCCTATAGGATTTATTTTTGCACTACTGATTAATGGATGTAATAAACACACACAAACCCAATTTGAACGAGAGTTATATGGTAATTTGGAACTTATGGCAATTTAAGTTGATATCATAAGGGACATTTCTATGGGGACTAGGTCTGAACATGCAACGATTTTCGCCAATTTCAATGGTGTTTGACATAGGGCCGATAGAAGCTTATATACCAAATTTGATCAAAATATATTCATAAATTCGACCTGTAGTTTGATTAAAAGGCTTACAGGGACACACAGACGGACAGACAGAAGGACGGAAACAGCTACAACGTCTAAGAAAGTGATTCTGAGTAGATCGGTATAATAAAAGTTATTTTATTATTATTGGCAGTTAAAAACAAAGTCATTATATCATAACCACATATTAGCATAGGGTTTTAAAGTTGTAAATAAAAAAAGTTTAATTATAAATTTTAAAATATAAAGCTTAACAAAAAATTAAATAATTCATACTGACATGACAGAAAAATTTATATCAAAATATTTATAAAATACAACGTTACACATATTTTTATTTAAAACAATATTGAAAAAATTAAAGAGAAAAACTCAAAAAAAGGATCGGATTTTTATTTTTGTAAAGCTAAGTTTTTTCACGCCATCTTCAAAATATGTTAAATTTACCAAGTATTTCTGTTGTAACTTTCACGATGGGATTGTTTAACTGACATAAATTAATAAGTTAAAATAGAATATTATATTCAATTTTAACTAGTTTACTATGTAGTTCCCTTTTCTTCCTAAGTTTTTTCAATAATTTATTAGAAACATTTAAACATTTTACAATAAACTGTAACGTATAAAAATATGGCAAAATGTAAGCAAATAAATATCTGTGGCCACAAGCATTAACCGCCTAAGTCGAAAATCATGCTTTCGAAAAAAACAACTTTTTATATAAATGTAATGGGGCTTCATTACGATTTAGGTCAGAATATTTTCATTAATAACTTTTTAATAAAAGTGTCAGAGAAGTGGGGATTTCACGTAAATATAAAGCGTTTTTAGTAGAATATGATAGCATACTAACTCAAATCGTTCTTAAGTCGACTTAGTCCGAGACCACGCAATGAGCGGCAAAGCGGCAAGCGGCAGAACGGTGAGCGGCAGAGCGGCGAGTTTGAGCAGCAAGTGGCTTATTACTGAGCGTCATTTCTGTGCGGTTAGTTGTCAAAATGCCATTGTCAATGTTATTATTTATTATTTATATAAAAGTTCTTGTAATAAAAGCAAAAAACATTTAAACCTTTTTAACTTTTTATCGATTGAAAAACAATACAAAAATGGTTGTCGTTAAGAAAATAATAACAGCTGACTTTAACAATAGCGAATATCGTTTAAAAATTTTACTGAATACCAAAATCGATAATTTTGTTATTTTCTTTTTCTAAGGATTCGATTATCGTTAATAAGAAGTTACTGTATCGCGCTACAGATGGACAAAACAAAGAAAAGCCATTTTTATTCTTTGCCGCTCAGAAAACAACTAAAAATTAGAACAAGTTCTATTCCTGAGCGGCGCCGCTTTGACGCTCAGAAATGCCGCTTACATGCCGCTCTTTGTGTGGCCACTTCAGTAGTATTTCATATGTTTTAATTATTTTCCGCTCATCGCTCTGCCGCTCGCCGCTTTGCCGCTCATTGCATGGCCTCGGCCTTAAGCGGTATTCGCTTGTGACCACAGATATATAGAAAAAATTAAAAAAAAAAAAAAATTAAATTTCTGATCATTTTTTGCAACTTCACGCTCGGATCTTTCAATTCTCTTTCCCTATTAATTGTTTTGAGTTGCGTTTTGCCTTTTTAAATTAAGCAGTTAACTCTTTTGGCACCATAGCCATTTCTATATTTCGTTCTTTTCAAATTAGTGAAAAAAGCTTCAATTGGTCTTAGTTGCGGAACATTTGAGGGGTGGATTTAATTTTGTTCTCTTTTCATACTCTCCATGACAGTGTGCAGAGGATATGTTATTCCATTTGTAATAATTAGAAGAAAAATCTGAACCCCATAAATTATATATATTCTTAATACTTATAACAAGCGGAATTTATATAGCTATGTCCGTCTGTCCGACTGTGGAATTCACGATCATGCCCTCAATAGCTAAACAATGTTACTTATTTTCAGTGAAAATGATTCACTGATGTCGTGAGCAGGTTGCTCCTTAAAATCATTAAAATAGGTTTAATAGGTCCCGAGATTTTAATAAAAATTTAAAAAAAAAGAGTGAAACAATGCCATTCTTCTGTGTTGTCCTTGTTATTGGTGTTATTCAAAATTTTGTTTCATGTGTCTGATAGCTGTTATTATTGTTGTTGTTGTGGTCGTTGTGTTTGTAGCATTTGCTTCCTGAGTGTGTATGTAGGACTAAGAATCACTATTTGAGTCGATTTAGCGATGTCCGTCCGTCCGTCCGTCCGTCCGTCCGTCAGTATGTGTGTCCATGTAAACCTTGTAGCAAACTACATGTCGCAAATGCGAACATATTTTGATGAAATTTCGTATGTTTATTACATCCATTTATAAGTAGTACAAAAATAACCCCATAGGACAATTATTAGTCATAGCGCCCATACGAAGCAAATTCCCGATCTTTACTTAAATCTACCAAAAAACAAAAATATTGCACAACAAAAATATTTCTCTAATTTGGTTTGTATATGTTTTTGCAAAAAATAAGTGACCTTCCCAAATATGGTCAGAATCGATCCATTTTTCGACCTAGGCCGCATACAAATATAGCATCCAATACGATGGCAAAAACATGCCACACAAAATTGGTTTATGTTTATTTTCTATATTTAAGTAGTTGGATCAAAGAGATATGGTATAGGGTATCGTATAGCCGGTCTAGACTGACTATAATTTTCTTACTTGTTTCATTATAAATTTGCGCATTTACAGCTAAGCCTTTTTTGAAAGATATTGGTTTTGTGATGAGCTTTGTAACTACCAAAAATATTTGATCCATACACACCTTTTATTATACCGATCACTTTCTGAGTCGATTAACCGATGTCCGTCCGTCCGTTTGCGTGTTCATGTAAACTTTTAATCAAACTACAGGTCGCAATTATGAATGTATTTTGATAAAATTTGGTATGTAAGCTTTTATTGTCCATAGAATGAACGCTGTTGACAGTGGTGAAAATCGATGTACGTTTAGACCTAGCCCCCAAACAAATAACCCCTATCAAACCAACTGAAATTGTAGTAAGATCCTGATTATCATATATATAGGTACATCGATAAAATTTTGTGCGTGAGCGTATAATACCCACTAATCAGCAGTCCAGAAATAAACCCTGTGTGACCATTTTTAGTCAACGTCCCCATATACAGCTGATTCTCAATCTTCACTTAAATCTAGCAGAAACAAGAACCTATAATATTAATAGGCTAGGCGATTTCTTGTTGCCGATGTTTTGTTCTACCATTTTATACTGATTGTGACCAAACGTATATTATTTGAAAGGTATTTGTTTTTAGCTGTTCACCAGATTTAAAGATTTTGAATTTTTTTCCTTTATTTCGAGTAAATTGCATTTAAAGTGGCTACTAACACATACATAAAGTTTTACATATGCTATGTGTGTGTTTATTAAATTTGTTAATGTGTTTGTTAATGTGTTTGTTAATGAGTTTGTTATCATCATTCACAATAATAATAAACCAAAAAAAAAAGTGTTGGTTTGTGAATTGGCTAAGTTGAAAATTAAAGTTGTTTAGAAATTGCATTCGAATTTCGATCGCTGGAATCTGCTAGTATTGCATTAATTTTTTAAAATTTAGTTTATGTATGTTTTTGAGAAAGGTAAGTGACTGTACTAAATAGGATCATGGATGCCCAATTTTTTACCGAGTCCCCATACAAAAATAACATGAAAAAAGATACCATACAATACCGTTAAAATTTGATTTATGCTAATTTTCTATATCCAGTTATTGCCACAGTGAAGTTGGATCCAAGATCCTCTCTCGAAACGCATGGTATAGGGCCTAGACCGACTATAGTTTTCTTACTTGGTTTTTTTAATAACCATGGATTTTAAGATATTTTCTGATGCTGCGTTTGTGGCATTCGAGATTTCTTCTCAACTCACGTTACGATTTTCCACTATGGTCTATTTTTTCCGGTCTTTCGAGTCTTGCATATGGAACTTTCAGCCTAAATTGGGTTCTATTTTTACTCCCTTTATATTAACTCGTACTGTCTGCTTATCTGCTTGTCGACGAAACTTTGGATCGATTTCTAACCCTTTTCCCGTGATCCAATCGAGCTGCAGACCCGTGGCGACGGCAAAAATGATCTAACAAATTGTTTTTGCAAAAAATTATTGACTAGATAATTTTGACTAGTTAATCAATTATTTAATTACATGCTGGTATAAGTATTAATATATAAACTAGCTGATTCCAGCACTCGAAATTCGAGTGCAATTTCTAAACAACTTTATTTTTCAACTTAGCCAATACACAAACCAACACTTTTTTGGGTTTATTATTATTGTGAATGATGATAACAAACTCATTAACAAACACATTAACAAATTTAAAATATACACACATAGTATATGTATAATTTTATGTGTGTGTTAGTAGCAACTTTAAATGCAATTTACTCAAAATAAAGGAAAAAATTAAAAAATATGTAAATCTGGTGAACAGCAAAAAAGAAATACCTTTCAAATAATATACGTTTGGTCTAAATCGGGATAAAACGATAGAACAAAATATCGGTAACAAGAAATCGCCTAGCCTATTAATATTATAGACGAAGGGAGTATAATAAAAACTTGGTTTTTATGGGTTGATTTTTTACTTTTACTCTACACAAAAAGATTTTTAAAATCTTATTTCCTTAAAATTTTAGATGGATTTTTCCGAAAATTTTTGAAATTTTTTTAAATTGCTCTAATATATAGAGTGCATTTTTAAATTGACAACTCGATACTAAAGTTTATTTTTAAGAGGGCGACAATGTTGCTAAAAAAAACGTTTTCTAAAGCGCTTCTAAAAATGTTCCATCATTTTTGCCCTTACGTTAAACTGCGGTTACCTATATTCTAGATGTGTTTGATTTTACACCTTATTTGCGTAGCCCTAAAAAAATAAAATGCAACTTTACATTTTTTTTATTAATTCCAGAACAAATCTAGAAACAAACTTATCCCTTTAGACAATTGCATAAAAACAGGCAATCCAGGCAGTCTTCTTCGTATGACTTTTTTTGTGTGTAACGTACATATTCTCATGAGGGCAATAAATATTACTATTTAATTGAATAAAAGTTCTTATCAAAGAAAAATTCATTATATTAATAAACATTTTTTTAAATCAATAAAAAATACATTTACAATTTATTTAATGGATTCAAAAGTTCAACGTATATTCTAATATACGAAAATTATTATAAACATAATTTAAAACTCATAAATACAAAGAATTTATTGCATGAATAGGATCGAAATTAAAAACTGAACGAAAAAAAACTCATAAAAAAAACAATCAAAAGTCGTGAGAGAAATAATCTTAATACTCGTACGTACATTAAACGACAAAACTATTCATAGTGCGGAGAGTACAGTATACAGTTAATGAAATCTTATCAGTTCAAAAAAGATTTTTATGATTTTTTTATGTTAAAATTAAAATAAAACAAAACAAAACACATAAAGAGAAGGTTGGCACTGTAAGAATCGTAGCATAGAATGTAAGAAGAACAAAGATTTATGGGTCAGCAAAAATATAAAAGAGGTCAGGTTTTTTAAAAAGTGTATGTGAGAGTTTTTAAACAAACAAAACTCTAGTTTAAGCAAACTAACAAAAATTCCATAAATTTATAAAAAAAAATATATATACATATTTATATATTTTCCATGGTCAAGACAAAAAAAGCTACTGTTTGCTTCGCTTTTAAAAATCCTCATATAAAAAAATACTGATAACGAATTGAACTTAACTCTGTCTGTGTGTCCAATCATAGGTCAACAATAATGATTGGAAGCATATTGTGTGAGATATATGTACGTAGATCTTAATATATTACTCGCAACTCATATGGACAACAATATGGACATAAGAGAAACTGATAAAATTGGTTTGTATGTTCAAATAATGATAAAACATTTCAAAACCGAAGAAGTAACACCAAACAAAAATATCAGATAAACCATCTTTAGTACTTTTATAGTTTTCTTACACAATTTGGTATTCGGTAAACAGTTTTAAAGGCATGTAAATAATATCCTCAGAAAAGAATTTTATGAAAATTTAACAAATGTTTGCAACAAGTCTCAACCTCTTTTACCTTTAACAACCAAACACCAAATTTATTTTATCATTCATTTTGTGTGGCAGACATACGAGTATGAAATTTCAACGGAAAACAAAATAAAAAAAATCCCGGCATTATTTATAATATATGTCAGTCAGAATATATGAAATATAATGTTGAGAAATGCCAGTATGTAAGACCTATTGCACCACACATGTGTTGGAAACACATAAAAACTGTTGTGGTTAAAAATCGCTGAAATATTACAACAACAAAAGGTTTTATTTTACTTATCAAAATATTGTAAAACAAAAAAAAAATGGATTGGGAAAATCTGTTATTATACAGAAGGCGAAAGATTAAATAGTGTTTGGCTAAAAAAAAAATATGGATAATTGTAAAAACGCTTTAAAAAACGAGTTTTTCTAGTAACAAATTTCAAAATAAAATGAGTAAGAAACCTATAGTCGATCTGGATCGACTATACGTTATCCTATACCAAGCGATTAGAGAAAGGTTCTTAGGTCAAATTAATTGGATATAGAAAATAAGCTTAAATCAAATTTGAGCGGCATATACTAACAAAATTTAAGAAAAATCTGTGCAATATTTTTGGTTTTTGATAGATTTAAGTGAAGATCGGGAAGAAGCTTTATATTGGGGGCTGTAACCAACAATTGTCCAACAGGAATTATTTTTGGACTACTGATTAATGGGTGTAATAAGCACAAACAAACCAAATTTTACCGAGATCCATATGATAATTTGTATCTTATAGCAATTTTAGTCGATCTCATAGGGGTCATTTGTATGTTGACTAGGTATGCACAGGCACCGATTTTCCCTTATTTCAAAGCGACCGTCCTATGGCCAACAAAAGCTTATATACCAAATTTCTTCAAATTACATTTATATCTGCGATCTGTAGTTTGACTACAAGGATTACATGGACAGTTAGACGGACGGTCGAACGGACTGACGGACGGACGGAGGGACGAACATCGCTAAATCGACTCAGATGGTGATTCTGAGTTGTCCGGTAAGAAAAGGTGGGTCAAGTTTCTTGATATTTACAAACATCAGCACAAAGCTATTATACCCTGGTCATATAGTTCTATACCCATACCACTTTATGGTCATGGTATAATGACTGTGCTGATGTTTGCAACTACGAAAAATATTTGACCTACGCCCACTTTTTGTTATACCGATCGGCACAGAATCACTTTCTGAGACGATGGAGCGATGTCCGTCTATCTGTCGGTATGTCTGTGTGTCTAAGCCAACCTTGTAAGGAAATCGGTTAAAATCTGTGTATAAAATGGTTGCAGGATCCAGATTAAAATTTTCATATACAGAGTGGGCCAAAAGGCATCATGGGGTTTACAAAATTAATAATTTTTTCGTTTAGATCTTTTTTATATTTTTTTAGATTATATAAATAATAACTGGAGAGTAAAGAATTAAGAAAATTACAGTCGGTCTAGACCGCCTAAACGATACCCTATACCATGTGTTCGGTAACCCTATCATCTCTTAATTATTAATTTCGTTGCATTGGGATGTGAAAAAGTTCATATCAGATGCTACATTTATGTGGGAACTAGGTCGAAAAATGGACCGATCCTGACCATATTTGGTAAGGTCACTTATTTTTTGCAACATATATGCAAATAAAATTTGAGAAATATCTGTGCAATATTTTTGTTTTTTTGAAAGATTTAAGTGAAGATCAGGAATCAGCTTCATATGGGGGCTATAACTAAGAATTGTGCTATAGGGTTTATTTTTGAACTACTGATAAATGGATTTAATAAACTTACACAAACCCAATTTGACCGAGATCTATATGATAATTTGGATATTATGGCAATTTAAGTCGATCTCATTTGTAGGGGAACTTGGTCTGAACATGAACCAATTTTCCCCAATTTCAATAGCGTTCATTCTATAGTCGATAAATTTCATCAAAATGTATTCATATTTGAAACCTCTAATTTGGTTATAAGGTTTACATGGACATACAGATGGACGGACGGACAGAGGGACATCGCTAAATCGTCTCAGAAAGTGATTCTGTGTCGATCGGTATAATAAAAGATGGATCTAGATCAAATATTTTTGAAAGTTACAAATATCAGCACAAAGTCATTATATCCTAACCACATAGTTGTATAGGGTATAATAATGGAGAGATTCACAACTGAACAAAAAACCAGAATAATAGAATTTTATTAGTTAAATCAGCGATCAATTATTTTAACGCAAAGAGAATATCGCCGATATTTTACCGTCCAAATTGCGCCCCCTGAAGCAATGATTAGTTGCTTAGTTTATCGTCACCACTAACATGGCACCGTATGAGATTTGCCTCGAACCGGAAGACCACGTTTAATGAGCACTGCGGAAAATATTGAACGTGTAGAGCCAAGTGTTAACGAATCACCAGAAACATCCACCAGAAGGCGGTCTGCTCAGCTCGGAATGTCTCGTACGTCACTAAGGAGCATTTAAAAAAAAAGATTTACTATTATTCCCCTATTAGGTGCAGTTGGTGCAGGAATTAAAACCCGCAATGTCTAAATGTTGCATTTAAGCTTCAACAGTTGATCAGAAATGAAATCAACTTTATTGAAAATCTGATTATGAGTCATTTTCATTCGAATGACTTTGTTAATAAGCAGAAAGTAGAAAGGAAACCTTATCTGGGTGGTAAATATAGGTAACAAGACTAGAAAGTTCGCAATAAATTAAAAGCTGAAACCACAGTACATAGTGGGAATTAGTACTGTGAGAAAATTCGAATGCCACATAAAAAAATATCTAGAATTAATGAGCATTGAAAGAAAAAAACAGATGTCTGCTTTTTTGTTAAATTCTCTTTAATCAAAAAGTTTCAATTTATAAAACCGAGTTTTTTTTGGAATATTAACCCTCTAATGCACCAAACCGCCTCTAGACGGACTTAACGCATTTCGTCATA
Source organism: Cordilura impudica (assembly GCA_963682025.1). Lineage (NCBI taxonomy): Eukaryota > Metazoa > Arthropoda > Insecta > Diptera > Scathophagidae > Cordilura > Cordilura impudica. The sequence goes on from OY821517.1 coordinate 50,458,880, forward strand.
ACAAAAAAAGTAATAACACAAAATGCAAAATTGTTGTTTTATTTTGTAGTTAATATTCCGTTATAAAATGTTTTATTGTTTTATCTCTGTTTGGCAGCTACAAGAGCACAAAGTCATATTTTAGTGAAAAGGTGTTTTAAAAAAATAATTTAAAATTTAAAATAAAATGCTATCACTTCAAAAATATTATTGGTACGTAATTTATTACATTGTTCGTTACATAAAATAAAAATAAATGTGACGAATAATTTGTAAAGTTAATTGAGCCAGTTTTTCTAAAACCGTACACAGGCAGGACTGCGCATTTAGAATTATTTTTTAAACGATTTGAAAGTCTTCGAAAAGCTTTATATTTTAATAATAAAGCGACCGAGATTCCAAGAAACGAATCAGGCTATGATCGATTGTATAAAGTCAGGGCACTTATTGAAAATTTTAATGAACGGTTTTCTAAAGTTCCAATGCTGCAAAGATTATGTGTCGACGAGCAAATGTGCTCTAATTAATGTACACTGTCCCACATCGGGCGCTTTAATACTTAGAGCAATTTAGTTCATTATTTATACCCTATTCCACTATGTGGTCAGGGTATAATGGCTTTGTGCTGATATTTGTAACTACCAAAAATATTTGACCTAGACCCACCTTTTATTATACCGATCGATTAAGAATCACTCTCTGAGTCGATTTAGCGATGTCCGTCCGTCCGTCTGTGTGTCAATGTAAACCTTGTAATCAAACTACAGATCGCAAATGTAAACATATTTTGATGAAATTTGGTATGTAAGCTTCTATCAGCCATAGCATGAATGCCATTTAAATTGATGAAAATCGGTCCATGTTCAAACCAAGTCCCCCTACAAATGACCCCTATGAGATCGACTTAAATTGCCATAATATCCAAATTATCATATAGATCTCGGTTAAATTGGGTTTGTGTGTGTTTATTACATCCTTTAATCAGCAGTCCAAAAATAAACCCTACAGGACAATTCTTAGTCATAGCCCCATATAAACCTGATTCCCAATCTTCACTTAAATCTATCAAAAAACAAAAATATTGCACAGATTTTTCTTAAATTTGGTTTGAATATGTTGAATATGAAAAATAAGTGAGTTTACCACATATGGTCAGGATCGATCCATTTTTCGACCCAGTCCCCATATAAATATAGCATCCGATATGAACTTTTTCATATTAAAAAAAAAAATTAATAGCAATGCCACTCAAATTTGGTTTATGCTTATTTTCTATAGTTGGCCCTAAGAGATAGGGTCTCTAACCACATGGTATAGGGTATCGTGTAGTCGGTGTAGACCGACTATAATTTCTTAATTGATTTAAATATGGATATGTTCAATGTAATTCTGATCGAATAATATTGCTGCTATGACTATAAAATTGTACAATGCAAATTATATAAAAAACATTACTTATATAACTTTATTACAAATTTGTAGTCTAAGAGGTAAAAAAGAGAAAAAATGGCCATACTCGGTAAGCCACCAAAATTTATTAATATTTACATGTGAAAGTAAATTTCTATCTTTAGAGAAAACGTCTCTGTTAAATCTACTATTATATGTGTCGCATTCCGTACATTTTAAAATATGTGACCTTCTCCGATAAAAGGGACCTAGTGTGTGAAATTTAAGTTTTGAGAAAAAACGCATTTAAAGTTTCTACCCCTTTTAGGTACCGGAATCCACCGTTTTTGACACAACCCGTTTTTTGACACACTAGGTCCCTTTTCTCGGAGAAGGTCACATATGTGTTCCTATCAAATGAATTATGAACTTATCAATTCTGTTTATTTTTGCAACATTATATAGTCTTAGATTAGATTTATACTTTGCAAAATTGCCATTATGTGTTCTGTAAACAAGCTCTAATATATTTACGTTCAAATACACGATATTTTTATATACTAGATGGCGATATATTGCACCATATGGGCTTAATTAAGGTTTCATATAGGATTATCTTTACCTTAGAGTATATATTTTCAATAGATGATATTCTTATACATAAAAGAAGCACGGTTTGCTTTTCCAATTGTTTTTATACCCTATACCACTATGTGGTTTGGGTATAATGACTTTGTGCTGCTGTTTGTAACAACCAAAAATATTTGACCTAGACCCATCTTTAATTATACCGATCGAATCAGAATCACTTTCTGAGTTGATTTAACAATGTCCGTCCGTCCGTCCGTCCGTCCATCCGTCCGTCCGTCTGTGTGTCCATGTAAAGTTTTTAATCAAACTGCAGGTCGCAAATATGAACATATTTTGATGAAATTTGGTATATAAGCTTCTATCGGCCATGGGATGAACGCTATTGAAATTGGTGGGAATCGGTCCATGTTCAGACCTAGCCCCCATACAAATTACCCATATGAAATCGACATAAATTGCCATAAGATCCAAATTGTCATATAGATCTTACTCAAATTGGGTTTGTATGCGTTCATTACATCCATTAATGAGTAGTCCAAAAATGATCCCTTTGACCCCATACAGAGCTGCTTCCCGATCTTCACTTAAATCTATTAAAAAACAAAAATATTGCACTGATTCTTCTCAAATTTTGTTTGTATATATTTTTGCAAAATACAAGAGACTTTACCAAACATGATCAGGATCGGTCCATTTTTGGACCTAGTCCCTATATAGATATAGCATCCGATATGAACTTTTTAATATCTGCAGCCAAAAAAATTAATAAAAATCCCACTCAAATTTGGTTTTTGCTTATTTTCTATGTCCAGTTAGTTGGGCCTAAGAGATAGGGTTTCTAAACGCATGGTATAGGGTATCGTATAGTCGGTCTAGACCGACTATAATTTTCTTACTTGTTGAATATGGGTATTAAAGTATAAAAAATTATCTAGATTCACTCCTAGATATTTTACTAGTCCTTTGTTTGGGATGTTGATATTAACACATGATTTGATACCAAGTGATTTCCCATTTTTTCAAATATTATAATTGCATTTATTGGTTGGATGGTCTGAAGGGAATTGTTTCACATTTGCTTATATTGATCTTTAGTTTTCAATCTGTAGCATATTTATACCCTATACCACTATGTGGTTTGGGTATAATGACTTTTTGCTGCTGTTTGTAACTACCAAAAATGTTTGACCTAGACCCATCTTCTATTATACCGATCGAATCAGAATCACTATCTGATTCGATTTTACGATGTCCGTCCATCCGTCTGTGTGTCCATGTAAATCTTGTAATCAAACTGCAGGTCGCAAATATGAATATATTTTAATGAAATTTGGTATATAAGCTTCTATCGGCCATAGGATAAATGCTATTGAAATTGGTGAGAAGCGGTCCATGTTCAGACCTAGCCCCCATACAAATGACCCCTATGAAATCGACATAAATTGCCATAAGATCCAAATTGTCATATAGATCTTACTCAAATTGGGTTTGTATGCGTTCATTACATCCATTAATGAGTAGTCCAAAAATGATCCCTTTGACCCCATACAGAGCTGCTTCCCGATCTTCACTTAAATCTATTAAAAAACAAAAATATTGCACTGATTCTTCTCAAATTTTGTTTGTATATATTTTTGCAAAATACAAGAGACTTTACCAAACATGGCCAGGATCGGTCCATTTTTGGGCCTAGTCCCCATATAGATATAGCATCCGATATGAACTTTTTCATATCTCCAGCAAAAAAAATTAATAAAAATCCCACTCAATTTGGGTATATGCTTATTTTCTTTAACCAGTTAGTTGGGTCTAAGAGATAGGGTCTCTAAACGCATGGTATAGGGTATCGTAAGGTCGGTCTAGACCGACTATAATTTTCTCACTTGTCTTCTACTGTTTTAAAGTGGCCTTGAAGATTATTATTTCTGTTGTCACAAGCATTAACCGCCAAGTCGAAAATCATGCTTTTGAGAAAAATAACTTTTTATATAAATGTAATGGGGTTTCATTACGACTTAGGTCAGAATGTTTTCATTAATAACTTTTTAATAAACAGTGTCAGAGAAATGGGGATTTCACATAAATATAAATCGTTTTTAGTAGAATATGATAGCATACATCGTTCTTAAGTCGACTTAGGCGGTTATCGCTTGTGACCACAGATTTATCTTATCAACTATATTATCAGCGTGATAGAAACGCAATGATATTGTCCTCCATCTCACTCACTAAATCATACAAATATAGATTTAAAAGAATTGGTGAATTAACCATTCCCTGCTGTAATCCATAAACTATTAAAAATGACTCAACCTACCTCTATTACTTACTATAAAAGGTTTTTCATGTAACATGTTATGAATTAATATTTCGGTTATAAGACCTTATATTTCACCAAATTTCGATAAATTATTATTTAGTTCATTCGCTTTCCTATCATTACAAAATGCTGTAATTGTTGTTAGATGATTTGTTTCATATTGACCCTTTGTGTTTAAAAAATCTGCTAAGAAATCGTTTATATCCAGATTCAAATTGTTATTTGTATCAATATCCTTATAAGAATGGATTTACTCAAGATACGAACCAATTACGTTAAGTATTTGGTCTTGATCATCCACTTTGTACTCTTCTTCTACTAACTCTAGGTCGTTTATGCTAATATCAGACCTTCTTAGTAAAGATTCCTCACTTCGAGGTATGAGGACAATCTAAACCACTTTCCCTAAACATATTTACTGCGTTCCGGCTGCTAAATTCCTCCTATAATAATTGTTTATAATAATTATTTACTTTAATGTAAAGTTATCATTGACGATCTTCTTTATTAATTTTAATTTTATCTTAAGTAGGCTTAGCACCGATGGTGTGAGTGTTATATATATATTAGGGCGGGTCGATTTAAAAATCGCCCAAGTGACAAGGAAAATCGTATTCTAGGGATCAAAATAAGAAAGTTTGACTTTCGACCTGTCGGTCTGTCTGTCTCACTTTGACCCATTTTGAGTGCCCCAATCGAGTCCAAATATATGATCGACCCCCCCTGGGGGGTTCCCCATACAAACATTTCAAAAAATCACCATTTTTGTTTAGAATTGGGCTGACTATGTTTGATTTAATATTAAAATTAACACTCATATGTATACGTAAATTCTACTCTGCTAATAAGTAAAAATCATACGCCTTGACTATGTTATGTTATTGAAAAAGATCGATCGGATGAGGGTAAATAACTTTTAGATCACTCCGTGACTATGCGTGACTCTGCATGAGTACCCCAAAATTAATCTTTAGTCACAACAAGACTATGGGCCAAGTTTCAGATCAATTGCATGAGGGGGAATGGGGTTGCCCCATGGCACACAGACAGACAGACAGTTCAAAAGTCGGGACATCAGAATTCGTTTTAGAGGTATGGTTCCTTGGGCAAAGTTTCTTATTTTGATCCCTAGAATATGATTTTCCCTGTCACTTGAGCGATTTTTTTGCCTCCCTACAAATCGACCCGCCCTAATATATATATTTGTTCCTTTTGGAACCGATTTGTCTATACAGTTTGAAATGAGATTGTCCACTCTTTGTAAGTATATATAATTTTCAGAGTTTGAAAGGTTTCGTTCATTATGCACCGCTTCAAAATTGTTAAGTTCCTTTTAGATATTGTCTTTAAATTTTCTCGAATTAGTTTTCTTAAAATTATATCTCGCATTAGTTTTGTCATCGATAAAGAAATATTGTTGATCGGACTCATGCAATGTTGCAATAATTTCTAAAGAATTATGATCACTATCATGATCTATTGTTCTCAGACAATTGATAGAGTTGTTCATTTTCATGATATTTAAACGAGCGTCTGCGACGCAAATATCAATATATGAGTTGCCTCTTGGGAATGATGGTAAACTAGACGCGTATAATTTACATTTGCAATTTATGTCGTTGTTTGAAATCCACTCTTTTAAAATATTACCTTTCGTTATCATTACCCTACTTGCTATGTTTGCTGTTTGTCATTCCGTTTTCAATGCATCGAAAAATAAATGTGCGATCCTATAAGGTATATATATTCTTGATCCTTATAACAACTGGAGTCGATATTGCGATGTCCGTTTGTCCATCCGTCTGTCTGTCTGTTTAAACCACCCTCACCCTCGAGCCGGTTGGTATTTAAATTTGGGTTAATCGGACATCATTGTGCCGAAATGTCAGTGTGTTTGTTGTTATAATTTTGTATCAAATTGGTTTCTTTTCAAATGTTTTGTTTACTTTTTTATAAATAGTGCAATAAGTCCAGATATTAATGTAAACGTAATAACCTGGTGGAGGGCATCAAAGATTCGGCATAGTCGAATTTAACAGTTTTACTTTTTATTTTCCTAAATTTAGTCCTATTTTGTATACTTAAAATAAAAAATACACATTTTTATTTTATTTGTTTGTATTTTTCAACATTTTTTTTGAGCAACTAAACCAAAAATTTTGAAAATAAAATTTTCTTATGTAACAAAAACAAAAAACACTTCCAATTGCGCTGAAAATAAAAACTGACCAATAAACCCAACAAATCAAACAATCAAAAAACACTTCCTTTTTGTAGACATTAAAAACATATTGAACAATTTTTTAAACGCGGTATTCAAGAATTCTGTTGAAATGTACGCAGTGACGTAACAGTGGATTACTTATAAAAATTTTTATTTTTATATATTATTTCATTAAATTGTAAACAAATTTTCGACTCACCTTTGTTTATAACCATAATACCAATGTGTGGTTTCTTTCAATATTACCACTGAATCGCCCACATCTAAACTAAGGCGATGAGGTTTATCGTCTTGATCGAAATTGCATTTTGCTAAAAAAAAAAAAAACAAACAAAGAAAAATAAACAATAAAATTTAAAAACACTCAAATATATTTAATAGGAAAATAATTTGTATTAATATTGATAATAATTTAGTACTTTCCCTTTAGTTAAAAAAAAACACAGATTAGAATTTAGTTATTGTTACACAACCTAATCTCTTAACAGACTCTATACAACTATTTTAGCAAAAAAAACTATCTGGCTAAAGTGAATTGTATTTCCAAGAGTAAATGTATGTTTTTAAATTAATTTTTTTATATTTTGTTTAAATGCAAAAATAAACTGTTTTTTATGGCAAAAATTCATAAAACACAAAAAACTGTCATTATATATAATTTGTTTTTTTGTCTCATTTGTTGTTTAAGAGAGAGATAGAGAGAGATAGAGAGAGAGAAAGAGAAGGTGAGGGGTATGCAGACTCTGTACCCCAACCACCACACACTGCACACGTTACTAACACCGATCTAGGTTTAGGTTAAACTAATAACACCAGCCAGCCATTAAATAAAATACCGTCACAAACCATTTGTTGTTACAATTTAGTTTAGCCGGTGCGTTTGTCTATTTGGATTATTGTTTTATAGTTTTTTTTTTCAAGAGGTGCTAAAATGATCTACATTCGAGTACAATTTGTATTCTAAAGAATGGTTTGGTTGACAAATCAAAAATTGTAAAATCAGTAATTGTCGGAAATTACAATCACTGTAGTAGAACTAACTAAGTTTAAATAGCGTAAATATTCAACAACATAAATTAATTGTTAACGGAAACGAAAAGGGTTCAAACAAAGTACAAGGTTAAATTGTTAGAAATATTTATGGAATTGATAGGAATTCCATTACCACTAGAAAAAGTTAATAAAGTAATACTTATATTTATTGCAATTCAGAAATATTTTAGAATGCAATAGGTTTTCTTCATTATAAATCACTCTTTGGCGTGTTCTGCATCGAAAGATAACATATTTGTTACATAAAATATAATTCTGTCTGTCTGTTGACAGACATTCAGACATACAGACAGACGGACATCGCTAGATCAACTTCTCCTTTTATAAGCTAAGAATATATACAGTGACGAGCAAAAATGTTACATGGTTTAGAAAATTGAACTTTGACATGGTTTTTTCAATCTAATTTGATATATACCCCTAATTTATTTTTTACTACTTAACTATTGGCGTATAGACTTTCCACTGATAAAACTAAAAAAAATATTGTTGAGTTTTTGAGCATGCACTGTCATGATTTGCAATTTTGCACTCTATATATTGATTCTCTTTAACTCAAATAAAACAAAACATAACAATGAGCTATTTTTTACCGTTATTTTTAATAACTCACATTGTTTTAACACGTGTTTTTCAAAATGGAACCATCAAAAGTATGCGAAATATTAGAATTATTGAAAAATAATGAATCTAACAGAAAAATTGCAAAAGAGTTCCAAATTAGCCATGTGATCGTGCTTAGACTAAAAAAAACATAAAATAGAAGCCCCAGCTCCTCCTCCTGGGTGCCCGACATTAATAAATGACCGCACTTGTCGGCATCTGTCAAATTTAGTTACTGCAGACAATGCTGTAACTCCAAACGAAGCTCTTAAAACGCTGAATATTAATGCCAGGGAATTTCACAGGGAATTTGCTCAAACCTTCGAAAATTTTACACCATCAGACTGGAGCCAGGTAATACTTTTATAAATACAGAAATAAAGAAAAACATGTATATATATTTATGTTATATGGTCACACAAAACCAAAATTAATCGTTTTGTCCGGTGGTCGGTCGTGGTACTGGACTAAAGACCCCAACGTAATATCTCCTAACCAGGTTGCCCAAACAATGAAACATGGTGGCGGTTCTATTATGGTGTGGGGTTGTATTACCAAGAATGGAGTCGGGCCATTAGTAAAAATTGTTGGCATTATGAAAAAAGAACAATACCTAGCAATTCTGCAAAACAACTTGCCAGTTGCAATCGAAAAACGGGTCTTTCTCCTCACAACGACCCTAAATATTCGGCGAAAATCGTTAAAGAATGATTGAATAAACAAACATTTACCACCATAAAATGACCAACACAGTCACCAGATATGAACCGCCAAAAGGAGTTAACGAGTTATGGATTCGGGTAAAAGATATATTGGAGTCTATTCCCAACTGCAAATCTGGACTGAGTATTACTCAAAAATGCTATCAGTTGTGCCGCCTGTTTCTCAACAACTATGTGACTGTAGCAACCATGATGTCACGGAAGAGGTGGACATACAATGTCCCAATACAATTGAAATTATAGAAGCAATCCAGAGCATACGAAACAATAAAGCACTTGGGCCAGATAATGTACCTCCAGAACTATTAACAGCTGACCCTGAAACGAGCGCGCATATAATACTCCCAGTTATAGAACACTTTTGGGAACATGAGTCCCTCCCCAGTATATTGAAGGAAGGCATCATAATCAAGCTCCTTAAGAAGGGCAACTTAGCGGACTGCAAAAATTGGAGAGGCATATCCCTTTTGAATGTCATGTTGAAACTAATATCGCATATTGTGGCCTCGCGGTTTGGCGAATAATTGGAACCACTACTAAGAAGAGAGCAAGCGGGTTTCCGACCACACAGATCATGCATTGATCGTGTGAACAGCCTGCGCGTGATTGTTGAGCAGTCGGTTGAATGGGGAACGCCACTTTACCTAGGATTTATTGACTTCGAAAGAGCATTCGATACCATACACCATGGCGCAATCTGGTGCGCAGTGGAGTGTAAAGGCGTCCCGAGAAAGTTGATTAACCTTGTTAAGGCCTTATATGATAATGCCTCATGCAGAGTTCTACACGAAGGTCAACTGAGCGACAAAATCAACATTCTTGCAGGAGTAAGACAAGGCTGCGTGCTTTCCCCCCTGCTTTTTAACATCGTTTTGGACGTAATAATGAACAACGCAATGAGAGGTTCCTGCGAAATAAAATGGGGGATGCAAGGAAGCCGGCACGACCTCGATTATGCGGATGACATTTGCCTGCTCACTCACAAACATACACATTTGGCGGAAAATCTACATTCTATTCACGCATACGCAGCTAGAGCTGGATTAAAAATAAATGTCGGTAAGACAAAGATGATGTCCATCAACACAATGCTGCCCCCAAGCATCACTATAGATGGAAAGTAGTTGAAATGGTCAACTCGTTCATGTATCTCGGCAGCATCATACATGACAACGGAGGAACCAAAGAGGATATACTACACCGAATCAAGAAAGGACGTGGAGCTTTTGGAGCATTGGACAATGTGTGGCGGTCTCGGTTCATCTCCAGAGGGACGAAACTGCGGATTTTTAACTCAAACGTCAAGTTCGTCATTCTTTATAGCTGTGAAACGTGGAACGTAGCGTCGACTGAGGTAAAGGCACTGCAAGTCTTCACGAACACGTGCCTACGTAGAACCATAAGGAGATTCTGGCCGAATGTAATATCTAATGCAGAGCTATGGAGATTGACTAAGCAGAAGCCAGTAAGCCAGGAAATAAAAAAGCGCAAATGGAAATGGATAGGCCATACCTTAAGAAAACCAAGAGACGATATTGCCAGACAGGCACTGGAGTGGAACCCGCAAGGGAGTCGTAGAAGAGGTAGGCCTGCAAACACCTGGAGAAGATCTGTAGAGACGGAAGCAGCAAGAATGGGACGAAGCTGGAGTGAAATTAAATATTTGGCATTAAATAGATCTGAATTTAATAATTTTGTTGTGGCCCTATGTTCCTCTCAGGAATAAATAGGAATAAATATATATATTCCCAATGAAATGGTGGCAATTTTTTGTGATAGACAGCAGCTTAAGAAAGCTGAAGGATTTTGGACGAAATATTAAATATTCAGGAAGAAAACATCATTACTATGGTGAAAATTACAGGGTGCAAAAATTTTACATTTTACCTTTTTTCTTAATATATAATTTTTGTCTTAACTATTAATAACTAGTATAGGCCAGCACTCGAAATTTGAGTGCAAATTCTAGGAAATATTGTTTTGTTTTCTTTTTTTTCCAATGTCTTTTAATCTATATATATAAAAAATTTATGAATATTTAAATGAGCCTAAAGGTATGTTAATCAATTTTAGCAATTCACAATTCAACACAGAGCGTCTTATATATAATTTAAATCATTCGCATTAACAGGGTGTAACGAATTATTATAAATATTTTATTTTATTTACTATATTTTTAAGACAAATTGAACATAAATTTTATCATTCTCAGCTTCTCCTCCATATGAACTATAACTATGCCAATTTTCACACTCCTCCGTGCCCGAATATTACTTAAAAAAGAAACTAAAAATTTACCTTCACGTATCTATAATATTAATAGGCTAGGCGATTTCTTGTGACCGATGTTTTGATCTACAGTTTTATTCCGTTTTTGACCAAACGTATATTATTTGGAAGGTATTTCATTTTAGCCGTTTTGCAGATTTACAGATTTTTAAATTTTTTCCTTTATTTTGAGTAAATTGCATTTAAAGTTGCTACTAACACATACATAAAATTATTCAATGCTATGTGTGTGTTAATTCAATTTGTTAATGTGTGTGTAATAAAAATGAGTTTGTTTTTTTGTGTTGATTTGTGAATTGGCTATAATTGATTAGCATACCTTAAGGGTCTTTATATAATGAAAAAATAAAATTTTCTAGAATTTGCACTTGAATTTCGAGGGCTGGAGTCTGCTAGTTAATATATAGATATAATTAATCAAATCTATGTTATATTTTAAGGAGAAAAAAATTAATAAATTGTGTTTAAAAAAAATTTGGATTTTCTTTTGCAATTAAAAATATTGAGCAATACTTCTGAATGTGATATGCAATGTAACAATTTTGCTTGTCACTATATATAGTTTATAGGGTCTCCAGAATTTATTTCGAAAAACTGATATGCAGGGTATAAAAAGGGCACAGAAGGAAATAATTGAGTTTTTGTTTATATGGAAATATGACAGGCCACTCAAAACTACTTCAAATAGTATTTTACATCATAAGATTTTACAACGCCTTTTAGAATTAATTTTAATTGAAAAATTTAAATTAAATAATACTTAGTAAAAGCTGCTTCCCGATCTTCACTTAAAATAATTAACACCGTCAAAAATAGAAAATGCTCTTATATAGGACATATAATGGAAAACGATTAATACAAATTTTTCAAAAAATTCTGAAAGGTATAATTGAAGGAAGACGCGCGAGAGACAGAAGAGAATTTTCCTAGTTGAAAAATATTAAAGAATGTACAGGCTATCGAGACGAACTAAATCTCCTAAATGCAGCCAAAAATAGAGACTGAACTGCTACAGAAATTATTCAAATTTTTATATTTTAAAAATTGTATACATTAAAATTGTATTTGTATGATCGCCTACACCCGAATAATGGATTTGGAAATAAAGAAGAAGATTAATTGCAAATTGTCTGAAAAATTGACGTTAAACCAAAAAAACTATAAGAATTTGCACTCTGGTAACATCTCTAATATGTAAAACATGCAATGTGTAGAATATAAAAACATATGGCAACCCTAACGAAACTGAGAATAGTGGTAATTAATACGAAGTAAACGCTGTATGGTATAAAACTGATTCTTAACCACAGTGCTCCTAGGCCTGACAGACGCAGGTCGAAACCTCAAGGTAGCCCTAAGTAGGAAAATTTCATACAGAGACAATCTAATCAATTAAAACATAACAATTATTAAAATATTTATTCAACTCCGCGGTAAAAAAAACAGAAAGCACAATGTATGTAATCATTATTATTTTTTAAATTAATGTTTTTCTATAAAATTAAAAATTTTTTATAAAATTAATTTATATTTTAGGTTTTTCTGAAGATGCTGTTTGTTCGAAATATCAAAATAAAATTAATAAATAAAAAACAGAAATTAAAAAAAAATTTGATTTTTTTATTATTCAAACTATATGACCTTGAGCTAAACAAACCAAAATCACATAACAACCCAACAGGTCAACAATAAAACTATCAACATAATTATTATAATCACTGATGAGGGCTCAGTGCCAGAAACCGGCCTAATTAAGAATACACGCACTATCAAAATTTGATTATTAATTGTATATTAATAGCGAACTGTATGAAAAAATGACGTTAAACCAAAAAAAAAAAAAAATATAGTCGGTCTATACCGACTATACGATGCCTTATACCATGCCTTTAGAGACTCTGTCTCTTAGGTATAATAAATTAGATATAGAAAATAAGCATAAACAAAATTTGAGTGGCATTGTTATAATATTATTTGCCTGTAAATATGAAAACTTCATATCGGATGATATTTTTATATGGGGAATAGGTCGAAATATTGACCCATCCTAGTCATATTTTTTGCAAAAACATATACAAACCAATTTTGAGAAAAATCTGATTTGTATGGGGACTAGGTCTGAACATGCACCGATTTTCACCTTAGTTTAATTACAAGGTATACATGGACACACAGACGGGCGGACGGACGGACGGACTTCGTTAAATCTACTCAGAAAGTGATTCTGAGTCGATCGGCATAATAAAAGATTGGTCTACGTCAAATATTTTTGGTAGTTACAAACATCACCACAAAGTCATTATATAGCCTGACCACATATTGGTATCTAAAATATTAATAGGCTAGGCGATTTTTTGTGACCGATGTTTTGTTCTACCGTTTTATCCCGATTTCGACCAAACGTATATTATTTGAAAGGTATTTGTTTTTAGCTGTTTTCCAGATTTCCAGATTTTTAAATTTTGTCCCTTAAAGTTGCTACTAACACATACATAAAATTATACATATGCTATGTGTGTGTTTATTAAATTTTTTAATGTGTTTGTTAATGAGTTTGTTATTTTCATTCACAATAATAATAAACCAAAAAAGTGTTGGTTTGTGAATTGGCTAAGTTGAAAAATAAAGTTACCTAGAAATTACACTCGAATTTCGGGCGCTGGAATCTGTTCGAGTTTGGCTTGGAGTAACCGTACATTGGCGTTATACAAAAAAAAAAATTTATTTGTCATATTAAAGGTGTTGACCCACCTTTGTGAATATCTAATGATTTGTTCACCTGTGACGCCGCCATATTTCGGATACTAATAAAGCTAGAAGTTCCAGGCTTTGCTTTCCTCTAGATTTTTTTTTCTGAAAAATCTAATTCTATTGGCAAAATTTAAGAATATTATAGCTCCTCGAAATAAATTTCATCTGAAAGTGTCAAGAAAAACTTTAATGCTTGCACATGCAAGCTTTTACTTTTACCCTAATGTTTTAAAGAAATATTTTAAAAATTAAATGTGTTCCTCATATTAAGTCTTTCACATAAAAAATTTTTTAATATACTTTCAAATATGCCATCTGTAAAACAACATTTAAGAAATAGCGTTTTAATCACATATTAGTTACAATAACAAAACAAAAATATACAAAAGACTTACGAGCTTATGTGAAAACTAAACTTTATCTTTCTAGACTTCCGAGTATATAAAGAAGCGAACATGCAAGCCAGAAATAAATAATTAAACATGAAATAGTTTTTACAATATTTTTATTTATTTATATACATATGAATATATAGTACATACATATTGTATGTAGTTTTTAATTTAATTTTAACGAAACATCCGCTTACTGGCTTCTTATTGAGTCTCAACAAGTTTATTAGTTAGTTGCAGCTTATTTACAGCTACGTGCAACTAATTAGGCATAGTAGTATTAAATAATTAAATCATCATATTAAATAAAACGTGATAATTCATTTAAAATTCACCAATGGTAACACTTATTTTACCGTTATTTTACACTCTACACCACTATGCATAGGCTATATATCAGTTTGTCAATCCGGTTGTAACTCATCGAAATAAATTCCGGAGACACCAAAAACTATATATAGTCTTGATCCTTACAAAAAGAGAAGTCGATCTAGCGATGTCCGTCTGTCTGTCTGTCTGTCTGTTGAAAACATTCTCCTGTCTGCAATAAGTCGAGTAGGTCGTACTACTTAAGCTTAAAATGTTCGGCATAATCTACAGCAGCTTTTAGACCAAATAGGTGGATAATGACGCATGAAAATGTAAAGATACTCTGCTAAAATTTCATATAAAAAACTAAACATAGTGAAACTTGTTTATACGCAACGGAATATGTGCGATGCATACACATTTTGGTTTGCTTGTTGATTTTTTTTTTCGTCTAGACGACTTTCAAGCAAACAAAAATGTGTATGTATCGCTGATAAACAAACAAAAAAGAATGTAATTGTATGTACGTGGAATCTCTCTTGAGCGGACAGCCAAGGGACCACTGAAATGTGTTCGGACAAGGGGGATGTCCTCTCAAGGGAAAACTACAAATTTAAATCAGTAAAATTTGGCTAAAATGGTGAGTTTTTTAAACATCTTTTTATTAAAAAAAAAAAAAACAAATAAAGAATTCAATTGGTTTTAATAACAAAAAAAAATCATTAATAAGTATGTATCTAATAATTATTTCAATAAGTATTCCTCCATCCTAGTTTGGTGTCTTTTGGTCTTGGTAATAAAATCTTGGAAATGTAAGTCAAGCGTTGAAAGTATATTCATAGCTTCTGTATCACCTTGGCGTTTCACAAACGCTATATGATCATGTGTTTTAGTCAAAGCATCTTAATATGTTAATATACTGTTTTTTGCATCTTGAAGACCTAAAGATTCAATTTCATCTGTTGAGTCATCAGAAATTTCTTGAACTTCAGAAATTTGTCGGGGCAATGGTACCTGTAAATCCAAAGGTGATCCCTCAACTATTAAATCCTTATCGACATGATAAAAATCATTTAAGCTTTGCACAGTGACCCCTGCAAGACATTTTTTCTGAATTTCGGCAATTAGGTTTAATGGCAACTCATCTTCAGGCTCAAAATCAACATAAAATGTTGGCTGACATTCCTGGCTGTCAAACGTAAACTCTGCCTTAAGAAAACAATTTTGTTTCAGAAGTAACTTGGTCCCATGCACTTTTAGCAAAATAAACTGCCTCCAATAAGTTTATACGTTTTACTAAATCGTGGGCTGTATCAGAAATTTCAATGTTTGCTAGTAAGTGCTTCAGTATCAAAGTTCTGTAATAATTCTTAAAATTTTTAATAACACCCTGATCAAGTGGTTGACTGATTGAAGTACAATTAGGAGGCAAAAAATTATTTTTTTTTTTAAATTACTGTTTTTTGGATGCGATGCCGCATTATCCAAAAAGAGTAAAATTTGCCTTTTTTTGTGCTCCTATTTTTCTATCGAAATTTTCTAACCATTCACTCATGATTTCAGACGTCATCCACGATTTGGTGTTTGATTTCCATGTCACCGGTAAATTATCTTTTTTTTAATTTTTAAAAGCTCTTGCTTTAGATGCCTTGCCAATAGCCAGCAGTTTTTCTTTATCTCCAGCCATGTCCGCACAGTGCAATATTGTTATCCTTTCCTTAGACAATTTTCCTCCCACACATTTTTAATTTTTTAAATTCATGGTCTTGTTTGGTAATGCTCTAAAATAGAGACCAGTTTCATCAGCATTGAAAATATCTCTTGGTAGGTACCCTTTTATTAGAGAAGACAGTTTCACCATGAATGATGTTACATCCTCAGGATTAACAGAGGCGGCTTCGCCACATATCGCTTTGAACGTAGTATTGTGTCGAATTTTAAACTTGTTTAGCCAACCAGACGAAGCATTGAAAGTGTTGTTACCCAAGGATTCAACTATTTCTTTAGCTTTGCTTCGTATCAATGGACCTAAAAGTACAATTTTTATATCGTGTCATAAGATAATCTTTATTTTTTGAAAAGTAAAATTATTTGAACATAACATATTATGTAATCCACCAAACAGTTCATTTAGTAAATCAATGATAATATGACGTTACCTGCATTAAATCCTTTCTATAGAATTAAAAAACCTAACTTACTTACCAGTTAAGGGAATTCCTTTATTGCGTGCTGCAACAAACCAATCGTAGCACAACTGATTAATTGTTAGTCTTTCAGCACTCAAAAAGCTTCTTTTTTCATTACAATTGACATTTGAGTGCCATTTTTTCATTAGCACTGCTCTTTTCTTTATAATGTCAGAAGCCTGCGTTTTACTTATACTAAAACTCTTCGATAAATTCCACACACTTAATTTTTCTTTATTGTACACTTCAATTTTTTGCTTCAGTGTTAATATAAACCTTTTTTATCCATTTTCAAACGTTACAATGTGCGTACAAATGTATACTAGAAGCCAATGAACACTGCGTTTCAAAACTATAGTAAACGAATACACATCTATGTTATTTGGGGAATACCCTAAATCGCGTACATAAGGGCATAGATTACAAACTGTCAAATAACAAATGAAATGTCTGTTACCGACAGTTAAGGGTAACACAGTTCGTCAATACCCTTTTGTAAATCTGCCTTTCATATTACAACTGTGTAATTAGTTAATTTTTTTACCTGTCACATTTAATCACATTAAATCATAAAATTATTGAATTAATAAAACGATTGCTTTCAGAAATTTAAAGCAACGACAAGTTAGCTCTTGGAACTTAGTTTTTTATTCAACAATGTCCGTCCAACGGAATTGTTTTTTGTCAAGCGGTTGTCCGCGTCCGCTCATGAGAGAGTCCGTTCAAAGCAGAGCGATTATAATGCTTTTCTTATAGAACGTTGCCGGGATCTGGCATATGTGTACGTCCAAAGGGGGTGTCCGCTTAAGGAAGGTGTCCGTTATGGGAGATTCCACTGTATATACATTTATGCTGATTGCATTCAATAATTGCTTTCAATTAAAAAGTACGCAAACACCTAAAATTTTTGTAATTATCTTATTAGTTATAAACATCATTGTAAAAAAAATTAGCCACTCTTATCTCTTAGTGTTAATAACCTTGGTTAGAACACGGGCAGAGGGTATCGCAGATTTGGCACAGCCGAATTTATTACTATTACCTTTCTGTTGTTTTTTAAAATTTGTGAAATGATAAATTTCTCTAGATTTGCAAACTCAGGTAAATTTTAAAAGTTATATGTAATTGATTGTGATTTCATGTAGTGCTTTTCAGTGTTTGGAAAGCATTAACAACTTTTTTTTATTTTTTTTAATTAACCAACACTCAGGGGATGTCCCTTCAAATGCAGTGCATTGTGTTGATGGAGCAGTGTTTGTGGATATTTCACTTAAATTTTATTAGATTATAACTGTCAGGAAAGACCTCTGCGGGGAGTTTATTCCACATACGGCTAATTCGACTGATAAACGAATTCTCTCTGCAATGCGTTGTGAGGTCAACTGGACAATAGACTACAAACGGATATGATCTACTAGAGAAGGTTGGCTCTACCAACCGAAACTCGGGCACCTGGAATAAGTTCGCTAATCTCAGAAAAACATTTCCCATGGTAATATCTATAGAACAGTGCTGCACAATCCACATTCCGACGATGTTCCAATGAATCAATAGAGTTGGATACCCTACTGTCATTGATGAGCTCCAACGACCTCATTTGCACACGGTCCAGTAGCTCCAAAATAGACTTTGATGCTCCTGCCCATATATGGGAGTTGTATTCTATTTTCGGTTGGATGTAAGTGGTATAGATTTTAAGGAGATCAGAAGGAGTGAAGTAAATTTTACACCGTTTTAGAAAACCAAGACACTTGAATGCTTCTTTCGACACATGCTCGTTCCAACGAACATCACATTGAATTCTCATGCATAGAACATCAAGAGTATCCGATTCCTCAATACCTTTACCACCCATACTTGTTCGACTTGGAAGATTATTGGAAAAATACATCAGGATGGAAGCACTTACCGGGCCATCGCAACAGCCTTAAAAGTTTCTAAAACCATGGTTAAAAAAGTGGTGCAATCTTTCAAGAAACATTCGGCTACAGGGAAGGTGGCCCATAAACAAGGAAGCCGGGCACACTTGTCGAAAAAAATCGCATAAATCTGTAAAACATCTATAAAACGATGTTTGCGGGAAGCTGGATTCTTTGGAAGAATTTCATGAAAGAAGCAACTATTGTCTGAGAGTTACCGAAAGGAGAGACTAGAGTTTGCAAAAAAGTATCGCAATTGGAGTATAGCGAAATTTTTGGACGAAACGAAAACTAATAGGATCGCTCCCGATGGAAAAAATATGTTCGCGGTACACAGTACCCTCGGACCACACTCCATCATGCTTTAAGGTGCTATAGCGTCATGTGGAATTGGACCACTGCTTAAAATTTAATGTTTTATGGACAAGTTTCAATATGGAAGAATCCAAAACAATACAATGACGAGTAAAACGACGAGTCGCAATTCAAAAAAAAAAAAAATCCGCATAAATCTTTGGTGAAAATGAAGCAAAACTATATGTAGGTATAGTAAAAAGACGATTACGAAAAGCTGGACTCTTTGGAAGAATTTCCCGAAAGAAACCAATTATCACAATGTTCAATAAATCGTTGATGAAGGCTGAAATGCCAGAAACTGGTCCAATTAAGAATAAAGTGTAGTTATGAATTTTAGAAATATATGCTTTCTTTTGCTCTACCACGCACCATTGAAAACAAAATCAAAAATTGCATATTAATTACAGTATTAGTTGCAATATGTCTGAAAAATTACGTCAAAATCTAACCAACTATTAAAAAAAATCATGTGAGTCCGATCACAGGGGAGATGTGTAAACATCTTTTTTAAAATCAAACAGAAAGCGTCATCTATGTATCACTTATTGCAATCAACTGCAGGGGCTCTGCTAATATAAAAATATTTTTTATTACTTTTTATTTGAACCGGTTAATTTTAAATTTTTTATTTTTCATTTTTTATTTTTCAATTTTTATTTTTAATTTTTTATTTTTTATTTTTCATTTTTCATTTTTTATTTTCAATTTTTATTTTTAATTTTTAATTTTTCATTTTTTTATTTTTTTTATACCCTCCACTCCAGTGTGCAGAGGGTATATATAAGTTTGTCATTCCGTTTGTAATAATTAGAAAAAAAATTTTGGACCCCATAAAATATATATATTTGTGATCCTTATAACAACCGGAGCTGATATAGCGATGTCCGTCTGTCCGTCTGTCCGTCTGTGGAAATCACGATGACGGCATCAATCGGGCAGCTAGGGTGCTCGTTGACATAAAAAATGATTCACTAACATCCTGAAAAGTTTGCTATTTAAAATCATCCAAATCGGTCGATTAGGGCCCGAGATTTGAATGAAGAACTAAAAAAAGTCTTGAAAAAATATAATTTTCTATGTTGTTCTTGTCACGATCACGCCCTCAATAGTGCAGCTACAGTGATCATTTGTAGTGAGAATGATTCATCAAATTCATGGGATTTCTGTTTCAAAAATCATTAAAATCGGTGGAACAGGTCCAGGGAAATCTCTGAAAAAGTAAAAAAAAAAAGAAAAATATGATGTTTCTATATTGTTCTTGTTATTATTCTAAATGTTGGATTGTTGTCATAGCTGGACTTGTTGTTTTTGTGGTCGTTGTGGTAATAATATAATAAAAACTAATCCTTTGTACATTTTTTTATTAACTCTGGTTTCCACTGTTTTGGCATCACTAAAAAAATTTGTTAGATCATTTCTGTTATTACCACGAGCCTGACTGCAAAATTTCAGATCGAATGGGTCACGGGAAAGGGGTTAAAATCGATCCAAAATTTTTTCGACAAGCAGACACTACGAGTTATATAAAGGGAGTAAAACTTCACCAACATCTAAAGCAAATAATGCTAAAATACCTAGTTGTTAATAAAAAAAAAAACAATGTAAATATAGCAAAAAAAAAAAAAAATTATGTATAAATTTATTTATAAATTTATATAAACATATTAAATAATACAAATAATATAAATGTATATCCATAACAACTGCATGTTAGATATAAGTCGGTATATTATTTTATTTACATAAAATTCTGCAATATTTTGTTGTGGGGAAAATACATTTCTTTTGCATTAACAGAGTGTCACTTCATTTTGCTCAGCGTGACTATGCCACGTAGATGGCGCTACAATTTTTGTTTGTTCTAATTAGCTTTGCAATAGTTATTTCTATTTTAACATGAATGTTAATATTTTCAACTAGATATCATACAGAAAAATGTTAAAAGTATACACGGGCTGGTCTTTTATTTCATACGTTTTTTCATTATTCTTTTACAAATATGAACATAAGTTTGGCATATTAACTTTTTGTTGTCTTTACAAAATAGAGTTACCGAGTTCATCAATGAGTTTTTTGCTTTCAAAACAATTCTACTATACATAGTTATATAGAATTATTATTCTGCTTTACCTACAAAATATCTGATTGCGATTACATCTAATTTTTAAAAATTGTTTATAATTACTAAAACATTATTATTCACATAAACACAAAATTGCACTTTTTAAATTTTCCATTCAAATTTAAGAAAATATCAATTCTAAAAACTAGAATTAAAAATTTCCAATTAAAAATTACAATTAATTGAATTTCAGAAAATCATATCAAAACGTCGGATATTATAATTTTAAATTTAGAGGACATCAATTGCATCTTTAATATATAAATTTTATTCGTTAAACACAAATTGAAATTCCAAAAAAAAAAAACCCCCCAAATACCTATGTTTACACTTAAAAAATTTTTACATTTAAAAAAAAATATGGACATTCAGGAGAAATTAATAGCTTTTCAGTACCGCGATTCAGTAACTTCTTTTAACGATAGTCGAATCGTTAAAAAAAAAGAAAATAGCAAAATTAGCAGTAAAATTTTTAAACGATATTCGCTATTGTTAAAGTCAGCTGTTGTTGTTATCTAAATGACAACTATTTTTGTGTTGTTTATTCATTCGATAAAAACTTAAATTTTTAGGTTGAAATTTCTTCATACATAAATAAAAATCATAAAATAGTGAAAATTTTTTGCTTTTATTAAAAAAACTTTTTTATATAAATAAAAAAATTAAATAGCATATTCAATTCATTATTTCATTTTCAAATAAATACACAGAAATATTAGTAAACAAAAATAAAAATATTAAACATCAACATAAAATCATCCTGTCAAGCACGAAGTAATTTGTTTTTTTCTATTCTTCTTTGTGTTTTTCGCTTATTTTGACAGAGATGCCACTCGTTTACAATTTAAATAAATAGAAAAATGGATTTGTCGACTGTCGTTAAGATGTATGTACTTAGTGAATCACTTAATCCTTAGTGCAAACAACAATAGCTGTCGATATATTTTGCGATTGTCGGATCGTTGAAATTTACAGAATCACACTACAGAAAACATTAATTTAAATTCAATGAATTTTAGAAAATGTTAAATGA
This sequence comes from Cordilura impudica, assembly GCA_963682025.1. NCBI lineage: Eukaryota > Metazoa > Arthropoda > Insecta > Diptera > Scathophagidae > Cordilura > Cordilura impudica. Next base: position 50,481,122 of record OY821517.1, read on the forward strand.
TATTTAAGAATTGCGAACATAAAAACTGACACATAAATAAACGCAATTTGATGAGAATGTTATTTATATAGAAATTTTCACAACTTTTTTGGATGAAAATTTTAAGTTTTTCAGAAAATAAAGATAACAAATTATTTTATTTAAAATGTTTGGGACATTTGGTTTTTTCCGTTTGGCATCCCTAATTTGAATATTTATTATTATAAATTTATTCTCTATGTTTTCCCAATATGGCAATATTTTATTAAAAAATTTGAGAGAGCTTTTTTTTTTGGTTATTATTTTATTACTCCATCCGACCTACATGACCGCAATGAAGAAATATTTTTCCAGTTAAAAGAAACTTTACAGCCATCTCCAATTAGCACGATTTAATGCATATAGCCACCCTACACAACCATTACCTTTGCAATGGAGGTTAGGGCGAGCTATTTAATTAGCAAAAACTAAATTAAACGAGAAGTTATGTCATATAACCGGAAACGCATGCATATAGGTATATAACCTAAATGCATGCCGATCAGCAACCACGATGGCAAAAAAGCAAACACCGAAATAAATCCGAAATAATAGAAAAGACGAAAACCAACCCGAAGAATTTGCTGAAATAATTTGGTATTAAGTTTAACAAATTGTTTACTTTTTCATTTAATTTATTATCAAGACTCAAACCGAGGTGGAGGGTATCAAAGATTTGGCACAGCCGAATTTAACACTCTTACTTGTTTTTTTAATTTTTTATTTTTCATTTTTTATTTTTCATTTTTTATCTTTCATTTTTATTTTTCATTTTTTATTTTTCATTTCTCATTTTTCATTTTTTATTTTTCAGTTTTAATTTTTCATTTTTATTTTTTATTTTTCATTTTTCATTTTTATTTTTCGTTTTTCACATTTAATTTTTTATATTTTATTTTTCATTTTTTATTTTTCATTTTTTATTATCATTTTTAATTTTTTATTTCTCATTTTTAATTTTCCATGTTTTATTTTTCATTTTTCATTTTTCATTTTCAAACAGGTTATTTACATATCATTATTTTTTCACCAATACAATCAATAGTCACACCGATTTTGTCTTACGGCTCACATGTTACGCTGTTTTTGTGATTGTATCGGAAATAGAAATTTACCCCACTGCGCGTATAGATGTTTACACAACAAAAAAATAAAATTCAGTTACCGTTCTTGTTTGGCCACAGGTAGTCCTAATGTCAACCCATATGAGAACTTATTGGAGGTCGTAAAGGTCGTAAAAAAAAACCGGAGCCATTCCGCACAGCGTATGTGAAAATTTAGTGACTCACTGTCTTGCAGATATAAAGCAGTTATCGATATTAAAGGTTTCGCAATAAAATATTAATTTGTATACCTACCATATACCACTATGTGGTCGGGGTATAATGAGTTTGTGCTGAGGTTTATAGCCACAAAAGATATGTGACCCAAACCCATATTTATTATACCGATTGACTCAGAATCACTTTCTGAGAATCACTTTCTAAGTCCATATAGCGATGTCCGTCCGTCTGATTATCTGTGTGTCCATTTAAACCTTGAAATCAAACTGAAGGTGGCAAATATGAATATATCTTGATGAAATTTCGTGTATAAGCTTAAATCGACCATAGAACGAACGATAGTATATATGTATGTTTTGTGACGGTGATCTTTTTTTGCTCTGCACTGTAACAAAAGAATTTCTGTTACAAGCAGAATAAGAAAGAAGAAAAAAAAAATAATAACCTTGATCTTGAAATTATTTTCAAGTTCAAGTATGTACATATAAACAACAACTTATATGGTAATAGGTTGATGGCATTTTTTTTATGGCGTATTTTTTCTCTTCATTGTGTTGAAGTAAATCATGAACACATTCATATGCAATCATGCTGGTCAAACCACGTATTTTCTTGTATTGATCTCACTTGCTCTCATAGTCATATATGAGTGTGAGTGTTATAAATACTAGAGAATATTATGAATGCATATGAATGTTCTCACTGAATTGCTGGTGATTTTGTTTGTTTAATAAACAGGTTTTTATCTGCAGAGGAATGAATGAGGAAGATTTGGCTTGATTAACAAGAATTGAAAATTAAACGAGGAGTTGAATTTTGATTTTTGAAGACAATGGTTGAGGAAAAACCCTCTTAAGAATTTAAAAATAAAAATGTAGTTTAATTTAGAAACTTTAAGAAAAAAAAAATTAGATTTTAGTGACAATTTATCTTTTTGTATTAAATCTGTAATTATTAAAAAAAAAAAAAAAAATTAAACTAAAAATTAAATCGAGTTAAGAACTAAATTGCTATAAATATAAAATATTAAAGTTCAAATTTTTAAACTTTGTGAAAGAACATAAATTCAAAGAACACAAAATGGCAGACAAACCAAAACGTCCTCTATCCGGATATATGATCTGGCTTAACTCTGTCCGTGAAGGCTTAAAGAAGGAAAACCCCGGCCTCTGGCAACAACAACAATAAGTCGGTAATTTTGATTTTACATACGAATAATTTTCTACATTTAAATTAAAAATAAAAAATTTTATAAAATATAAATAATTTGCTAAGACAAAAAAAAAAATTGTACTAAATTTGCTAAATATAAATTTAAACTAAAATTTAACTAAAAATTTTCTAAATTAAGAACTTTGCTAAATATAAAATTAATCTAAAAATTTTCCTAAATAAAAATAAAATTGAGCTAAAATTAAAAAATTATAATAAGAAATATAATTTAGCTAAAAATAAAATTTTGCTAAAATTTTCCTAAAACAAAATTTTGCTAAAATTTAAAATTAACCTAAATTTAACACTATAGAAATTTAAGAGAATTTACAAAATGGTACCATATTTAAGAAAGAAAAATTTTTTGGTTAAAGTTAAAATTAAAACTAAATTTAATTTAAAAATATTGTTATTATTCCGTAGTGCTAAAATTCAAATTGAGCTAAAATTAAAATATTATTAAAAGCAAAATTTTTCTAAATTAAATTGCGCTAAATATAAATTGTGCAAAAATAGTGCTAAATTCCAATTGATAAAGTTAAAATTTTGTTAAAATTAAAATTTTCCTAAAACTTAAAAATTTTCCTAAATTTAAAAAAATTACCCTAAATTTAAAATTTTCCTAAAACAGAATTTTGCTAAAATTTAAAAAAAAAAAATTCTTCTAAAATTAAAATTGAGCTATATTTAAAAATGTTCCAAAAATTAAAATTTCCCTAAAAATTAAATTTTGCTAAACTTAATTTAAAATAACCTTAAAATGAAGGTTCAATAAAATTTGTTAAAACCAATGTAGAAACCTAACCAAACCAAACTCTTATCATTGCAGTGGGTTACCTCCAATTAAGATGGAGTCGAGGTAACATGGTAGGGAGGGCAAAAAGGGGCAGAACACCTAGTCCCCAATCCCAAGGTAAGTATGGCCATCCATCCATTTAGCGTCCGTGTTTTGACAGTTTTTTTAAATCGCACGTGAAAATCTGTAGTGCGGTTTCCCTGGGCCTGAGCAAGACCCCACCCATCCGGCGAGCTAGGCCCCTTCGCAAGCACGTGCGACCAGCAAAGGCTCAGGGAAACGGAAGCGGATCTTCCACCCCAGCTGCACCATTACAGAAATGGCGCCCAACGTGGGGCTCGATAAGTTGATCATTTCGATAACCACGTTGCCGCACCATTACAGTTTTTGCAAAAAATAAATGACTTTACCAATAACGTCCGGATCGATCCATTTTTCGACCCAATCCCCATATAAATATAGCATCCGATATGAACTTTTTCATATTTGTAGGCAAAAAAATTAATAATGCCACTCAAATTTGGTATATGGTTATTTTCTGTATCCAATTAGTTGGAAATAAGACCCTTTTTTAAGCGCATGGAATAGGGTGTCGTATAGTCGATCTGGACCGACTATAATTTTCTTACTTGTTTTTAAATAAATATTTGTTTTGTTTTTTATAAAAACAACATACAATTAGCAATTATTATCCAGGATAACTAAATTAGAACAAATTATAGCAAAATCATAGTACATTTTGTTTTATTTGCTTGAAACTCACACATTTGCATTGTATCCCTAATTAATTGCACGTAGCTGTATTTCATGTACAATAACATTTTACGAAATCCTCAGCTTTCTTTGCATTAAATTTTCTTTCTTTTTTCAAGTTGTGGCAGGCATACAACACAATGACGATGATAATGATGACGAAGCATCAACGATGACACTATAGCGACATTATAATCTAAAATGCCACATTAAATTTACATATGACAAAAAAAACAGAAAACTTTTTCCGAGTTAAGCATTAAAAAAATTCATCAACGCCAATTGTGACACCGCACTAAAATATAATCAAATGAAATGAAATGAAATAAAAATGCACATACACTCAGTCAGTCATCCCCACATACTGAGAATTATGAATTCTGTATCATCGTAAATATTGTGTGTTTTTGATGATGATGTTGTTATTGTTGTAAAAGTCTTACCCTCTCTGTTCCACAATGATCGAGTGTAAGCATAAATATCATGCTTTTAAACATAGTTTTTAAACGACCTCCACCGCACACTCAAAAAATGCCGTAAAATATTTGATTTGATTTATTCGTTTGATTTTGTATATAAATTTTGCTAAACAGAATGAATTTGCAACATTTACGTAAGAAACGCGAAAAGCAAACAAAGGAAATATTTGCAGCTGTAACTCAGCTCACTGGGTCGGTCATTAACCCGATTGGAGTACTTAAATATACAAATGAGGCGTGTCTTTGGTTGCACGTAATTATTAATTTACCTCGGATGATGGGTAAATGAAAATAAGGTTATAACCATACCACTACTGCTTCCAGGTTAACTCAACTTCGTTGTGGAAGTACGTGGTGCTTGCGTGTTACAATTCGAAACATAAAACAAATGCTTTGAAGAATCTTTTTTTTTTGTACATAAATGCATAATATATTGTTGAAATGGCATAAATAAATAGATGAATAATTATTAAGCTATTCCTTTATCGTGGAAGTCAGATAATTATAGTCGGTCTAGACCGACTATATGATAATTTATACCATGCGTTTAGACACCCTATCTCTTAAGTTCAATTAATTAGATATAGAAAAAATAAGCATAAACCAAATTTGAGTGGCATTGTTATTAATTTTTTTGGCTGCAGATATAAAAAAGTTCATATCGGATGCAATATTTATATGGGGACTAGGTGGAAAAATGGACCGATCTTGAACAAATTTCGTAGTCACTTATATGTTGCAAAAACATATACAAACCAAATTTGAGAAAAATCTGTGCAATATTTTTGTTTTTTGATAGTATTAAGTGAAGATCGGGAAGGAGCTTCATATGGGGGCTATGACTAAGACTACTAATAATAAATGGATGTAATAAACATACACAACCCCAATTTGACCGAGATCTATATTATAATTTGGATCTTATGGCACTTCATGTTGGTTTCATAGGGGTCATTTGTATGGGGGATGGCTCTGAACATGAACCGCTTTTCCCCAATTTTCATAGCGTACACTCTATGGTCAATAGAAGCTTATATTAAATTTTATCATATTTGCGACCTTGTAAGTTTTACATGGACACAAAGACGGACGGACAGACAGACATCGCTAAATCGGCACAAAAAGTGATTCTGAGTCGATCGGTACAATAAAAGGTGGATCTATGCCATTATACCCCGATCACATAGTGGTATAGGGTGTAATGAACAGAACAATGGCCACTTCAAGTTAATACTCGTATATTTGACATTCCATTTAGATATCGTGTTAGGAGATTTCATAAAAAGTACCTTTTAGTACATCCCAACAAAAATACAGGTATTACTTCCTCAACCTGGGGGCAAATCGTCGCATTTGATACCGAGCAAAATCAATCGAATTTCCATATTTTGGTTTATTATTTAAAGAAGACCGATAATCGTCAGACCTCGTTTCACTTTTACTATTAACTATGGACCATAACTCGTTAGCTACGACAGAGTAAAATTACTCTTATGCCCGTTTTCTCAATAGGCGATTATCTTGTATCCCAACGAGAAACTGCCGATTAAAGAAATTTGGTTTTCTCAATGTCTGGTTTGCTTCTATTTTGTCGCAAAGCTAACCGGCACTCATCTTTCAATTATTTATTTATCGTACAGATAAATTATTCTATCAACTTTCATATCAATTTTGAGAGGCATTGCCAACTGAAAATAATTCTCCCAACTTTCATACGTATTTTGAGAGGCATTGCCAACTGAAAATAATGTTTTTGTCGGTACATTGAGAAAACCAAAATTGTTAACCGGCAGTATATCGGTCAAATAAATTTATGTCCTGGTTAAGTAACAGGCAGTTTGACGATACATTGAGAAAACCGGTATTAGTATTTTATTTTGGAAAAAAAAAATAATTTCGATCGAAAAATTTCGATAACGAATGCGACGATTCGACCCCTGTTCTAAAAATCTTCTCAGCGGCCAGTTCTAGTTGTAGTTTCATCATCATCAGAACTAGTTCTAGGAAAACGTTATGGAGCAATCTGCTTGTGAAACGTTTTCAAACCCGATTCTTTAATCCGTTATTTATTTTGATTCATGAATTCTGCGTTGAAGTCATGTATAACTAATTCATAATTATTGGTTATTCATATACCCTAAAGAAGAAGAAGTTTGAAAGCTTATGACTCCTTCAAACTCATTCTAGAACTAATTGAGAAATCATTAGTTCCACGGAAGCTATTCAATATCTGAAGTCGTTCGAATTGAAGCCGGCCATTTCACTTTGATCTGGCATCTCACTTTTCTTGGCCAACATTCTAATTTAGTGACATTCTGTTTTTTATTTTTTTATGCTTATAGTAAACACTTCAAACCAACAACGAATATATTTTGTTTTTGAAACTAATAATAATTGGCCGTTTGGCCGTTATACACCACGCTCTCAAAGTTAATGATTTTGCGTAAAGTTGTAACAATTAGTACAAACTTAATTTTTTCCACATTTTTTAATTATATTTCCTAAGTACAAACAAAAAAGTTTTGAAATAAGTTGAGTGAGTATGGAGAATAACTCTGCCGGTAAGTACTTTAATTATTTAATAATAAACTCAAAAAAAAAAAAAAAAAACAGGGCGCATTCGCATTCGATATTGAGTGAAATCAATCGAAATTCCATATTTTAGTTCATTATTTACAGAAGACGGACAAATGTCGTTTCACTGACAAAGTAAAATTGACAGAGTAAAATTACTCTTAGTAGTTTATTTTGAAAATTAAAAAAATAATTTCGATCGAAAACTTTCGATAATGAATGCGACGATTCGACCCCTGGTGCTTTAAAAAAAATCAGCTGTCTTTTGCAGCCTGGAAAATATTCGTGTTTTCAAAAATTGCAAAGTTTATGTAAACTTGCAAAATTTTGGGAGGATTTGGCAAGTACACAAATACCGTTCTTTCCAGTATGTTTCGTTTGCACCATTTTGCATATTTTTAGAATGTTGTTTTTTTCCAGGCCACTATTACTTTAAAAATGCTGATTTTTTTGCAAATTTGGCTTAAAGTAATACCAAAGAAAAAAAGCAAGAGCTATGTGAGAGAAAGAATCGGAAATGTTCAAATTTCCGATTAATATATATTTAAAAAAATTCGTAGAAGGCTAAATCACTTCTACAACAATAAACGAACACCCAAATTATCTAACCCATAAAACGAAGTTTTTATTAAACCTCTTTCTTTCCTTATGCATATGAGTTTTGAATCTCTCCGTGACTGTGCGTGACTTTGCGTGACTATTTTAAAATTAATCTTTGGGCACAACAAGTCTATGGACAAAACTTCAGAACGATCGGATGAGGGGAAATGGGATTTAAATCACACCTTGACTGTGCGTGACTATGCGTGACTGTGCGTGACTATGTCGAAGTTAATCTTTCTTTACAGCAAATCTATCGACCAAGTGTCAGATTGATTGGATGAGGGGAAATCCGTTTTAAATCTCTCCTTGACTGTGCGTGACCATGCGTGACTGTGCGTGACTAAGTCAAAGTTAATGTTTTTTCACAGCAAGTGTATGGTCCAAGTTTCAGATCGATCGTATGAGGAAAATGACATTTAGATCACTCCGTGACTATGCGTGACTATGCGTGACTACCCCAAAATAAATCTGTAGTCACAACAAGACTACTGGCCAAGTTTCAGATCAATTGGATGAGGGGGCATGGGGTTGACCCACGACAGACAGATAGACAGCTAGACAGACAGACAGACAGACAGAGTATGAGTTAAAAGAAAGAGTTTAAAAAGCAAGCACATCAGAAAGACCAAAAGAAATATGTCCGGATGAAGCATTTCTATCACGAGCGGGACGCCCTCGTCTCTCTTTTTCTAAAAAGTCTGAACGCAGTAAGAGACGAAGGGCTGCAGAACTTTTAATATGTAAAGAAAATAAAACTGATGTTTTCATACACACAGCTGCAATGGTGGCTCGAAAACAAGGAAAGGTAGAACTGACAGTTGTTCTTAAAGAAACTATGGAAAGTCCAACAAAGCCATCAAAAATCAGAAAATTGTGTAACCAAGATCTCAAAACACCAACTCCTCTCTCTGAGGAGGAGGCGTTAGCATTTATTTTTGAAAACCATTTATATAAACAACAGTACTGCAATATTCGTCTTGAAAGCAAGGAAAAGAATTCAGATATATTTCCATCTTACACGAAAATCATTACCGCAAAAAGTATGTGCAGACCTGATGGTATAACAGTAAGCGAAGCAATTGCGCAAATTCCTTTAACGCACACGGCAAAAAGAATAGTTGAGATGAAAAAGTTATTCTAACCGTAATGAATTCAGATAATAGCAACTATATTTTATCACTTATTGCAATTTTCTGTCTGTCTGTCTGTCTGTGTGTCCATGTAAACATTGTGCGAAAACTACAGGCGGCAATTGAAAAGAGATTAATTTCAGAATTACTTTTGAAACTAATGCCGTTTCCTTTTCTGATAAAAAATGTCGCATTTTATTTGCACTTTTTTCGAAAAGTGTATTTTTTTATATATTCTAAATTAAGAGCACCTAAATTTATACATCAGTCGAAAGGTCTCAAAGTGCTGTGTTCATAAAATGCAAAAAATTTTGATTACTATCCTCTTTGAAGTCATGGGGCTAAAATTATTAAAAAAAGGGAAACAAATGTGGAAATATTCTCACACTATGACCTGAATGGCTACAATTTTTTGCGATTTACGAGCGCTCGACTTTGAGACCTTTCGATTGATGTATAAAATAAGGTTGCTCCTAATTTAGAATATATAAAAAAAATAATCTTTTCGAAAAAAGTGCAAATAAACAGCTACATTTTTTGTCAGAAAAGAAAACGGCATAAACTTTTGCCAAACTACAAGATTTAAGGGGTTTCCGTCCATCTGTCCATCTGTCGGTCGGTCTGTCTGTGTGGCGATGTAAATATTGTGCGAAAACTAAAAATTAAAATTATACAAGCTTTTAGCAGCGTTAGGCCAGCGATCGGTATTAAATTTAGTAGATATGGGCTCATGTTCAGACCTAGTTACTCATACAAATGTTCTCCCCTCAAAAACGACTTAGTTGCCCTAAAATCCAAAGGGTTTATTATATACCCAAAAAAAAGAAAAAGATTTGACCTAGACCCATCTTTTATTATACCGATCGACTCTGAATCATTTTCTGAGTCGATTTAGCGATGTCCGTCTGTCTGTCCGTCTGTGCACCCATGTAATCAAACTACAGGTTTCAAATATATTTTAACAAAATTGGTTATTTAAGCTTTTATCTGCATGTTCAGACCTAGTCCCCATACAAATGACCCCTATGTGATCGACTTAAACTTAGATAAGATCCATATTATCATATAGATCTCGGTCAAATTTGGTTTGTGTGTGCTTATTAAATCCAAAAATAAACCCTGTAGAACAATGCTTAGTCATAGCCCCCATATAAAGCTGCTTCCCGATCTTCACTTAAATCTAACAAAAAAAAAAACATTGCTCAGGGGGGCGTATTAGGACCAGAACTATATACTATTTTCATGTCGGATATGCCTTGTACTGATGGGATAACAGTCGCAACTTATGCAGATGACACCGCATTTTTATCATCCAACACATCAGCAACGGAAGCTTAAATTTTACTCCAGTAACAAATTAACGCATTACAGACGTGGTTAACAACATGGAACATCAAAGTAAGTGAAGTAAAATCGACTCATGTCACATTTTCTAAAAGACGAGGTAATTGTCCTGAGATAAAACTGAATGGGCTACCAATTCCAAAAAAAGACAAAGTGAAATATCTGGGTATGTGTTTAGACAGAAGATTAAAATGGAAAGATCATGTAACAAATCTAAAAGAATTTTTTGGCTTCTGGGTCCAAAATCAGAACTGAGTTTGGAAAACAAAATAAGTCTCTATAAGACAGTATTAAAACCGGTGTGGACGTACGGGATTCAACTGTGGGGGACTACTAGTAACTCCTATGTTGAAATCCTTCAAAGATATCAATCTAAAACTTTAAGAATAATTGCTGGCAAGCAATTAATTCAGTAATAGATACCTGCAAAGATTAAGTGACCATGTGAATCCCTTAGCCATATCCTTGCTAGATCATAGCAATGAAGTTAGAAGATTACAGAGACATCATGTCCTTGATCTTCCATTTAGAAATTAAATAAAACTACTTACTACTGTAAATAGCATATTTGTTCTACTACTGTAAATAGCATACTATTAATATGAAAAATAATGATCTCTTAAATGTATAGTTTTATTGATCTTAATGAAGATCAACAACTAATGTGAGTTATACCCTGTACCACTATGTGGTTTGGGTATAATGACTTTGTGCTGCTGTTTGTAACTACCATAAATATTTGACCCAGACCCATCTTTTATTATACCGATCGAATTAGAATCACTAACTGATTCGATTTAACGATGTCCGTCCGTCCGTCCGTCTGTGTGTCCATGTAAAGCTTGTAATCAAACTGCAGGTCGCAAATATGAATATATTTTGATCAAATTTGGTATATAAGCTTTTATCAGCCATAGCATGAACGCTATTGAAATTGGTGAGAATTGGTCCATGTTCAGACCTAGCCCCCATACAAATGACCCCTATGAAATCGACATAAATGGCCATAAGATCCAAATTGTCATATATATCTTACTCAAATTGAATTTGTATGCGTTTATTAGAGTCATTAATGAGTAGTCCAAAAATGATACCTATGGGACAACTCTTAGTCATAGGCCCCATATAGAGCTGCTTCCCGATCTTCACTTAAATCTATCAAAAAACAAAAATATTGCACTGATTCTTCTCAAATTTTGTTTGTGTATATTTTTGCATAATACAAGAGACTTTACCAAACATAGTCAGGATCGGTCCATTTTTGGGCCTAGTCCCCATATAGATATAGCATCCGATATGAACTTTTTCATATCTGCAGCCAAAAAATTAATAAAAATCCCACTCAAATTTGGTTTATGCTTATTTTCTATGTCCAGTTAGTTGGGCCTGTGAGATAGGGTCTCTAAACGCATGGTATAGGGTATCATATAGTCGGTCTAGACCGACTATAATTTTCTTACTTGTTTTATTATTATCTAATTTGCTTAATATTGTATAATAGATTGCAAATAAAGAATGAAGAAAAAAAATTCTTCTCCAAAATTATTTATTTATTTAATTATTAGAAATTAACTTACAATTAAAATTATAATGTAATTGTGTATAGGAGCAATAGCAACTGAGGCCTTCAGCTCAAAGGTATATAACAAAATAGTGATAATTGTTAAAATATATGTATAATTAAATGCAGTTAAAAGTGTTTGTTGATTTTAAGTAATTGATAATTGTTAAAATATTTTCATCAGTTGGGTCGGCAAGTATTTCCATCGGATCTTTATTGTTGAAGCACCGGGATCTTTGAGTGTAGAATTTTGGGCATTCTGCTAACAGATGTGAAGGATCGGTTGGATAGGTTAGGTTGCAACTACACGGGTATGTAATTGGGAGTTTTAAAATACAGCCATGCGTGACTTTTGTGTATCCTAGTCTAAGCCGTATGAATTTTTTTAAGTCCATTCGGTTTATATTTGGGTTTATGTTTCTGTTGATGGTTTTTAAAATTCCACGATCATTAATATTTACTTTTTTATACCAGAAAGATGTTCGTTGATAGGTTCTATCCTTATGTTTATGATGAGATATTATGTATCTGGATAAATCTTAAGTGTTGAGGTTTTCAGTTATAATTAGAGGCGCTCTTAGGGCGTATTTAGCTACAGTGTCAGCATACTCGTTCCCAGGTATATTGCAGTGGCTGGGTATCCATATTAATTTGATGTTGGGATATTTTCTAATTATGATGTCACAGACTTTCGAGGCATATATGTATGTTGTTGTTAGATATGTTTAAAATGGATTTCAGAGATGAAAGAGAGTCGCTACAGATAGCGTATTTGCCATTTTTATTTCCAACATATTCCATAGCTTTGGTTATAGCTATTAATTCTGCAGTCAGTATAGAGCTGTGTTGTGGTAAGTTTCCTACATATATGACGTTATTTTCTGTTGTAATGCTAAATCCAATGTTGTTCTCATTTTTTGACCCATCTGTGTATATAAAGTGGTAGTTTTTTAATTGTTGCTTAATGCCATTAAAAAGAGAGCGAAATTGCTGAGGATTATGATCGGTTTTTGTAAATTGGTGTAGTGATATATCGACGCTGTTTTGTTCGAGTGACTTCTCCAAAATTGTTTGTTTATGTTACTGCAAAAAATCAGTGACTTTATCAAACATGGTCAGGATCAGCCCATTTTTCGATATGAACTTTTTCATATCTACAGGCAAACTAAATAATAACAAAGCCATTCAAATTTGTTTTATGCATATTTTATATATCCAATTAGTTGGACCTAAGACCGATCTCTAAACGCATGGTATAGGGTATCGTATAGTCCTACTTGTTTTTGAATAAATTTTTGCACCTAGTCCTTATATAGTATTCACATTTTATATGAACTTTTCAATATTAGCTGTCAAAAAATATCACTTAAATTCATCTTTTGGGCATTAGTGATCTTACCTAATAAGTATTTGACCTAAGACCCATTTCCAAAGTTCATAGTAGCAATATAAAGTATCGTATAGTCAGTCTAGAATTATTTTAACTTTCTTGTATACTTTATAAGTGAGTAAGCTCTACTCTGCAGAGTTCCTTTTGCTGAAAATACACAACCCACATTATGAAGATGCTTAAACAAAACACACGAAAAACTTCTGCCAATAATTTGTTACCATTTTCGTTTTTACATAGAAGTTCAAAATTCTCAAATTAATATTCACGCAAAACTAGTTGAACACAAGAAAAAACTTAAAATAAAACAAATACTCAAACACATACAGTGTATCAATACTTGAACTAAGCTCAAACTGGCTTTAAATACAAAAATGGAAATCTTCAATAAAAAAGTAAAATCAAAATCGCAACAATAAAAAAGCGCATAATTTAGTAACTGGCGCTTCATAATGATTATTATTTAAATTTTATATACAATTCGCTACCAATCATCACAACCATATGCGTACAAATCACCAAATGGGACAGATTGACAGTGGCTATCGATATTTCTTTATATGTACGAATGTATGTATGGATGTACGTATGAAATTATGGATATCAAAAAGTAGCTTTTGCAGCAGAGCACACTTTCAGTTGTTGTTTGTTTTGTTTATTTCGTAGAACTATGTAGAAGTAGCTGAGGAAATACTTCGATACTAGCCAGCAATGAATGAATCATCTGTACAAAATCATGCATACTAATTATATACACGAGAGACTTGTTTACGTGTTCGTAATGTTGGCAGGAGAACAATTTAAATTTCTAATGTTTTAGGCCGTTAAACGTGGAGCAATATCAAATGTTGTTATGATTTCTTTATCAACGTTGAAAGTTTATTTCTATAAAATTGTTTTGTTTATATGCACTCGTATGTATTGCCTTTCAAGATGTGTACAGGTGGAATATAAATGACTATTGTTGAAAGATTCCAAAGTAACAAAGATATCCAAATTTGTAGTCGGCATGAATGAGGAGGCACATGGCTAGCATACAGATTAGGTGTGAGATATCAATAAACAGATGAGGCATATCTAAAATTGGGTCGAAAATTTTAGGAAATAATTATAATTTAAAAAATTTACGACTAGAAATGCAGCTCATTTACGTATGTACAAAAGTTACCATGGGGTTTAAAAATTTAATAACTTTTTATATAAATAAAACCTGGAGAATAAATAATGGAAAGATTCAGAACTGAATAAAGAATCAGAATAATAGAATTTTATTATTTAAATCAGCGATCAATTATTTTAACGCAAAGAGCATATCGTCGCCATATTTCAGTCAGAATTGCGCCCTCTGAAGCAATGATTAGTTGCTTAGTTGATCACAACCACCAACATGGTACCGTAAGAGATTTGCCTCGAATCGGTAGACCACGTTTAATTCGCACTGCGGAAAATATTCAGCGTGTAGAGCAAAGTGTTAACGAAACACCCGAAACATCTACCAGAAGGCGTTCTGCTCAGCTACGAATGTCTCGTACGTCACTACCCGTTGATCATCGGCAACGTCTAAATTTTGCAGTTAAATTTCAACAGTTGGCCAGAGATTAAATCAACTTTATTGAAAAACTGATTATGACTGATGAAGCTCATTTTCATTTGTATGGCGAAGCCATAAGTTCTGTAAGTTCTGGAGTTCTGAAAATTCAAAAGCCATTCATTAACAGTATGGTGTGGCATTACATCTGGGCTTTACTTCTTCAACAATGAAGGTGGAACCGTAATAGAGAGCGGTATCGGTTTCTGATAGAACATTTTTTATGCCCTACTCTTGAAAACAGACCTGAGATGTGGTTTCAGCAGGATGGAGCCACTGCCCATACCGTCCAAGACACAATGGCACTTTTAAGCAAATTTTTGTATAAAGAATAATTTTCAGTATTTGGGAAATTATTTGGCCAGCGCGTTCACCTAATTTTTCAGCACCCAACTATTTTCTTTGTGGTTATTTATTTGAAGGAGCGATTATATGTGAACAAACCCGAAACAGTCCTTGAACTCAAGGCCAACATTGTTGCAGAAATTCAAACGCTAGAGCCATAAATTTTAAAAATGTTCTGAAAAACGAGCCCATCATTGCGAAGCTGAAAACGGGGGTCATTTAAGTGACATTATTTTCCATTATTTTCCATACTTTGTATATTTTACTAGCTGAGCCTGGTGTACTTCGCTACCCCTCATCGTTATAAAATAAAACAAAATAAAAAAAAAATATTTGTATATTAACAAAATATGAGTTCAGTTTATACTCTCATCGAGTGCACACTGAGTTTCAGAAAACGGAAAGCAAATAAAAAAAAAAAAACACTTCAAAACAAAATCAAAACTCGTTTTAGTTACGCGTGTAAAAAATTAAAAAAAAAAATTGGTGACAAATCGCAACTGTAACGTGTGCATTTGATTTAACTCCCATAATGGGGGGTCTCCTATTTGATAGGGACAAAAAGGTAGAGAACCCCGAATCTCTTTTACCTGTTTTCCTCTTAATGAGCAGGGCAGGAGTTAAAGCGGACAAAGGATTATCGGACGTATCACCCTTTCTTATTCAACGCTCAATTGATACTGTTGGAGGCAAAGTCAAACTTTGCAAAAAACTAAGGTCAGGACAACTACTTATTCAATGTTTTAATGGAAAACAAGCGAATAAAATAATTAAAATGCTAACATTATCCATTGAAATTTTCGTACAAGTTGAGGAGCATAAATCCCTTAATAAATCTAAAGGAATATTCTACTCCAATGATCTTAGAGAATTGTCTGATGATGAACTCTTAAAAGAAATCAAAGAGCAAAACCCAAATGTCACTGATATTAAAAGATTAAAAAAACGAGACAGCGAAACTAAGGAACTGACAAATGTCGATATTGGTTTGTACATAGTGACTTTTAATGTGTGTGATTTGCCAGAAAGAATTCTGTTGGGATATTTATCAACCCAAATAAAACCTTATATACCAAATCCTCTACGATGCTTTATGTGCTTCCAGTTTGGACACGTATCAGAAAGGTGCTCATCTGAAGTAAAAATTTGCCCACATTGTGGCAATACCGAACATACAAGTGTGGATAAGACTGGTCATCGTGAAAAATGTGACAAACCGGCAAAATGTGCAAATTGTCAACAACAACACAACAGTTTTTCTAAAGAGTGTGCTCTATATAAAAAAGAATATGCAATTCAAAAAATAAAAATAACACAAAAAAAAACTATAGGAGAAGCACGAAAAGAATATGATAGACAAAACCAACTTCCAACAACATATTCTAATGTTGTAAAATCATGTAATTGCGAATGCAAATGCCAAGAGAGCGAGAACAAAAAACTCACCACTGCAAATAAACAACCAAATAATAATAATACAACACCAAAAACAAAGTCCCCCCCCTCCCCAGTTCGCCAAATTACAAAAACAGATGGATCAAAAATTGAGTTGTTACCTAAAAATTTATCAAAGAGAAAAAAACGTGAAATATTAAGCGCAGTAAAAAAGAAGAAAGAAAACTCAACAAACACATCATATATAAAATCGAACGACCCAGTTGTTCCAGCATTAGTGATGAGTAGTCAATATAAAATAATACAATGGAACTGCAACGGCTTTTTAAATCATTTTGATGAAATTAAACTTTTATTATCAAAATTCAATTGCCTTGCTATATGTATTCAAGAATCTAGATTTAAATCCAATTATTATTCTAAACTTAAAAACTTCACTTGTTTCTTTAAAAATGTTTGCTCTAATACAAATGCCCACGGTGGTACTTGTATTTACCTCAATAATATGTTTGATGGTGAAGAATTACCTGTTATTTCACAACTCCAAGTTGTGGCTATAAAAATAAAATTCCCAATTAATTTTATTATTTGCTCCATATATCTTCCTGGTTCCGAAAATCTATCCAAAAATGACCTTGATAATTTAATATCACAATTCGACTTTCCATATCTCCTACTAGGTGATTTTAATTCTCATAACCATATTTGGGGATCAAAAAAAACCGACACAAGAGGAAATACTGTCGCATCTTTTATAGACGCAAATAATCTTAATATTTTAAATAACATAAACTGCGCAACACATTTTAGTTTTGCATATAAAACATTTAGCAATATAGATCTAAGCCTTATTTCTCCCAGCATTCAACATCTGTTTGAATGGAATATAAGTGACGATCTATATTCAAGCGATCACTACCCAATTATTATTTCAATAAATGGACACTCTCCAAACTACGAACGAAGGTCTAGTTGGAATATAAAGCGTGCAAATTGGGAAAATTTTAATTGTAGTTTTACGGAAACTTTAGATAGTTTCAGCGACATAAATGTAACCGAAAAATATGTTACTACAACAATTTTAAACGCGGCACATAAAGCAATACCACTTAGACAGACAAACCATACCAGAAAAGAAGTCCCTTGGTGGAATGAAAACATTAAAATATTAATAAAACAAAGAAGAAAACTGTTAAAGCTATTTAAAAGGAATGCAAGCTCAGAAAACCTGGCTAAATTCCTTAAAACGAAATCGGAAGTACGCAGAACTATTAGAGAAAGTAAAAGAAAATCCTGGAATGATTTCTGCGATACTATAAACCTACGAACTTCATCATCTGAAGTTTTTAAAAAAATTCGATCCCTAAATGGGACCTCTAACTTTAATCAAATTACAGCACTAGAAAACAACAATATTTTACTGACAGATAGAAAAGATATCGCTAACTACTTAGCCAGTGGTTTTGCCCAAAATTCGTCTTCTATAAACTACTCAACTAATTTTAGACTTTACAGTAGCACAAATAATTTTCCTATTGAAGTATCAAACAATAACGAACCATATAATAACAGACTTACACTATCTGAACTAAAATCAGCCCTGAGATCATGTCATGGGACATCCCCGGGGCCAGATAATATTAGATATGAAATGATAAAAAACCTAGATGGAAAAGCTACACAATACCTTTTAGACTTTTATAACAGTATTTGGGAAAAACAGGTGTTCCCAAGTAATTGGAAAAAAGCTATAGTAATCCCTATTTTAAAACCAGAGAAATACAGTACAAATAAAAACAACTACAGACCAATTTCACTTACAAATTGCCTCTGCAAACTATTAGAAAGAATTATTAATAAGAGACTGGTTTATTATTTAGAAAAATATAAACTCTTAAATGTCAACCAATCTGGTTTTAGAAAAAGTAGAGGAACAATTGATAACCTTGCGTTACTACACTCTGACATTATGGAAAGTTTTACTCAAAAAAACGACTTAATAGCTGTATTTTTTGATCTTCGTAAAGCGTATGATTGTGTATGGAAACAATTAATTTTTAAGAAAATAAATTCGGCAGGCATACGGGGAAACATGGCTGCTTTCATTTCAAATTTTTTATATGAGCGTGCGTTTTGTTGCATGGTTGGAAACACAAAATCAAGTTATCATCTCCTTGAAAACGGCGTCCCCCAGGGGTCCGTATTAAGCGTTACACTTTTCCTTCTGGCAATAGATGATATTTTAAATAACTGTCATAAAGATGTAAAGGCCTTACTATATGCAGACGACCTTGTTATTTACTGCCCGGGTAAAAAAGCCTCTGCTATAATTAATAAACTCCAAACAACTATTAAAAAACTTGAAAAATGGAATGATACAAGTGGTTTCCAATTTCATGATGAAAAGACTGTAGCAATACATTTTTCCAGACGTTATAAAGTGGTCCCCAACAATACAGCCTTGAAACTATACGGTAAAGATATAAAATTCGTAGCAGAACATTCATTTTTAGGATTAACTTTTGACAAAAAACTAACATTTAAGACCCACATTCAGAACATTAAGGCTAAGGCTAACTCCAAGCTAAATATAATTAAAATGCTAAGATGCTCTCAATACGGATCTGATCCAAAAACCCTTCTTAGAATATTGTGCTCTATTGTTCTTCCAACTATAGACTACGCGTCAATAATATATTCATCTGCCACCAATACAGACTTAAAAACATTGGAACCAATCCTAAACACAGGAATAAGGCTTTCTATTGGAGCCTTTAGAACCAGTCCAGCTAAAAGCCTACAAGTTATAGCCTCATGCCCACCCCTTTACTTGAGAAGATTAAAGTTCTTGCTCAACTACACACTTAAAATATTTTCGCTACAAAATCATCCGCTATACGGAAAAATCACTGATACGACAAAAATGAACCAATTCCGACTTCAATCAAAAAACAAAAAATATATACCCTTTTACGTAACGGCTCATGAAGAGTTCAACAAAGTTATTTCAAAATATACAATTAATACAAATAATATAGAAAACATAACGAACTCTCTTATACCACCTTGGAGCTTTTCAAATATTAATATAGATTTCTCCCTTGCATATACAAATAAACGAGATATGACCTCTTTTGAAATTAAACAGAAATTCTTGGAATTAGTTAATATCAAATACTCACATCATAGTCAGTTTTTTACCGACGGTTCTGTTATGAACGAGAAAGCTGGCTTTGCAGTTTTTGGTGAGAATATCGCCATATCAAAGCGTATTCATAATCTTTCATCTATATATTCCAGTGAATTATTAGCAATTAAAACATGTCTAGAAAATCTTGAAAACGTTTTTAAAAAAACACTTATTATATCTGACAGTAAAAGCGCCCTAGAAGGACTACAAGATCCTTTTAACAACAACATGATTATACAACAAATACGAATATTAATAACTTCCTTAAATAATCATAAAATTACCCTATTATGGGTACCTAGCCACTTAAACATAGGTGGAAACGAGAAAGTTGACCAGCTCGCCAAAAATTCTTTAAAAAATGACATATCTACTGAATATAAATTTCAATACTCAGACTACAGGCAATACATTGGAAAATACATTTTTGACATCTGGAATGATTTATGGAAAGATAATAACGAAACAAAATTATTTAAAATTCAAAAAAACATATCGCACAAATTTAGAATACCTAATATACCAAAAACTGACTTTATTAAACTAAATAGACTTAAAATAGGTCATTCTTTATTTTCACATAAATATATTATTAATAAGACACAACCCCCACGTTGTGAGTGCGGGCAAATACTAACCATCTCTCACATATTTAATGAATGCAATCTTCTGCAGGACAAACGTTCAAAATATAAAATAAATAACATTAATATCCTTCTAAGAGAAAATGAATTTGAAAAAATTAAAAAATTCTTGACTGAAATAAATATTTATAATTCGATTTAAATCCACATATGTATATAAAAAAATAATGTAAATATGTATATATTAAATAGAATATAAGTCCCTTTGTAAAATTAACTGGCCTATATAACCTAATTGTGTTGGGGCCTCTTATAATACCAAATAAATAAATAAATAAATTAACAAAATATTATTTATTTAATTTAGAATTAATTATTGCAATGTTTTACGATGTACAATATTTTTAGTTTGTCCATCTGGAGCATAAACATATAAGTCGGTGGGTTTCCCTACACGTGAGCATGCACCATAAAGCTGTACATGCGAGAAACATGGATTTGCTAAATTTAAGCCGCAAACTTGAAGACCTTGAGCTTTGTTAACAGTCATCGCAAACGCTAATCGAACAGGAAACTGTAATCGTTTGAAGTCGAATGGTAAATCAGTTGGGATCATTGGAATGCGTGGCAAAAGTACATCTGTTCCTTTATATTTTCCTGTTATAATGGTCGCTTCTATTAAATTATTTAGAATTTTTTTACTGCAAGTCGAGTGCCATTGCAAAGCCGTGGTGGATCGATATTGCGCAGTAAAATAATGGGCACTCCAATTTTGAGTTGTAGCACATGTGGTGGAAAGCCTGGCACATCAATAATTGAATATAAAAAATTGGGTGTAGCGAGTGAAAGTTTCACACTGTGAAAGTTTAAGGAAGAATGGTGTACAGGTCTGGCTCCCTACAAATCGGAAACAAAGGGACGTCGCCCGCCGACTTTCGCATGGAATGTATACCTATTTAAGAAAACACCTTATTAAGCAAATCAATCCATGCCAAATATTGAGTTATATGGGCGGGGCCTCGCCCCTTTGTCCACTAACAACTTTATATAGTCAAGGGCTTAGTAGAAGTTATTATGGATTTTAATTTTTCTAAAAAGGGCGTGGTCCCGCCCAGTTTTTTTGTAGTACTATTTCTATTAATTTCAATACGATATATACCAAATATCATCGCCGTAGGCTAAAAAATGGCCGTGATATGACGATTTTAAATTTTGGGTTATATGGGCGGGACCACGCCCCTTTGCCCACTAACAACTTCATATAGTTAAGGACTTAGTATTTCGCAAAAATATCCTTTTGTGAAAATTTCATGACGATCCTTCCAGTAGTTTAGAAGATATTACGATTTTTTTATTTTTCTAAAAAGGGGCTTGGTCCCGCCCACTTTTCTTCCGGTATGTATTTCTATTCATGCCAATTCAATATGTACCAAATATGACCGCTGTAGGTCAAAAAATTCCCGAGATATGACGATTTAAAGTTTTGGGTTATATGGGCGTGGCACCGCCCCTTTGTATAATCCAAAATTTATATAGTCTATTATTCCTTCCAGAGTAACACGCTGTGAAAATTTCAGGAAGATCGGTTCAGGGGTTTGGCCTCCTATGAAGCACAAACAAACACACATTCATTTTTATATGTATATATACATAGATTGAAAGCAGATTAATTATAATTTAAGGTAAAATGGGGCGAAAAAGGGGGATTTGGTATTAAAAAAATATATGGCTACCTTACCTGTAGATAAAAAGTGTATAAAACTTTAGATAAATACATATTACAAAAAAAGTATTTTGTATAGCAAACATTGTTAGTGGTATAAGTAAGTATCTGAATTAAAAAAAGGGGCGGTGAAGTGGGCGCGGTTCATAGTTATATGGCGACGTTAACAGTATTAAGAGCAATATACTACCAAATAAAAAAAAATCCGTTGGAAGGAACAAATTTGTACAGAGAACAAAAAGTTTAACTTTCAAACAAAACTTGGCGTGAAAAGGGGCGTGAAAGGGGGCGTGGCGTAAGAAATGTTTATTTCTACCTCGCCTGGAGTATAATGTGTATACAATTTGAAGCAAATCTGTTAAAAACTATATGGGAGCAATTACATAATTTTAAAAAAGTGGGCGTAAAAGTAGGCGTGGTCGAAAAAAAAGTACCCTATTAATCATATCAGAGTCCCAGTTAAATAAACAAACACACATTCCATTTTATATATGTATATAGATAATCTGAAAAAATAAATAAATATATAAATGAAAAAGTTATCAAATTATTAAACACGATGGTGACTTTTGGCCCACCCTGTATTACGAGTATACACTTGCTAGAAAAAATATGAGTACACCTAAAATTAAAATTGTAATACTACGAAAAAAATAAGAACAAATTAACTTAGCTGAATTACAAAATATACAAACTTTAATATACTTTTAAAATTCCCTAAAGTCAGTTGAAGGCCTTGTTGAGTAAATCACTTTTCAATTTTCAAAATTTTTAATAAACCCTCAAAATCTGACGTTATCGGCAAAAATACTGAAATACTTTTAATTAAATCAGTTTTGAGCGGATGTTAAATTTTTAAGCGGTTTTAGTAGTATGCATGTGGTTTTACAGCATGTGTATGGTTATTCCTTTAACAAACCCATGTGAAAATATTATACAAAATATTTGAAATTTTCAATTATTTTTTAAATTTTTTCAACTTTGGTGCCTTTATTTTCTGATATTTATTTTAAAACCTATATTTTTCTTATTTTTATTTGAAACTACATTTATTAGTGAGTCAAATCATTTTTTTTTTTTTTTTTTGTTGCAACCAGTTAAAAGTTGTATTTTATTTTAATTTTATAAAAAAAAAATTGTAACTTTAACCATTTTTAACCGACTCTAACAAACAGTCTTTTTACCCACTAATAAACGTACTTTCAAATTAAAATAGGTTTTCAAATAAAGTATTCGAGCATGAAGGCGCCAAAGTTGAAAAAATTAAAAGGAATTGAATATATTAAATATTTTAGATAATATTTTCACATTGATTTGCTAAAGGCGCTCGAAATTCGAGTGCAATTTCTAAGCAATTTTATTTTTCAACTTAGCCAATTCACAAACCAAAATTTTTTTGATTTATTTTTATTGTGAATGAACAAATTTAATAAACACACACATAACATATGTATAATTTTACACGTATGTATGTGTTAGTAGCAATTTAAATGCAATTTACTCAAAATATAGGACAAAATTTAAAAATCTGGAAATCTGGAAAACCGCTGAAAATAAATACCTTTCAGACAATATACGTTTGGTCAAAATGGGGATAAAACAGTAGAACAAAACATCGGTCACAAGAAATCACCTAGCCTATTAATATTATAGATTTGGAAAGCCTAATTATTCATATTTCTATAACCGTTCAAAAATTTAAAATCGGTTCAAAGCTGATTTAGTTAAAAATACGTTTGTCCGTGACGTGTTGAAAAACGTTTTTTTTTTTTTTCTAATTTTGAGGTTGTAATTAAGATTCTGAAAACTGAAATGTGATTTGCCCAACCAGGCCTGCAACTGACACTGATCATTTTCAAAGTATATTTTCACTGAAACACGGTGTTATTAAGCTATTAATATTTTTTTTTAATTTCTTTAACAAATTTTATTAAGGTAAAAAATGTAAAAAAAAATGCATAAAAAAGCACGTGATCTTTGAAATATTAATACAAAATAACTAAATTTTTATTAAATGTTGCATATCCTTTGCGCTTTAGGATTTCTGTTATCTGATTTGGCACCGACTTTTATCATTTCATTTGAGGTTATTTAACGCTAACGGATTCTGCACTCCAGCAACTTCCACAAATGCTCTATAAGATTAAGATCGGGTATTTGAGGTGGTGATTTCACTCGATTTTTAGTATTGTAGAGCCACAACAGGTTGACATTAGGTGCCGTATATTGTGGACCATTATCCGGTTTTAACCAAAAATCTTTTCCACGCCACAGTTATGTGCTTTGTTTTAAATTTTGTTTTAAAATGTTTATGTATGTTTTATGTGATAGTTGGCAACCCTGCAAAAACGTAAGCATGAAGTGCACAGTGGTCAAATGGAAGCAAAGCAACAGTAAAAAACAATTCCAGAGAAAATGACCTACTCATGGCTTAACCACATAAGTGAAGGTGGGCTAAATAAGCCATCAAATTCATTAATGGAAACGGTGAAATCGTGTGATGAAATATTTTTAAAATAAAATGGCGAAAAATTTTTGCTTACAAGCTGATAATTGCAAAAACATTTGTTAGCAAAAGACATTGACATTGAAGCAAATGAAGAAGTGAAAAAAATTTTTTTTATATAGAATGTATCTACTTTAGAATAAGGTTACAAAATGCCGAAATTTCTCAAATTATCAATAGACAAAAGAGGAAATTTAATATAAAAAAAAAAACAGAACAATGGCCTTAAAAACTTTGTTAAAATATTGGTAGACCATTTTTATTTAGTGCATATAAAATAAATAAATTAAAAATTTATAAAAAAAAAAATTGTTTGCTAACAAATAATTTGAGGAGAAATATAATAAACTGTCCCACTGTGTATGTTTACACATATACATAACAATTTGAGAGCGGCAAACATGAACACAGTTTGGGTGACGTCAAAGCGCCTACATGCAAGATTTCAATTTTGTCTGCGCGATGGCGTAATCTTTATTTTATCATTTTTGGCCGGGCATACAAGCCCAAATTATAATGCCACGTCCGAAGTGTTTAACCGTTGGCAAAAAATTTTCTTTATCTAACTTTTTTGCTGTAATACCGAAAATACAAAACTTGCTTTGATCTCAAAATAAAACACGTTCCCAAAATTCTGCAGCCTTGTTTACATACTCATTTGCACAGACCATACGTTTTTATACCAATGTGCAGAGGGTTTATATCAGATGGCCAAACCGTTTGCAGAAACATTGAAAAATCAAATTGTGACCCCTTAAAGCAGTGATTTCCAAACTTTATGTTGCTGCGATCCAGTATTTTCAATAAAAAATAATTCATATATTTAAAAAGTAAAAGTCCCTTTTCCACTACTAAACTGGCTCGATATTTTCATTTCATAGCAGCTAAGGCAGAAAATCCTGTCTCACACAAATAGGATGTTACGAACTGTAATAGGATTTATATAGCTTTGGTTGCCAAAATATTATACTCTTCTTTGCGCTTCAACCAAAATTGATCTATTGTTTCAGTCTCAAATTTTTATTTCAATAAAACATCGCAGTTCCATCATTTGTTCTCTTTTGAAGGTTATTAATTCAAAACACACATATTGGCCATTGATAAATGTATTCTGCATGCAAATCTTTCGTAATCAAGATCTTTGAAATAATTTGAGAAAAATTGATTCTGCAAGTTTTTCAAATGTCCAATAAATTGATTTTCATTTGATTCGATCGACTTTACGTTGCAAGGTCCATTTAAAACCGGAAACATATAGCTAACACATATTTTTTCTAATTTTAATTTCCAAAGTTCAAATTTTTTTTACAAATTCTTTGATTTAACCTTTCGCATGAGTGCATGCATTGACGGACCTTGCATTGCTTTATTGAAATTACTTAGTTTTAAAATATCAACCAAATAGGTGAATTTAAGAATGAAGTCATTGTCCTTAAACCAATTTGCTTCTTCTTTGTGATTTTCATCAAGAAAAATAGCAATTTCATCTTTAAGTTCGAATACCCTTTGAATAGCGTATAGAAGTGAGGTATGTCCAGCTCCCATATGTCCACAAACAGTCTGGCTTTCAATAAACTGTTTCTAATGGAATTAATAATTTTTGTGATAACATGAAACATGTTATTTAGTTCATCGCTCATATTTTTTGATACAAGAGAACAACATATCGAACATATGCAATTAAATGAGCATCTTTAGCTACATCATCCACTTGCATAGCGAATTTCGATATACGTAGTTTGAAAATCAAATTATCGCAAATATCTTCAGATATATCAGCAATTCTTTG
Organism: Cordilura impudica; assembly: GCA_963682025.1. NCBI lineage: Eukaryota > Metazoa > Arthropoda > Insecta > Diptera > Scathophagidae > Cordilura > Cordilura impudica. The sequence continues at coordinate 50,507,385 of OY821517.1, forward strand.
TCCAACAGTGTTATCAGCAAGCGGTATTTGTTGCAGCTGGTTTACATGTGATCCGCCGAACATAATTTCAAACATATCAATACAGACAGAAACTAATTTTGTGAATGTTTGCTTTTGTTTATTAGTTTCATCGAATAATCTTTGAAAAAACTCATTTACCTATATATACAGAATACATACCCATAGTTTCCAGATGCCGTGTTAATTTATTTAGTTTCATGCTATCTTCAGCTAAAAATTTCGTACAAACTAAACACATTGGTGTTTCAACACGATTTACAATTACACTTGTGAATCCCAATGATAAATATGATAAATCATATTTTCTCGACTTGGGGGGTTCTATCACTTTTTTGATCTCCGCACTTTCTTTGCTTGTGCCAGCTTCGGTTTCTTCATTGTTAGCGGATTTGATCTCAGGTCAATAAACTTTGAAAATGTTAGGTAATATTTAATTGAAATTTGAAAAATGATCTAATCTACAATTATAGTAAGAACACTACACTACAAATAACACAGGGTATTAAAAAAAAGATAACCAAATTACTTAATGTGATCACAAAATGCAATAACATATAAAATAAGTAACTATACTATCAGCACTAATAATGAAATAGCAATTTCTTTTAACAGATATTATGGAGTACAATAATTTATACCAGCAGAGCACAGCCCTTGAAATTCGAGTGCAAATTCTAGGAAAAATTATTTTTTAATGCAATTACAAATATTTGTTGAATACACAGAAGATATATAATTGGGTTTGTTAATAAATAATTTTTAAAGAGCCTTAAGGTGTGCTAATTAATTTTAGTCTATTCACAATTCAACACAAATTTAATAAACACACACACAGCATTGTATAGTTTTTTATTTGTAGCTTAAATATGTGTTTAATGTATGTGTTAGTAGCAACTATCAATGTATTTTACTTTAAAAAAATGTTCCAGACGGTGCAAATCTGTAAATATGGTGGACAGCTAAAAAGAAATACTTTTCTAATGGGGTATTTTTTGTCAAAATCGGTTGGTAATTGAAGCTTTAAAATCGGTCACAAGAAATCGCCTTGCCTATTAATATTATAGATGTATAAATTATTTCTCTTTTTAGCTGTGCATTACTCAAAGTCTTCTATTTAAAAAAAAAAAAATTTTTAATTTTTCAAAGCTTCCTAGATTTATTTGAATTATCATACGAATTATAACCTAATATTTACAAAATCAGATTCAAATAATGAATTTAAAATAGCACCCATTTGAACTTGTACGTGCTACCCCAAGGAGCGCGCCCCACACTTTGGAAAGCGCTGCTGCCATCAACCATATATCCGTGGTTTTCTGGAATAACCGCGTATGTCCATTTTTGCCAGTTTTGAGTTAATGACAAATATATTAATTTTTAACGCTCTTTAAATAACGACGTAACTTAAATGTTTATTAAATTAATTTGCAGCACTATCGACGTATGTCAACCTACGTTTGATCGCGGACAAATTATTTTCTCAGAAAACGACACATAGCGACATACGTTGTTATTAAAGAAAAAAAAATGCAAAATAATTTTGGATTATTTTTCAGTTTATAACCACTTATAAAAACTTGTGTGTTTATTTCTGTTATTTTTTGTCACTATTATTCTTGATACGCTGTTAAATTCTCATCCAAAGTCCCGCTAACTTTTTGTTAACGAACAAAAAAATTATTTTTAAAGCAACAACAACTCATGTCTACATGGGTGGTTGCATTGGTAATTTTCTTTTTCAAAGAAAACGACGTTTGTCGACATAAGTTGTTTTATCTGCACACACTTTAAGTGTAATTTACATATTGTTTTTTCGTCCTTCTCTAGGATCTATTCCTCTGAAGATTTTTGACTCAAAATTTTATATAAAGTATTTATTGCCCATATCTGCAGGACTGTTAAATAAAATGTTCTAAGAACTTTATATCGAGCCCATAATTTCAAATATAACGTTTTTTGGCTCCCCTGAACATTTTGATTTTATGACATACGCGGTTATTCTAGAAAACCACAGATATATTCTTGTTGTATTCTTATCCGTCTGTCTGTCTGTCTGCTAAAATCACGCTCATTCACAAAACAAACCATTTACTTGGTTACTCTTAGGAAATTACTATTATTTTTATTTGCCCAATTGTTGTGAATTATTTTGTATTACCTTTTATAATCTAACTAGTACAGCCCAATACTCGAAATTCGAGTGCAAATTCTAGGAAATATTATTTTTTCATTCAATTTTTGTCTTCCAATGTTTTTATAATCTTAAATGAGCCTAAAGGTATGTTAATCAATTTTAGGAATTCGCAATTCAACACAGAGCGTCTGATATGTAATATAAATCAGTCGCATTAACAGGATGTAACGAATTATTATAAATATTTTATTTTATTTAATTTAATATATTTTTAAGGCAGATTAAACACAAATTTTATCATTCTCCGCTTCTCCTCCATATGAACTGTAACTATGCCAATTTTCACGCTCGTCCATGCCCGCATATTGCTTAAAAAGGGAACTACAACCTTCACGTATTAATATATATAGATATGACCTAAATTTTTTATGTACAATAAATAAAAATAAATTTAATTTACAATTTTGTCCCGACGTTTCGTCGATTATTTGTCGACTTTTTCTAGGGGTTCGTCTATTTATTTGAAAAATATATAAATATATAAAAACATATAATTAATATTGATGCTTACACCATATCACATGTATCTTAAACTCACAATTATATTGTTTATATATAAAACATAATAAAATTACATTTAACATAATCCATAAAATTTCAAGCGTAACATTTAAACACATATCTATAATATTAATAGGCTAGGCGATTTCTTGTGACTGATGTTTTGTTCTACCATTTTATACCGATTTTGACCAAACGTATATTATTTGAAAGGTATTTCTTTTTAGCCATTTTGCAAATTTACAGATTTTTAAATTTTTTCCTTTGTTTTGAGTAAATTGCATTTAAATTGCTACTAACACATACATAAAATTATACAATGCTATATGTGTGTTTATTAAATTTGTTAATGTATTTGTAATAAAAATGAGTTAGTTTTTGTGTTGATTTAATGAAAAAATAACATTTCCCAGAATTTGCACTCGACTTTCAAGGGCTGCAATCTGCTAGTTAGTATAATATCACAGCTTAACTAATAGGATAATATTGTTTGTCATTATATCGAGCCGGTTGATATTTAAAATGGGATAAATCGGGCATCAAAGTGCCAAGATATAACCTAAAAATTCAATGTGTTTGTTGTAATTGTTAAATAATAAGTTTATAAAATTTACTTTTTTCATTTGTTTCCATTTGTAATGAATAGTGCAATAAGTCCAGATATTAATGTAAACATAAAATTCAACTGGAGGATATCAAAGATTCAGCGTAGGCGGAATTTGACACTCTTACTTGTTTTTATTGACATCGGAAATGAATGGCTTTCTACGTGCCACACGATCATAACAGTCAGATTTTTGTTAAATTTGGATGTCATTTGGATTCTTTTAAGGATGTTCGAACTAATTTAAGACGGAGTAATTCTGGGATTCTGTATTGCTGACGACAAAATAATTCACTTCTAAGTCAGAACGAGGTTTTCATAAAATTGAATTGGTAGATTTGTAGTTTTGCACAACTTACAGTCAGGAGTGGTTTCCGCCTAAGATTTGATTTAGATTTTGGTACTCATTTTAAAATATAGTTTGCAAAAGAAATGCAATTAGTCAACTGAACCTTACTTATACAAACAAGTTTGTCTACTACCAAAATAAAATCGAAGTAACAGATTCTTACGTCGCACAGTGGCGCTTGTAGATCAAGTGATCAAGTGTTTGTTCAGGTTAATCGATATTTACCAACTATCCATTTTTTCAATATTTCTCAACTTTGATGGAAAATAAAAAAAAAAAACTATAAATTTCTATATTTACCATATTTTCAAAATAAGTTCTTTGATTATTCCTTTACCTAATGCAAGAATTTACAGCTGCCCATCCTTGCCCCATTTTTTGCTAGAGGTAAAATTTTGAAAAAAACATGGTTCCAGAAATGTGTTGCATGCATTATTGCGCAATTTATGACATATAACCTTGAAAATGCATTCTTATTGTTATTGTTAAGATAATATGATTTTTATACCCTATACCACTATGGTATAATGACTTTGTGCTGCTGTTTGTAACTACCAAAAATATTTGGCCTAGACCCATCTTTTATTATACCGATCGACTCAGAGCCACTTTCTGAACTACAGGTCGCAAATATGAATATATTTTGATGAAATTTGGTATATAAGCTTTTATCAGCCATAGGATGAACGCCATTGAAATTGGTGAAATTTGGTCCATGTTCAGACCTAATCCCCATACAAATGACCCCTATGAAATCGCCATAAGATCTCAGTCAAATTGGGTTTCTATGTGTTTATTATATCCATTAATCAGTAGTCAAAAAATAAACCCTATAGGACAATTCTTAGTCACAGGCCCCATATAGAGCTGCTTCCCGATCTTCACCTAAATCTATCAAAAACAAAAATATTGCACAGATTTTTCTCAAATTTGGTTTTTATTTATTTTCCAAAATATAAGTGACTTTACCAAATATGGTCTGGATCGGTCCATATTTCGACCTAGTCCCCATTTAAAAAGTAACATCCGATATGAATTTTTTCATATCTACAGCCAAAAAAATTAATAACAATTCCAATGCTTATTTTCTATATCGAATTAGTTGGACCGAAGAGATAGGGTTTCTAAACCATGGTATAGGGTATCATATAGTCGGTCTAGACCGACTATAATCTCTTACTTGTTGTTTTTCATTCTGTAATGCTTACCTGAAATCCTCTGTCAAATTCTGCTGCCTAAATTAAGGTGCAGATACTATTTATGACATATAACCGTGAAGCCCCTTTTTTATTGTTATTCCCCAAGTACGGATATGGAAACTCGAACGATGGAAACACTACAAGATGATTTTTTGAAAATGTTGAGGCTGTAACTCGAATCACTGGAATAAACAATCAAATCGTTAAGAGAATGGGAACGATCTTGAATGTTTTAAACTGCAAGGAAAAAGTTGATTCTGAAAAATATGGAGAATATGCTTTGAAAACTACATCACTTTTAGCAGAATTATATCTACAGAAAAAGTTGACCCCGATAGTTCAGAAAATATTGTCGCATGGCAAAGATATAATTCAATATCAGACTTTGCCAATTGGAGAGCTTTCTGAAGAAGCACAGGAGTCCCTAAACAAATGTTATAAAAACTGTAGATTGCTGAACACTTTTAAATCATCAAGGGTGAGACAAAATGAAGACCTCTTCAACATGTTGGCAGCATCTTCCGATCCTCTTATTTCATCACTGCGGCATATAAAGTCACCGAAAAGAGTTAGAAAATAATTATAGTTTAGAAATTATTGGTCTTTTAGATATACCTTCTTTTACGGATTGTGAGCAATATTTTACAAAAAATTTAAAAGAAAAATGAAACAAAAAAAATTGTTTAAATCTTTTCTAAAAGAATTTAAAATCATAAAAGCCTTTAAAAAAATCCTTAAAAATCAAAAATTTAAAAAAATATTTTGGTTTACTTCCAATAAAATTGATTTTTCCTCAAATTTCAAGTTTGCTAACTCATACGTAAGCACCTAAAAGGCGGAAAACCCTTTTCAAACACTCATTTCACAGGTTAATCAATTATATATTACTAGCAGATTCCAGCCCTCGAAATTCGAGCGCAAATTCTATGAAATTTTATTTTTTCATTAAATAAAGACCTTAAAAGTATACTAATCAATTATAGCTAATTCACAAATTAACACAAAAAACAAACTCATTTTTATTACAAACACATTAACAAATGTAATAAACACACACACAGCATTGTATAATTTCATGTATGTATTAGTAGAAACTTTAAATGCAATTTACTCGAAATAAAGAAAAAAAATTAAAAATCTGTCAATCTACAAAACGGCTAAAAAGAAATCCCTTTCAAATAATATACGTTTGGTCAAAATCGGGATAAAAAGGTAGAACAAAACATCAGTCACAAGAAATCGCCTAGCCTATTAATATTATAGATATGCCTTTAAAATTTTTTGATTATCTTATTTGGTTCAAAAGTTATGATATTTGCAACGGAAAAAAATCAAATGGTGCCACTGGAAATTGTTTTCTATTGGGTAGATATTTCGTTGAGCTTGAGTCTGTTTTAATTTCATTCAAATGGATTGGGTACTTTTTAAGAAATTCTAGATCAAAGTTTAACTTTTAATTTTTTTTTTTAACTTTTAGCGTGAAATATGAGTTTCTTATTTATTTATTTATTTAAAAAGTCATATTTGGATTTTAATAATAATTACAAGCATATTTTGTAATAATAAGAATTTTTTTTAATGTTTACACTCAAACAAATTTTTACACTAAAAAAAGAGTAAAATCAACTGGAAATTTTGCTATTCCTACTGAAAAATTCAAAAGTTTTTGCTGTCAAATTTGGAAATTTGTTTACACTCAAAGAACATTTCCACTTAAAAAAACGTTAGTAATATTATCTAATAGTCTTGCTATTACTAGAGAAAACTTTATCATATTTTGCTGTCAAATTTGTTAATTTTTCCAAAAAAAAAAAAAAAATCTGCTGAACATTTGCGCAATGGTTCTGATTTTGATATGAAAATAAGGGTTTTTATTTTTTGAATCTTTCTTATTTATTAAAACACTAGATGTAACCCGAAGTGCTTCGCTACACCCTCCCCCCGAATCGTAATGAAAGGGCTCACGCAAATTCCCAAGGCTCTCACTGTTACAGTAATTCAGATATATCACTTTTAATATTAAGTTTTTATGCCCATTTGTCCAATCCCGCCCATTTTTTTTTTGTCTGACTACTCATGTTAATAATAGATGACCTGAGGCAAATTTGCAAAGCTCTCTCTATCATAGTACTAAATATATGATATTAAAATTTTAATTTGTATGGGAGGTGTCACGCGCACTAAAAATATTTAAAAAAAAAAATGTAGCCTGTAGCACTTCCCATATCCACAGTAAGACTCTGTGAAAATTTGAGGAAGATCAGATGAGTAGTTACGGAGATTACCTCCTACAAACAAACATACACACATTACCTCTTTATTATGCTAGTATAGAATATTTGTATAGATTTTTTTATTTCGATACTTGCTGATATACAATGTTTTTTGTTTTTTCATTCGTTACAACAATTATCAGATTTTTCGGCATTCTTACCCTGGAGCAAGGTACATGTAGCTGCTCAAGAGACGATATGGATCTTCCAAATTTGATCTGGCAACACTTAACTATTAGCCTTGAACTTAAAATACCATTTGGCAATTTTTCTTTTTAGCGATTTTTGATTTTGCCCATTTTTGATTTTGAAGATTTTTGTTTTTGGGCGATTTTTATTTTTCGCGATTTTTGGGTTTGGCGATTTTTGATTTTGGCGATATATTTTCCTTGACAAATCACATTGGTAACTAATGTACTTGTCAAAAACTATCGCTTTCGTAGTACTTCATATTTTTTATACAGGAGGTGCCACCCAATTTTTATTGGACTACTCACATTACTATCTGATGTTGAGTCTTCACCTTTTATAGTACACCAGTTATATGATATTAAATATATACTTTGCATGGGCGGTGCGTCGCCCACTGCTTCGATCACGCCCATTTTTTGTTCGACTAATCATACAAAGAACCTATGGGCTCACGCAAAGCTCTCTCTTTTACAGTACTCCAGATATATGACATTAAATAGTTACTTTGCATGGGGAGTGCCACGCCTATTGGTGTGAACCCGCCAATTTTTTGTTCGACTACTCATACTAAGATCTGATAGGCTCGTGCAAGCAAAGTGTCAAAGCTTCCTTTTTTAGCACACCAGTTATATTATATCATATATTTACTTTGTATGGGCGGTGCCACGCCCACTGCTCCGATCACGCTCATTTTTTGTCTAACTAATCAAATGAATAACTTATGGGCTCACACAAAGTCCCAAGACTCTCAGATATATGGCATTTTATATTTACTTTGTACGGCAGGTGCCACGCCTATTGGTCCGATACTGCCCATTTTGCATCCGACTACTTATATTAATAATAGGTGACATCAGAAAAATTTGAAAAGCTCTCTCTATCACATTACTCGAGATACATAATATTGAACTCTTGTATGGGAGGTACCACGCCCACTTATCCGATCCCGCCCATTTCCGGCGGTGACCTCACACAAATTTGCAAAGCTCCCCCTATCAGAGTACTCAATATGTATGATATTAAAAATTTACTTTGTGTGGGAGGTGCCACACCCACTAAAAATATTTAAAAAATTATTTGACTGAGATCTATATAATAATTTGGATCTTATGGCAATTTATTTCGATTTCATAGGGGTCATTTGTATGGGGACTAGGTCTTAACATGGACCGATTCTCACCAATTTCAACAGCGTTCATCCTATAGCCGATAAAGGCATATATACCAAATTCCATCAAAATATATTCATATTTGTGACCTGTAGTTTGATTATAAGGTTTACATGGACACACTGACGAAGGGACGGGCGGACAGACATTGCTACAACGACTCAAAAAGTGATTCTGAGTCGATCGGTATACTTGTATTGTATACTTATAGGGCTGTTTAAATTACCGTAAAATCACGCTCATTCTCAAAACAAACCATTTACCTGGTTACTCTTAGGAAATTATTATTATTACCTTTAGCTAGCTTATCTAACTAGTATAGCCCAGCACTCGAAATTCGAGTGCAAATTCTAGAAAATATTATTATACCCAATACCACTATGTGCTTTGGGTATAATGACTTTGTGCTGCTACCAAAAATATTTGACCTAGACCCATCTTTTATTATACCGATCGGCTCAGAATCACTTTCTGAGTCGTTATATCTTACTAAAATTGGGTTTGTATGTATTTATTGTATCCATTAATCAGTAGTCCAAAAATAATCTCTATTGGAAAATTCTTAGTCATAGGCCCCATATCAAAAAAAAAACAAAAATATTGCAGATTTTTCTCAAATATGGTTTGTGTATATTTTTTCAAAATGTAAGTGACTTTACCAAATATGGTCCGGATCGGTCCATTTTTTGACCTAGTCCACATATAAATATAGCACTCGATATGAACTTTTTCATATCTGAAGCCACAAAAATTAATAATAATGACATTCAAATTTGGTTTTTGCTTATTTTCTACATCCAATTAGTTGGACCGAAGAGATAGGGTTTCTAAACCATGATATATGGTATCGTATGGTCGGTCTAGACCGACTATAATTTTCTTACTTGTTTTTTCATTAAATTTTTGTCTTCCAATGTTTTTTTAATCTTAATATATAAAAAACGTATGAATATTTAAATGAGCCTAGGGCTGTTTAAATTACCGTAATTTGAAATTTTTTTGAGTAATTTCATTTAAATGGACTTTTTCCATTTAAATGAAATTACCGGCGGATCGTCATGGGTGCAAAAGCATACATAGGATTAAAGAGGACAGAGGACACTTTCACCTTTCTCTGGGTGGTATACGTTTCTTGTTCCCTTTTGTACCCTAGTTGAAATTTGACACATATATAGTAGTTTAATAAATATTCCAGAACACCGCTAATATTAAACGGTAGGGTTGTGACCACTTACAACAACTAAAGACTGCAATCCTACCAACCTTGTAAAGAAGACCGCAGGTCATTATCGACGATAACTTGCGAGTACTAACCATTTATTTTTGATAAAAAAAAAAAATAACAAAAAAATCACCTTTTTCTGAAATTAAAAAAACGGTTGAGTTTTACATCATGCCACGCCCACAATTAGCAAAGTTTAACCTAATTTTTTGGCTACATTAATTTAGATATATTGGCTACGAAATGGCGTTAAAATTTTAAAAATCGGTGACAAAAAAATTGGACTTTTGGCCAATGAAATCAAAATTTTAAAAAGATATTTTTTCTAAATATATTTTCTGGCACTTATAGTTGCCTTATTGCGTTCTTTGTGTTGTAAATTATAACACTTAAGAACAAAAGTTCCGTAACTTTTTTTGGAAAACAAATAAAATTCCCAATTTGTGAATGGTAAAAAGTTCATAATTCAAAATATTTGATTCAAATTTTTAATAATATTTAACATTTGAACCTTCAAGTGTATGGATAATTTTTCTAGCAAGTGTATATAAAAAACTTTGTTTTGATACAATTGATATACATAGATGCATAACAAGCGGTTTGTCTGAGTTGTAAATATACTTGCATATATAAGTAAGTATTAATATTATTTAATATAATTAAAGTGAATTTAAATATTTTTTTAAAATTTATATAAATTCTTGGAAAATTTTAAATGTTTGTATGTATGTACATACATATGCAAGCAATTGAACATAATGAATTTCATTCATTTTGATAATATTAAGGCGTTTTCAATATTAACCATTCAATGGTTGCAATACAAAAAATGTTTTGTCATTATAAACAGGAAGTATTAAAACATTAAAAGGTAAATGGTATGAGTACCTCTACTGAATGCAATAGAGATACCAGACAACCTTAGCAAACAAAACAAACCAACATTATGGGTCAATGAATAATTGTTGAAAAGGGTGCAACAAGTTGTATGCAACTAAAACACACATAAATATGGGTGTGATAAAAAAAAGGGGGGGAAATAGGAAATTAAGTGTGGAAATTTTGCATAAAAACGAAAACAATCATGAGAGTCTACACAAAACTATAATTAAAACGGAACTAATGAACGTTTGGAAAAAAAAACGAAATTAATCTTTTGTATAAAATTGTTTTTGTTACAAAGAAAGTTTTGAAATTTTATTACGCCAATTTAGCGTATTATCATTCAGAAAATGTAACACATAATAAACAATGGAAAGAGATTCACATAAAAAGACCTATTTTTATGGGAAAAATGTGGTTAAGTTCAGCACGAGTATGATATAATAAACCAAATACAACAACAACAAAATAAATGTATATAAAATCTTGCATATAAAAATGGTGTTTTATATGTTTCTTTGTTTGTGGTTTTTAGGAGACTAGACCACTGTATAGATCATCTTGAATTTTTTCAGGAGGTAAGTGCCTATCCGGAAGGCAGTTAAAGTGAATTTTTAACATCTAATTTTAACATATATCATCTGGAGTACTACGACAGCAAGTGTTCTGAAACTATGTACATGTACATATTAAATTAATTTGAAGAGTCGCGGAAAAATAGGTGGGATAGGAACAATGGGCGTGGTAACCAAAATACAAAGTAAATATTTAATGTCATATATCTAGAATACTGTAATGGATAAAGCCTTGGGACTTTGTTTGAGTTCATGAGTTATTACTCTGAGTAGTTATAAAAAAATCTGCGGGATCGAACCAATGGGCGTGGCACCTCCCCATACAAAGTAAATATTTAATGCCATATAACTGGAGTACTGTAATAGTGAAAGCCTTGGAACTTTGAGTTCATGAGTTACTAATGTGAGTAGTCGGACAAAAAATGGGCGGAATTACCAACATCAAAAATCGCCAAAATCGAAAATCGCGAATAACAAAAATCGCCAAAATCAAAAAATCACAAAAAACAAAAATTGTCAAAGCCCAAAATCGCCAACACAGAAAATCGCAAATAACACAAATCGCCAAAAAGAAAAATTGCCAGAACCAAAAATCGCGAATAACAAAAATTGCAAAAAAAAAAACAAAAATCTCTAACTCTAAAAATCGTCAAAATCAAAAACCGCCAAAAAATCAAAAATCGCCTAAATCAAAAATCGCCAAAAAAAAAAAAAAAAACAAAAATCACCAAAATCAAAAAGCAAAAAAACAAATATCGCCAAAATCAAATATTGTCAAAACCGAAAATCTCGAATATCAAAAATACCAAAAAAAAAAAAAAAACAAACGCACCAAAAACAAAAATCGCCAAAACGGAAAATTGCAAAAAAACAATAATTGCCAAAGTGAAAAATTGCCAAAATCAAAAATTGCCAAAATCTAAAATCGCAAAAACAAAAATCGTCAAAGCCCAAAATCGTCAAAGTCCGAAGTCGCCAAAACCGAAAATCGCAAATAACAAAAATCGCCGAAAACAAAAATTGCCAGAACCGAAAATCTCGAATAACAAAAATCGCAAAAATCAAAATTCGCCAAAAATCAAAAATTGCAAAAAACGAAAATCTCTATCTCCAAAAATCGTCAAAATCAAAAACCGTTAAAAAATCAAAAACCGCCAAAATCAAAAATCGCAAAAAAACAAAAATCACCAAAATCAAAAATAGCAAGAAAACAAATATCGCCAAAATCAAATATTGTCAAAACCGAAAATCTCGAATATAAAAAATAGCAAAAAAAAAAAACAAACACACCAAAATCAAAAATCGCCAAAACTGAAAATTGCGAAAAACAATAATTGCGGAAGTGAAAAATTGCCAAAATCAAAAATCGCCAAAGTCTAAAATCGCAAAAAACAAAAATCGTCGAGCCCATAATCGTCGAAGTCCAAAATCGGCAAAACCGAAAATCGCAAATAACAAAAATTGCCAAAAACAAAAATTGCCACCCCGAAAATCGCGAATAACAAAAATCGCAAAAATCCAAAATTGCCAAAAATCAAAAATCGCAAAAAACAAAAATTTCCAACTCAAAAATCGTCCAAATCAATAACCGCTAAAAAAAACAAAAATTGCCAAAATCAGCTAGATCAAAAATAGCAAAAAAAAAAAAAAAACAAATATCGCCAAAATAAAATATTGCCAAATCCGAAAATCTTGAATATAAAAAATCGCAAAAAACAAACACATCAAAATAAAAAATCGCCAAAACCGAAAATAGCAAAAAACAATAATTGCCGAAGTGAAAAATTGCCAAAATCTAAAATCGCAAAAACAAAAATCGAGAATATCAAATATCGCCAAAAAATAAATAAAATGGGTTTTTACAAAGTGTATTCCCAGTTTTTTAATTCGTTACGATGGGTGTAGCGAAGTTCATCGAGTTACAGCCAGTTATTCTTACTAGCAGAGCCCAGCCCTCGAAATTTCAATGCAAATTCTAGGAAATTTTAATTTTTCATTTGATAAATAATTTTATAAGACCCTAAGGTATGCTAATCAATTTTAGCCACTTCACAATTCGGCATTTTTAAATAATTTTCATTAAATTTCATTATAAATATTTGTTGAACACACAGAAGATATATAAATGGGTTTGTTACTAAATAATTTAAAATGAGTCTAAAGGTATGCTAAGTGATTTTAGCCAATTCACAATTCAACACAGGGCTTTTTGATATTTATAATAAACACACGCACATTATGTAATTTATGTATGTGTTCGTCGCAACTTTGAATGAGTATTACTCAAAAAAAAATGTTCCAGGCGTTGCAAATCTGTAAATCTGGTAGACAGCTAAAAAGAAATACCTTTAAAAATCGGTTATTAACTATATTTTTTATATCGGTCACAAGAAATCGCCTAGCCTATTAATATTATAGATATAACGTTTGTCTTACTGACGAAGTAGAGAAACAATTCTGTGGTTTTCTAGAATAACCGCGTATGTCATAAATTTATATAAAATTTTGAGTCAAAAATCTTCAGAGGAATAGATCCTAGAGAAGGACGTAAAAAACAATATGTAAATAACACTTAGTGTGTGCAGATAAAACAACTTATGTCGACAAACGTCGTTTTCTTTGAAAAAGAAAACTACCAATGCAACCACCCATTCAGACATAAGTTGTTGTTGCTTGAAAAATGGATATTTTTGTTCGTCAACAAAAAGTTAACAGGACTTACGATGAGAATATAACAACGTATCAAGAATAACAGTGACAAAAAATAAAAGAAATAAACACACAAGTTTTTATAAGTGGTTATAAACTGAAAAATAATCGAAAATTATTTAGCATTTTTTCATTAATAACAACGTATGTCGCTATGTATCGTTTTCTGAGAAAATAATTGGTCAGCGATCAAACATAGGTTGACATACGTCGATAGTGCTGCAAATTAATTAAATAAACATTTAAGTTACGTCGTTATTTAAAGAAAAAAACTCAGAAATGGTCAATATTTTTTTTTAAAAAAATTAACACATGTAAAGAGCGTTAAAAATTAATATATTTGGCATCGTTAACTCAAAACTGACAAAAAATGGACATACGCGGTTATTCCAGAAAATCACAGAATTATGAGTCTCTTTAAACAAAAATTTTAAATTTGGTGCAAGGAAGTTGGTCAAATATGTACAATTTTAATAATTGAGTTAAAGCAAAAAACATCGGCACATTTGTTTCAAAAGTTGATCTATGTATATTCTGCAAGACAGGTTATACAGCTGTTTCAAGTCGAGGCACCAACCCCCATCAATAAACCAACCTAATGAGAATCCAAGCAAAGATTTATACTTTTTAAATCTTTTCCAATCTAGCAAACTAAAATATAAAAACAACTTTGAATATGAGTAGACACTGCATACAACAGTTACTACTGCAATTTGATGTATAGCTATTCGAACAAAATGTTTACTTTTATTTAGAAATGAATAATACACATTTTATGCATTTTCACCGCATTTTTTACAAATCATAGGTGTGCTAATTGCACTTTATATATAAAAAATTCATAAAAGAAATTATAAAAATGGTAAACGGGCGCTAATAGGACTGAAAATAAAATTGAAAAGCGCCATTTAGTGCCTGGTTTTAAAAAAGGAAAAAAATTCGCTTTTTTGATAGTTAAAAGCAGCTAAATTTAGCGCGTTAAGCGAAACATTAATGTCTTCTAAAATACACGTTTTCTCTCGCAATACAACAACATTAAATTTACGCAATAACAATTTTTTATAAGTTAATACGATTGGGGCACTTTCTTCGTATTGACAAAGCTGGTTACTGTAACAAAAAACATATTCAAAACACTTTAGATAATACATTTATTATATTTTGCTTGCCGGTTTAATACTATTTGATAAGGTTTAATGTAATAAACAATTCAAAACCGTTCAACCAGATATGGCTATATTTTATCTAAATTGGCAGCCAGAGCTTGATTTCGATTTCAATTTAATTGTTGACATCTAAATATTTCAATATGCACATTTTTTGTATGAAACTTTTATCAAAAATCTCTTAACAAAAACATTTATTGCAAAATTCATTTAGAAAGAAAACAAAATCTTAATTTAACGCTTACAACATATTTATTATTGAAGTGATTGCACTTCATTTCTTCCTCCCCCACTCTTCAGCCATCTTGATAAGTTCTTAATTACTCATAAAATAACCATATACTGTGTGCTGGTAAATTCGTATGATGATGCATGTGGAAATTGACTGTATTGACATGACTGACAATCTTTGTAATTCAAAGATGTTTCTATTAAATTTCAATTATGAATGCCATTCAGAGATTTAAGAAATGCCATTAATTGTTTGTCACAAGATTAGAGAAAGCTATTTAAATTTATGTTTATTTTTTGGAGTTATGTTCATTTTGCAATTTAAATGTTTTCTTGTCTCATTTATGTATTTTTTTTTATCAAAGTATCTGCGTAACGCATTGGCCTCATTACACATTTATATTAATTTGTATGTACATAAACACATATTCTTGTAGCACTTCTTGTTTTTTATAACTTATGACTGTAGTAAGACCAAAAATTTCTCAAAAAAAATGTGTTGGACTTTTTATTAATACTTATTTTATGTTTAATGCTTTTCTTTCCCCCCTTTTATCGTATTTAGGGTTTATTTGACTAAGTTTACAAAAAATTGTAGAAGTAATTAATTGAACAAACAAATTTTTTAAAGGAAGTAGTAATTGTTTAACTATAAAACCTATTTCATAATTTTTTTTCATTTTTTATTTATGTATTGTTGTTACCTTGTAAAATGTATTTTAGGAAAGAAAATACAATAATTCATGTTTTCATAACGACTATCCAGCTAATTAAATAAATTATATAGAAATTTGTGTAATATAAAAGCAAAGCGGAATGTAGTGTGCATATGGACTCTGAAAAAACTCATTTATGTGTCCCCTCACTCCTTAATGTCTCATAAAAATAAATTTTCTAAATTATTACTAATAACTTCTTGATTCTTTGTAAAATGTTTTGAACAAACACTTTTTTAACAAAATATCCACATATAATTCAATAAAATTTTTGGAACTTTGTTCACAATTGGCTACTCAGTTGATCAAGGCTTATGCCTGGCAAGAATTTTAAAAAAGAACGTGCCATATTATCAGTTAATAGTCCCTTATCTGGATTTTATGTAAATAGAATGGATAAAGTATCTGGAAAAATATGTGACAAAAACAAATACTTTGAATCTTACCACAATAAATTCCGTATTTTTTTTTTTATTTCAGAGTTCAGAAAAATACACACACTGAATAAAAAACTCGTACATATATGTAAACAAATATAGCTCAGACCAACAAACACATATTTTTATTTTCATATCAATTATGTGTGTTTCTATATTTTGTACGGTGCCGAACACAATCAATTACGAACACAAAAATTACGTATTTTTTATTTCGAACACACATAAACCACACAGGTTCGAGTGTAGCTTTATTTTGTGTTCGTGTTCTTGCACGTGTACCGCTAAAAAACAGAACATGTTCTTGATCGCGTACATCTAAAAATTTACACATTATCCACCCGCGATCGGAAAAAACGAAATTAAGTCATAAACAACATATAAAATTTCTCTGTTACCTATTTTATTATCTACTATCTTTTTTTATTTTTTTTTTTTTATTTTTATTATCATCTATTTATTTTTATTTTTTTATAACTGCTATTGAATTATTGTAGATTTTTTTAATAAATTTGGTTGAAAGAATTGTTGTCGTTATTATAGGAGTGTTTCAGATTTTTCCGAACGCGAGTGAATAATGTGTTAATTTTTAGATGTACGCTTTCAAGAACATTTTCTGTTTTTTTTTGCAGTACACGTGCAAGAACACAAACTTAAAATAAAGCTACACTCGAATCTGTGTGCTTTTTGTGTGTTCGAAACAAAAAATACGAGATAGAAAAATGTTCGTGTAGATAACGAAATATTAAAACGCAACACAGTCATGATTAAGTTCGACACCGTACAAAATTTAGAAACACAGATAATTGATATGAAAATAAAAATATGTGTTGGCTGCTTTAGAACAGAACATTGTGTGTTTGATGTGTGTATTTTCTGAACCTTGATATTTTTATAAATAATTTATATTTTATTCGTTTTTTTAAGTGTAATTTAATGAACAATTGATTTAAGTTCACTATTTTATTTAAATTGAATGAAAAAAAAAAGTAAAAACCTTGTTCTTTTTTACTTTTGACTACCAATGGGACATATATGTCCGTTTTTTCATCTGGGTTATACAAAAATATATCATTTTGATATTTCTGATAACAGGCCAGATTGATCCATGACATACCAAAATTTTAATCTCGTAGCTCCAATAAAATCTGAAAAACGTTTTTCAAAAATGATGCAAAAAACACATTTTTTTGCTTTGGGTTCACCCACCCCTGGTGGGTTCAATTATGTGGTACGAGGGCGTTTCCAGAATAACCAGACCTAACGTATAGATGGCGGCAGTAGTTTGAAAAAAATTTCTTTGATGAAAAGCCGAGCTAGATTCTACCGCGGAGAACTTTCTGCTCGTACGTTTACGGCTATATATAGTGGTCGTATTGGATGATCGTAGGCTGAAGGTGTGATGAAATGATGAGTTGAGAAAACTGTCCGCAAGATAGGTCTCGCGTTTGCTCATCGCAATAAAGTCGAGTTTTTGCATCGATTCGTATTCGCGGATAAGACATGGATATACCACTCGCACATGAGACGAAGGAACAGTCAAAACAGGGGACTTAAATGGGAGAATCGTGTCCAAAGAAGACGAAAACAGTACCATCTGCAGGCAAGGGAACAAAGTTTTTGTTGATTAAGAACTGAATGTTGTTTTTGAAGTTATTTGGGACGCTGAATACAAATCATTTGGTTTTTTTCTATCAGCTCGACTTTTCGCGATATAGCGTAATGTCCAAAATTAAGGCACTTCCACTACATATATTCGAATAACTTGAAAACGGTTCCTTATATTCAGTTAAAAAAAATCCAAAACTCGTCAACAATATTTTCTTTAAGCCGTGCTTACATTGGTTTTAAATTTGCCCAGCAGTTTCAGAGATATCATGGAAGTTTTGAAAAAAATAACAATTTAAAAAAAAAAATTTTTTTGTTTTTAAAAATTCATAAAAAATAAAAAAGCGACATAGATCACAGGTTTGGTCTAAATGCATTCAGTTAAATATATTTCGAATGAAATGAGCTCTATTTTATTGTAATCGGTTCACAACTTTTGACTTTGTTCACAATTTACTGAGAAAACTCAATTGATAAAAATCGAGATTTCCATAAGATTTTAAGATTTAATAAGATTTTCTTAAATTATAATTTCAGGGAACAGGGTTTTTGTTGATTAAGAGCTGAGTGTTGTTTTCAAGGTTATTTGGGATGCTGAATCCAAATCTGCACTTGGTTATTTTCTATCATTCTTTTTTTTCTATATTCTATTTTATTTAGAAAAATAGAGATAGTTTTTATATATAACAAATAATTTTATAACAAAATTGGTTAAAAGTTGTTTTAATTTATATTCGCGGGCAATAAGCAGATAATTGCAACAAAGATATATCCCAATCTATTATTTTGATCCCAGAAGCACTGAAGAGTTAAATAAATAAAAATTAACCGAATTACTTTTCTTAAATTCTAAATAGTGGTTTCTTCGAGTTTAATAACTAGAAAAACTCGTTTTCGGTAATCTTTATTTAAAAAAACTTAAAATCCAAAGCTGGCCTTTGGCAAATAATGTGTTAACGTTCTCGGATTTATCCCAAATTTTAGGAATGGAAAACATAACACATTAGGTTATAATATTTTAAGGAACGCTTTTGAAAATTCAACAGCACTTACAAAATATTTGAATTTTTTGAATAAATTGTCTTTTATTGGCTTGGGGTAATATGTGACCCCAATTCCGAAAGGGTTAATGGGGTCATATTATTTTTTTCCGAAACCCTACGCTATTAAGATAAAATATAATATTTAAAAGTAGAAAAGTGATTAGTCTTTGATACAAAGTATTTAGAAACAGTACATTTACAGATTATTTTGCAAAAATCCCATTTTTCTCGAAATCCGCAAAAATAAAATGCTTGTCAAAAAAATTCTGACGCAGGGATTTACCCAAAAATTCACACAGTTAATCTCTGACATGTATTTAACACAACCTTAAAGTAACAGATCCATTTTTTTAAATTTTGTTTAAGAAAATTTTTTAAAACTTGGAAAAGGAGTTTTCAAAATTTTATCAAAAAAATTTCCCATTTTCGGTCCAATGCGCAATAGGTTTACAACGTGTTAATAAAACAATAATTCATATCTGATTACTTATAAGTATAGAGACAAAAAAAATTATAGCTTTAATAAATTTCTCAAAGTTGAAAAAAATGCTATCAAATTTCATGACCTAGTTTTTTTTTTTGGCACAAAAGTGGTCTGGGGCATTTGCTATTTCTTGGCGAATTTTTCCTCGATTTTGAATTTTTATAGCTTTTTGATCAAGATAATTTAATACTGTTCCCGATTCTTATAACAACTTGTCGGAAAAATATAACGAAATTTTCGTAAAATCTCAAAAAAGTCATATTTTCCCCATATAAACACACTTGAAATTTTCAATCGATTTCCGGCGCGACTTTTCTTTATCCGATTGTCCCCAAAGTTCACATTTATTAGTTATATATTGAAAGGTAACAAACTGGACCCGCCTATCCCCAAAAACGCATTTTAATTTTTTAAGGAAAGATATTTAATAATAATTTAGAGCTTGGGATATTTTAAGTCGAACTTATAGGAGATATTTGTATTTGGGCTAAGTGTGAATATGCACCTGAACTTATAAAAATTTTATCATTAAAAATTTTATCATTAAAAATTTTTATTTGCGAGCTGTATTTTAATTAAAAACCCAACCAAAAAAAAACATCCAAAGAAGTGAAATAGAAGTGAATTTTGGATCTGGATGTTGTCATTTAATATTATTCAGATGCTATGAATAATAATTTAACTACTGCTTAGGTAGTCACTTTCTTAGAAAACATATTCTTTAAAACTATTTTTATGAGTACTTCATCGTACTAAGGAGTACTTCATCGTACTTAACTTTTTTTGTATGCATTATTCAATTTTTTTTTTATCAAGATATCTTTGCAAATATGTTAGTTAACAGGCTTAATGAAAACCCTGTTAATTTGTTGTTAATTAGAATAAAATGAGGGATGAAATTAAAGTAAAAAATTTTGGCCAAAAAATAAAAGATTTGCCGTGAAAGTTTTTCAAATTGGAAAGTATCACGAGCATTTGACCATTCATAGGAAACATGGTTCGGAAAGAAAGAAAGGTCCACATGATGTTTGTAAGGCCAACAAAATCAAAATCAACGCTGTATAAAATTTAGAGGCCAAAAACAGAGCAGGGAAATGGGAATCATGATTCATAAAAAAATACTCGTGGTGCTTAATGGACGATGAAACGTATATAGTGGCAGATTTTTGGCAAATCCAAGAAATGTTGAAGATAAGTATAGAACCTAAAAGCAGATGAAATTTCCAAAAAAAAAAAAAAAAAAAAACGACCCTGGTATGGCAACCAATATGCAGTTATGGCAAAAGATTCAAGTTATTTGTTACAACGGAATTTATAAATACCGATATTTATACTAAGGAGCGTTTGCAAAAAACACTCCTTCCTTTCTTAAGCCAATACAATGTGCCCACATATTTTTGTCCTGGTTTGGCATGCTGTCATTACGGTAAGAAATCTCTTAAGTGGTACAGGAACAAGGGAAGCAAATTCTCTAAACTTTCAGCTATTGGGCCTGTTCCAAAAAAGTGACAGAAACCACTATAAAATCCCAAATGAAAGGGTTTCCTGAAAAGCTCCATAAGTTATAAGCAGTGATAGAACTATAAAATTTATCTTTTTTTGTAAGACCTAATAGGTTCAATGGTCTCCTTATTATTACTTTTTATGTGAGTTAAGATTTTTTCGATCTCACTCCTTATTTTAAATATAAACTTTTAGTTTTCAATATAAATATTTCTTTCTTTCGAGTTAATTAAAAATCCATTCTTACTTCTTGATTTTTATTATATAAATTTTTCATTCCAATTTAATTTTAAAACTTTCTCGCTTTAAATTCGTAATTTCCAATATTATTTTGGTTAGCCACAATTTTTATTTGATATTGTTTAGATTTGAAAGTGTAGTTGTCTCATAAGTTTAAATTAATATCTTTGGAAGTTGCTTAAATCGAATCCAAAGAAGTTCTTCCTTTGGAACCAATGAATGATTTTACTTCACATTTTATATTAACATCTTTCGAAGTTATTTAAAATCACATGCAGAGAAGTTCTTCCCTTCGACCAATGAATGACTTCACTTCATAGTTTCATATTAACATCTTTGGAAGTTGTTTAAAATCACATGCAAAGAAGTTCTTCCTTTGGAACCAATGAATGACTTCACTTCACAGTTTTATATTAACATCTTTGGAAGTTGTTTAAAATCACATGCAAAGAAGTTCTTCCTTTGGAACCAATGAATGACTTCACTTCACAGTTTTATATTAACATATTTGGAAGTTGTTTAAAATCACATGCAAAAAGTTGTTCCTATGGAACCAATAAATGACGTTACTTCATTTTTTTATATTAACATCTTTGGAAGTTGTTTCAAATCACATGCAAAGAAATTCTTCCTTTGGAACCAATGAATGACTGGATAACTCTAACGTCCTGTTTATTATTAAACTAAATAAAAAGCTTAGTCTCATTAAAAGCATTTCAAAAACAAGCAAGTAAGAGTGTTAAATTCGGCTGTACCGAATCTTCGGGTTTTACGTTTACATTAATATGTGGACTTATTTTTAACAAATGTGAACAAAATATTTGAAAAAGTAAATAACACTGTGATAGTGTTTGACCCAAAAAAAATGAAATTCGATGAATCCTTTTCGAACTATTAGGGGGGAGCCCCTGAGTGCGAAAGTACAATTGGAAGTGTCAGATTGGCTCCAGTTTTTCATGCATATAGCTAAGTCTGCGCCATTTAAACAATTTTTATTCGACTGTATTAGTATTTTTTGCCTTCTTAACTTTCTTTTAAGGAATGTTTTGACTTTTTTCCAAAATTTCACGTAATTTAAACCATTAAAGTTGATCAAAAGTAACGATTTTTGACCATTTTTAGCCATTTTTTTCAGGTTTTTTGCCATCTTAGATTTTCCTAGCATAGGCCTCAAGTTAAGCTTCAAAATCAAAATCCTTGTTATTTTCTTCTTTCGTCGTGAATTTTTAAGCCATTTTAGCAGCAAAGTTCCAAATCTAATGTCTATTTTTGTCCTTCTTATAAGTTGTTTTAACAACAAATACTCAAAATTTAAAGTTTTACTAGTTTAAATGCTATTTAAAAGTATTTTTATTCAAAAAGTGGTGTAAAATTGAGATAAGTTTATTATATTATTAGACACCAGATTTGAAACTTTGCTGCTAAAAAGGCTTAAAAATTCACGACGAAAGAAGAAAATAACAATGATTTTGATTTTGAAGCTTAACTTGAGTCCTATGCTAGGAAAATCTTTTTAAGATGGCAAAAAACCTGAAAAAATGGCTAAAAATGGTCAAAAATCGTTACTTTTGATCGGCATTAATGGTTTAAATTACGTGACATTTTGAAAAAAAAAAAAGTCAGAACATTCCGTAAAAGAAAGTTAAGAAGGCAAAAAAAAACTAATACAGTCGAATAAAAATTTTTTAAATAGCGCAGACTTAGCTATATCCATGAAAAATGGATATATACCGATTTCTCAAAAACTGGAGCCAATCTGACACTTCCAAATGTACTTTCGCACTCAGGGGACTCCCCCCTAATAGTTCGAAAAGGATTCATCGAAGTTCATTTTTTCGACTATCACAGTGTAATTTTACAAACTTTTTACTGAATTATTAAAACAAACGCACTGAATATTTAGCATTTTTTTTAAGAGGTATCTTCATATGTCTGGACATATCTTTGCACAATGATGGCCGATTTACTCCATTTTCAATCGTAACCTGCTCGAAATAATGAGTGTCAAACAATATAATGAGTGAGCATGATTTCAACATACAGACGGACGGACAGACAGATTGACATCACTATATCGACTCGAGTTGTTAAATGCATTTTGCATTTTTCGAATGATAAACTGATATATACCCTTTACACAGTGGTGTGTAGGGGGGTATAATAAACAAATTCTTCAATTAAATCACTTAAATCGGAAAGGACAACATATTATATTTTTGAAACCTTACGTCACGTAATCAATTTAAATAAATTATTCGAAATGTTTTGATGATTCTTCAGAAAAACAATATTGAAATTTAATTGTGTAGAACAAAATTTTGAACAATATGTTCTATACAAAGCAAATATTTTGGTTTGATACCGGCAGCTGCTTACATAATAGTTTTTAGTTTTGAAGATTAACTATATACAGGTAAATACACTCGTTTATGCAGGTATTTGACGTGTGTGTAAATTCAAGACATACAAACAATGAAGTATTTGTATTTTCTTTTCATTTTTTTTTTTTTAACTGAAAACAAAACGCGACGTTGTATTTATAAAGTTGCTTGACAGACAAGGTATTTGATGACGAATCTCTCCTCGAAATTATAGCTTTGAAGAATGTACTCGTATGTATGTAAATTGTATTGTGCGAATGTTTGCTTATTATTGTTATTTATCGTATCGTAGATTCATGAGTATGTATGAATAAGTTCACATGATATTGCTTGAATTTAATGAGCATATGAAAGTAAATACATATTTATGTTCATAAGTAAATCTACAGCGTTGCTTTAATGTATAGTTTTATTGTTAGAATACTATAGAATTTTGTAAAATGACCAGCATCATGGTTGTTTCACTTATGTTCGTTTTTTTTTTTTATTAAATTACCTACATTTAATTTACAATCTGTTACACACATGAATATGTCCAAGCAAACCAAGCCAATTCTTCTAGAACATAATTGGACAATAACACTATAATATAATAATATTATACATTTGATAGACAAAATAAATACTTCTTTGTAATATTATGTGGAAGATAAAAGGCTGATATTGCCAAAGAAATGTTCGAAAATAAAACAACAAATTGGTAAAGAGAAACATTTTCAAATGAAATTAGATTTAAGAACTCGATTTACTTTCCATTATAGTTAGAATATATTGAATGATTCACGATTTTAGATACTAATATATCAGGCAATTCACAAATTCCGTTTTACATTATTTTGATTCCATACCCAGCTAAAAACTGAAGTCATTCTAAAATAATCACGTGCTCAAACCAAAGTAACAACTTCTTTGAATGTGATTTTAAAGAACTCCAAAAGCTTACACTTCTAAAAGTTCCCAATATAAAATAGAAATTTAAAATATGCAAATTATTATTGGGACTTACGAACTGATATCGAGAAATCAAAGTGGAATTAAAATACATCAGGGTGGCTCTTAATAAAAAAGTGTTCAAAGTCTCGGTCTATGTATATTATACATATTCATACATACATTTAGTAAAATAATTATACACTGAACCTTCATATTAACAACGTATTTAAAACTACTAGTATAGCCCAGCACTCGAAATTCGACTGCAAATTCTAGGAAATATTATTTGTTCATTCAATTTTTTTTTTCAATATTATATAAAAAATTGATGAATATTTAAATGAGCCTAAAGGTATGCTAATCAATTTTGACAATTCACAATTTAAATCATTTGCATTAACAGGGTGAAACGAATTATTATATATATTTTATTGTACATAAATTTTATCATTCTCAGCTTCTCCTCCATATGACCTATAACTATGTCAATTTTCACATTCCTCCGAGCCCGCATATTACATAAAAATGGAACTAAAAATTTACCTTCACGTATTAATATATAGATTTTTTAATATAGCCAAAACAGACTTCCTCATAAATTATCCTTAATAATACTGAGAAGAAACATATTCTGGGCGGATCAAATGAATAAAATGGGAAATGAGTTTGATATACATACGTTTTGAAAATGATATTACAACAGAAGAATGGTCTCGGAATGCTGCTACAACAACTAAAACTAAAAAAAATTACTCAAATACACGAAAAGCTTCGATTTTACAAATATCTAAACCATAGCTCAGCTGTTAATTATATTAATAATAAATTGACTTTACCACAGATCAGAACAATTTTTAAAACCAGGTGTGATATTTTACCCCTAAACGTAAATACCTTCGATAATACGGCAAATAAAACATGCAGCCGTGGTAACATGAGAGAAGATGAGACTTTAGTACACTTTATTGCAAAATGCCCCATACTCAGAGAATTCAGAATAAGATATTTAGGAAAAAATCTTTTTAAATCAAAACGAATTAATAAATATTTTAAACGGTGAAACATGCGTGGAAAGGATTATATATCTATGTAAATAATGCAGTAAAGTACAGAAAGATGATAATAAATGAATTCATGTGAATTAACTTAAAAATACACAATTTGTTAAAAATATGTATACAATAACAGACGACTTTAAGTCATTGTTATTAACTATATACCACTCTTTGTCTATGTTTATATTATATACATGGGGCGTTTCATGCCAAGTGATCCAACTTTTGAAACCGATGTCTTCCGATCTGGATGAAATTTGCACCAAGGTTAGTCCTATTGGATAGTAGTTTAGACGCAATTTGTCAACAAGATCGGTCTAGAACTCTTTGAGTTAGAGGGGATCAAAATTTGACATTTTGACCATACAGTTGTTTTTTCTCATACATGTAACTTTTTACATATTGTTCTTAGAAAAATTTGTCCCATATAGTTTAGATAGCTATTTCTTCAGTCTATCGGAAAAAAAATTTTTTTTGACTTTTTTTGCAAAATCAAAAATGTTTTTGACTTTTTTTCAAAAAAGGAAATTTTTTTTTTTTGCTCAAAAGCTTAGGTTTTTCCTTTAAGAAATTTTTGGTCGCTTAGCATCGTGTAAATCTTCTGGGGAATCAGTTAATCAACAGCTGAACCTAGTAACGCCAAGAAAAGATTGGCTAAGAAAGCAGCAAATAAATGCGACAAATATACTGGATTTTTAAAAACTTAAATACTTCATCAGTTACAATAAATTAAGTATAAAAATAGTTATGATATAAATGGATCTAATGTGATTAAGATTAAATTTTATTAAATTATTTATCTATTTATTTTAATTATTATTATTATTATATATTAATTTAATTATTACAAATAAATAAAAAAAATAATTAAAAGATGTAATATTTTGTTTGACCTGTGATTTTTTTCCTGTGGTTTACATATTGTGGGTATTACAGTATTGAGGATATGAAATTTTAGTTAGGTATGTTACACACCGTCGGAAAGGTTAATTTGTCTAGTTCTCAGTATATGCTTTATTTTTAACACTTTTTAGAAACACTTACACACCAATAGGAAAAAGTTCAAATTAGTGCATATGCTAAAAATTGAAAAACCGTTGTCTTGAGTTACAAAACATTTTTTGTAGATATCCCACTCGCATCCCACTAAGCGACCAAAAAGCTCTTAAAGGAAAAATCCTAAGCTTTATTTTGAACAAAAAAATCCCTTTTTTGCAAAAAAAAGTCAAAAAATTTTTTGAAATAGACTGAAGAAATAACTATCTAAACTTTTGGGGCAAATTTTTCTAAGAACAATAGGTAAAAAGTTACATGGATGAGAAAAAACACCTGTTTGACCAAAATGTCAAATTTTGACCCCTCTAACTTAGAGAGTTCTGGACCGATCTTTTTGAAAAATGATGTCTAAACTACTATCCAATAGGACTAACCTTGGTGCAAATATCATCCCCATCGGAAGACATCGGTTTCAAAAATTGGATCACTTAACATGAAACGCCCCATATATACATTGTTATATTATATTTTATAAAGAAAAAATATCTATCTAAATATCTAAAATCTATCTAGTAAAATAAAAAATAGTATTATGAAAAGGAAAAGGAAGAACTGATATAACAATTGAGTTCGAAAACGTATTTATTGGAAAACATAATATGCATTACCCTAAACACTTAAATTTTTGTTTTAAGAGAAAAAAATTTGTGTTTGTTTATTTTTTCTTTACTTTTATGGATATTAAACAAGTAAGAAAATTATAGTCGATCTAAACCATGCGTTTAGAGAAAGGGTCCAACATACTGAATATAGAAAAAAGCTGAACTCAAATTTGTGTGTCATTGTTATACATTTTTTGTCTGCCGCCACGAAAAAGATGATATCGGTTGCGATTTTTATATGGGGACTAGGCCGAAAAATGTACCGATCCGGACCAAATTTATCGAAGTCAGTTATTCTTCAAAAAACATATACAATAAAAATTTTACCAAAATACTTATGATAGTTTAGATCTTAGGGCAATTTAAATCGTACCCATAGGGGTCATTAGCATGGGGATTAAGTCTGAACATGCACCGATTTTCACCAATTTCAATAGCGTTTGTCCTATGGCCGACAAAAGCTTATGCACAAAATTATATCTAAATATATTTCGAAATTTAATTTTGTAAAAGGTTTAAATCGAATTATAGACGGACAGACAGACAGACAGATGGACGTCGCTAAATCGACGAAAATGATTCTGAAATCACCGGTGTTCTGAAAGGTGGGTCTAAGACAGATATTTTTGCCAACAACAACATTTTTTTTTAACAATAAAAGCATATAGAACTAAATGTTGGAGAAATGATTCAAATATACAATTTTAATCCTTGTTATACCCTATACCACTATGTAGTCACTTTGTGCTGATGTTTGTAACTACCAAAAATATTTTACTATACCCATATTTTATTATACCGATCGACTCAGAATCACTTTCTGAGTAGATTAGCGATGTCTGTCCGTCCGTCCGTCTGTGTGCCCATGTTAACCTTGTAATGAAACTACAGGTCGTAAATGTGAACATATTTGAACACATTTTGATGAAATTTAGTATTTACTGGTGAAAATCGGTTCATGTTCTGACCTAGTCCGCATACAAATGACCGCTATGAGATCGACTTAAATTGCCACAATATCAAAATTATCACATAGATCTCGGTCAAATTGGGTTTGTATATGTTCATTACATCCATTTATCAGTAGTCCAAAAATAAACCCTATAGAACAATTCTTAGTCATAGCCCCCATATGAAGCTAATTCCCGATCTTAACTTAATCTTTAAAAAAAAAAACAAAAAGATTGCACAGATATTTCTCAAATTTGGTTTGTATATGTTCTTGCACAAAATAAGTGATCTTATCAAATATGGTCAGGTTCGATCCATTTTTCGACCTAGTCCCCATATAAAAATATCATCCGATATAAATTTTTTCATATCCAAAGGTAAAAAAAATTAATAATAATGCCACTCAAACTTGGTTTGTTTATTTTCTATATTTAAATGGTTGGACCAACGAGATAGGGTATTTAAACGCATGGTATAGGGTATCGTATAGTCGGTCTAGACCGACTATAATTTTCTTACTTGTTTTGAACTAGTCTCTCAGAAAATGCTTCGCTTTTATAATTTAGATTTTTATTTTTTGCGATCAGAAATAACAATTATTGCTTGAGTTTTATTTGTTCAGTCAAAAATTTAATTTATTTTTTTATTTAAATTTTTTTGATTAAAAATATATGAGAAATATAAGAAAAATCAATTGAAAAACTTTTGGGATTTAATGTTAATGACAATTAAAAATTCCAACAAAGAATATTTTTTTGGGGAGGATTTCTCACTTTATTTGCCTGTGTTTGATAATATTTTTGGTCGAAAAATAAAAATCAAAAAATTACTTTTATTTTGTGAATTTTGTGTATGGCAATTAAAAGTGGCTGTATGGGGACTAGGTCTGAACACGCGCCGAGTTTCACCAATTACAATAGCGTTTGTCCTATTTTGCATATAAAAAAAAATTATACGACAATACAACGTTAGCAGGTATGTTTTTAAGGTGTACTATGTGATCAGCTGTTCCTTGTTTACTATTTAATTAGATTTTGTTGTTTATTCCAAATATTTTTTGTACGTTTCTTGTATCTATTGTGGCAAAAATAGTAGAAATAAAAAAAATTATTTTGATGGCGCTGTTCCCAGCTAGACATAATGCCAGGTTATTCGACGTATAGATCTATACACAACCTATTATAAAACAATTAACATAACCAGAAAGCATACACTTAGGTAGATAGCCTAACTGCATTGAGAGCAGTAACTACGAGGATCAAAAAATAAACAGCGCAACGTATTAACTCTTATTCGTAAATAACGCGACGAAAACGAAGTTTATTCGTTGAATCGTAAATTACTACTGAAAAAGAAGCATACTTTATAGATACAAAAATATGGTGAATTGATATTTTAAGATTAAAATTACTGAAAATATCAACTCCATTCAGGATACTAAAAGTGGATACAATTTTAGTTTTCCGTATTCTAAAGATACAAAATACGGATTCAATTCCAATTTCGAACGGAATTTTGATCTGTGACATGACTGTATATCTCACAGTCTAAACTATTCAAACGTTACCATGATAATAATCCCCATTTCTCAATTATTTTTTTTTAAGAGTTTCAGAATTATTTTTTTATTTTTCACCTATGACTGTTTACATTTTTTTTTTTAGGAAAATGGAGAAAACTTGTTTCAACACAACTGAATTTAATTAAATCCTAACAAACCTTAAGAAAACAAGTTCTTTTTAAAATGTGTATGTAAACAAGAAAAGAACCGAAAGGAAAAAAACAAAGAAGAACAAATATTTTCAAATGCAGTACAAACAAATACTCAATCATTTCATGAAATCCCCCTTTGCTGAGACAGAAACTTTAACTCAGTTAAGGGATATAAACTACATACTTCTTATCCATACAATATAAACTAAATTTTTATAAAAAAAAATAAAATAAAAAACAAAAAAAAAAACAAGTGAAACTTACAACATTTTACTACTTATATTAATGCAGTCAGTCTATACAAAAACAAACATACTCATCCAACAAAGTCATTGTACAGTAGAGTTAAAGTGGTGACAACAGGGTGCTGGTTTTGCTTTACCCTACAAAATAGTATGTTGCAGCCACAAACCAATGATAATCACATATAAAAATGTGGCACACATGTAATCGTAAGTATGAAGAAAAAACACACACACACATGCATTTAACGAAATAAATTGTGAGAGTTGCTTGCATTTGTGGATGAATGATGGTTCATCTGCTAAGGGATATTTGTCAACAATTTAAGACTGAATACAGTAATTGTAAGGACGGACATGGTATGGCGGAGACAATTGTGTGTCTGTGACATCCATAGATATGATTGCCTGCATAAACAGCTTAAGGGCAATAGCTTACCCCCGCTATGATGACACTGCTGCTGCTGCTGCTGCTGTTGCTATTGCTGCTGGTTAAATGTACGAGTATGTTGTCATTTCTAATAATGTGTGTGATGAGGAGGTTCACTTTCAAATAAAACAATTTTCAAATTAACATAAGAATATAAGAATGTATGTTTTAGAAACCAAGTATGAGTTTAATAAAAATAATTGATGGTTTAATAATATAATCATGGAGGAAGAATAACAACAAACAAAATACGAGTATAATGGAAAATGCGTCGTTGGCATTTATTGAGGCCGTGAGCATAGCACGCGTATTAAACAAACGTTGAAATGAGTTATAAAGTACACTTAATTGTAAAGTTTTTTCACTTTAATTTTAATTCTATTTTTTTCTTTTCATGTTCACAAACCTTAAATAGGAACTAACGTGACAATGACAACATGAAGTACCTTGTTATTAATATGAGTGGTTCCATAATAAAGTTAGAATATTTTATAACGGCATAGAAATAATTTTGAATATTAATAAATTCAATATTTAATTAAGACTAGATGGGGTTTGTCTGCAACAACTTTATGGCACGTGAGTTAAAACTCAAAAATATATATGTAAGTATTGTCTTTGAATTGTTGTTAATAGGACCGTTCGCGGATGGAAATTAAAGATTTCCTTCCTACCAAAAAAAAACTAGAATCCAGATTATCAACTTCCTCGGGATTCATCAAATTTGTCATATGGACTTTTTTTCATTGCTTTAAATATTTGGTGCTTAGAATTAGCGCCTACGTTCAAGATACTCTAGTAAAAGATAAAATTGTTCATGTTTAATCGGACTGTCCTACTGGCGTGGTCAGACTACTAGCAGACTAAAAGCTTTACATACTACATCGAGTGAAAAGTACGTGGCCTCATATAGAGATGGCGTGGCAAGTGTCAATATTTTTTTATTTATTCAGTAGGGCCAACTGTTAGAAAAATTTTTTCAAAATTTCATGAAAAACCTTTAATAGGAACTAACGTGACAATGACAACATGAACTACCTTGTTATTAATATGAGTGGTTCCATAATAAAGTTAGAATATATTATATCGGTATAGAAAAAATTTTGAATATTTATAAATTCAATATTTAATTAAGACTAGATGGGGTTTGTCTGCAACAACTTTATGGCACGTGAGTTAAAACTCAAAAATATATAAGTATTGTCTTTGAGTTGTTGTTGATAGGACTGTTCGCGGAAGGAAATTAAAGACTTTTCTTCTTAGAAAAAAAAAACTAGAATCCAGATAATCAACTTCATCGGGATTCAGCAACTTTGTTATATGGACTTGTTTTCATTATTTTAAATATTTGGTGCTTAGAATTAGCGCCTACGGTCAAGATACTCTAGTAAAAGATAAAATTGTTCATGTTTGGAATCATAACTATACATTTTGGAATCGCGCAAGCAACAGTTTAATCGCATTGTCCTACTGGCGTGCTCAGACTACAAGCAGACTAAAAGCTTTACATACTATATCGAGTGAAAAGTACGTGGCCTCACATAGAGATGGCGTGACAAATGCCAATTTTTTTTTATTTATTATATGGGAACTAGGTCGAACAATGGACCGATCCCGACCATATTTGGTAAAGTCACTTATATTTTGAAAAAATATACACAAACCAAATTTGAGAGAAATCTGTGGAATATTTTTGCTTTTTGATAGATTTAAGTGAAGATCGGGAAGCAGCTCCATATGGGGGCTACGACTAAGAATTGTCCTATAATGTTTATTCTTGGACTACTGATAAATGGATGAAATAAATATACACAAACCCAATTTGACCAAGATCTATATGTGACCTTCTCCGAGAAAAGGGACCTAGTGTGTGAAAATTAAGTTTTGAGAAAAAAAACGCATTTAAAGTTTCTACACCCTTTTGGGTACCAGAATCCACCGTTTTTGATACAACCCGTTTTTTGACACACTAGGTCCCTTTTCTCGGAGAAGGTCACATATGATAATTTCGATATTATGGCAATTTAAATCGATCTAATAGGGGGATAGGTGTGAACTTGAACCGATTTTCACCAATTTCAATTGCGTTCGTCCTATGCCCGATAGAAGCTTATGTACTAAATTTAATCAACATATGTATGTTAATATTTGCTACCTGTAATATGGTTACAAGGTTTACATGGACACATAGACGGACAGACAGACGGACATCACTAAATCGACTCAGAAAGTGATTCTGAGAAAGTGATTCTGAGTCGATCGGTATAATAATACGAGGGCGGATCAATAAGTACGTGACTTTTAGAATGAAACACAGTTTTTTTTGCAAAAAAAAAAAAAATATTTTTCAACATAATCTCCTTTTAGCCCAATACACTTAGTCCAACATTTCTCCAACTTTTGTACCCTTCCAAAAAATGGGATTTTTCGAGGACCATAAAATAGGCATTTGTTTGATCAATAATTTCATCGTTGGAGCTAAATCTCTTTCCACCGAGCCATTTCTTTAGGTTTGGAAATAGGAAATAGTCACTGGAGGCTAAATCCGGAGAATATGGCAAAAGAAGTACCAATTCGTAGCCCAATTCATGGAATTTTGCCATTGAGACTGCACACGTGTGCACCCGTGCATTATCTTGATGAAAAAAAACTTTTATCTTGATGAGAAATTCACTTTTTTCCATTAAAAAAAACCACGAGGTTGTATGTTTTGAACAGCTGTCAAACGCAAAGTAAATGACGGAACTTGCTCAAAATTTTACAATAGTCTATTAACAGGTGGTACTTGATGGGAGCAGTGTTGCATTTTATGTAACTACGAGGGAAGTTCGAAAAGTCACGGACTTATTGATCCGCCCTCGTATTTCAAATATCTTTGGTAGTTTAAAACATCAACACAAAGTCATTATACCCTGACCACATAGTGGTATAGGGTATAAAAAGCCTACTACATATCGTTAAACATTTGCACAAAAAGTTGTTTCCTCAATACAATGAACCAATTCACTCTGTTTACGTGAGCGTGAAAGTGGTCCGACTGCTCGGACCTAGATGTCCAATTGGAATGTCACACGCAGAGGGCGCTCTAGTTTTTATCTTTTGTTTGACATTTATTTTATATACTTGTAAAATGTAATATCTTAAACCGCGAATTTGTTACTCGTTAAATTGTCGTCAACGACTAAAGACCGCTTGCGAAGGAGCCGCAAAGTTTTTGTAAATTAAACAAATAAACTTGTAAAACTGCCATTTTCGAAAAGAAAAAAAAAAATAAAATAAAAGGAAAGTAAAATTGGATTTACTTTGTGAAATTTTTTATAGAAAACCTTAACCATGCATGCTTTTTTATTTTGCTGTTTCTTTTGGTAGCCGTAGCTGGTGTTCCACATTAATTGGAAGAACCAACCCCTATTTTTCATCATGAAATATTTATAGGAAATTCGATATCTCTACCAGTCTATCAGATCAACGAGATGACTATGTTTAGACCGACGGCGATGATTAGGATTGTCTCCGGGGAGAGATATATTTATGAGCGAGCGGTGATTTGTCCGAGCGCAGAATGCTCAATTTTGTCAGCAGAAGTTGCTCGCCGTCTTGGTACGAAGACCGTTCGTGTCGGCAACAAAGAAAGGTGTTTGGTCAGCATTCGGGGAAACCATGGGATGAGTTCAACGGTTGAGACGTATGCAGAAGTCCGGCGACGACATAATGTGCTTACACCTCAGAAGTCTGTCGATGCAAGAATTATGGATGAGTTTCCCGGGCTGCAGTTAGCTGACCCTCAGTTCCACGTAGCAGCTCCGGTCCACATAACACTGGGTGGTGATATATATCCCCGTATTATCCGAAACGGGGTTATGGGTGGTTCTTTTGGTAAACCGTTAGCTCAATTTACCATCTTCGGATATATTATATCGTTTCAGATTTTAACCATGATACATAGACTAATTTGAATATTTATTTTTTGACTATTTTCTTTTTTTTAGTTTCTTAGTTAATTTTTATGGCTTGGATGAACTGGTGGCTATGGTGAAGATTTTTAGTTCAAGTCCAATGAACAATTATTTTTATGATTTTTTTATTTTTTTTATATGTTGAATTAATTCTACCTTATAATAATAAATTGATTTTCCCAATTTTGAATTCCAGGGGTATTTCCTTTATTTTTATAATTTTCTTAATTGATTCCTAGGCGGAACATAGTGTTTGACATCTTGTTGCAGTATTGCAACATAGGTCACTGGTTCATATCCGGTTCGAAGGACCAATAAATATTTCGTGATGAAAAATGGTGGTTGGTTCTTCCAATTAATGTGGAACACCAGCTACGGCTACCAAAAGAAACAGCAAAATAAAAAAGCACGCAAGGTTAAGGTTTTCTATAAAAAATTTCACAAAGTAAATCCAATTTTACTTTCCTTTTATTTATTTTTTTTTTGTCTTTTTGAAAATGGCGGTTTTACAAGTTTATTTGTTTAATTTACAAAAACTTTGCGGCTCCTTCGCAAGCGGTCTTTAGTCGTTGACGATAATTTAACGAGTAACAAATTCGCGGTTTAAGATATTAAATTTTACAAGTATATAAAATAAATGTCAAACAAAAGATCAAAACTAGAGCGCCCTCTGCATGTGACATTCCAATTGGACGCTCACGTAAACACACTCTATTACTGATTTTAAATTGGAATTGCTTCATTCACCAGATTTCGCATCATTTTCTCTTTCATAACTTGTAACATTGGCTCGCTGGTAAAAGATTTGCAAACAATGAAGAGGTTAAAACTGAGGTGAAGGGCTATTTTGAGAAGCTCGCTGGTTCTCACTATACCCCATTTATAACGATGATATTGAATATCACTGGGAAAAGCATATTGAGTTAAAACTAATGACAATTCTTCCCAAATTTATATATATTTTCATCTCTAACACAGGATAGTTTGCATACAAAATTTCAAGATTCGAACACAGTATTATCAATATATCGCAGCAAAAAATATGAAAAGTACTTCTTTCACTTCAAGTGCTGAAAAGTAGCTAACATTGTAGAGAGGGGTAAAACATCCTACGATAACCTGTGTTAAACCGAAACAAGTGTGGTTATTTCACCTTTAATGGTAATACATTTTTCTGCTTGGATAATTTCAAAATTTCACCAAAAAAAATTCCCCATGTTTACAGCGAGGGTGAGGTTGAATAAGCAAAAAATTATTAATAATAATAAAAACATTATTAATACTTAATATAAAACGTAATTAAAACGAAATTGTATAAGGTAATAAACTTTTTTTTTGCGATTACTCAATGATAACTCAATGCAAACTAAATGAAATTCAATATGTGATATTGGTTGAAATTTTGCCTTCATAAAAAAAAGCTTAACGAAAGTGATAAAAGTGCAATTGTAGTTAAGAGCGTTAGAGTGAGTACAAAACAAGTAAAACATATTCGGTAACATATAAACTTAATAAAAAAAAGTAGTTGTACTCGTACGAGTATATTGGTACCCGTATAGTAAATAGTATACTATACATATATGTATGTCTACTTAGATATGAAATGTTTGCTAGTGTGCTCAATGTCATTTTAAAGTATGTTAGTAGCAGACAGACCGAAGTTGGCATTGTTCTGTAGTATCTACATAAGACCGATAATTGATTAATAATGTTGTTTAAAATATTTATAATTTTAATTAGTGTTTTTGTTAGAATTTCTTTAAATCTAAAATTTTATTTTTAAGTTGTCATGCCTTTTGTAAGGCACCAAAATTATTATATTTGCGTACAAAAAGAAATTGATCCAGTGTCCGTTTGTCTGTTGAAATTGATAGAAAACAGAAGAAGGAAGGTGGGATGCTGTTGGAAATGTTTAATGTGATTTGAAAAACTTTAGTATTGGTGGGGAGCTCAATTTTCAAACAAAATTGTACGTTTTTCTACAATTTAATAAAAGTGAAATTACATTTCTAACGTTTCTATACAAAATAATGCTGTCATAAAACATAATATTGCAGATCTGCAACATACAAAAAATATATATAGTTTAAAGTAATATATAAATCAAATTGATAATTTTCAAGCGTCGTTATATGATGGCACCAAAGCAACCAACCATATAATTCAAATTCACGCTGCTGTAGAAATGCCAGTTAAAAATAGAAATCATATTTTCTATGAGCTCGCAATATGTAGAGAGTCAAAAATTAGTAAGCAAAAATTATAGAAAGCATACATACATATAAGGTGTGTTCCCTGCACAAGTTACCAAACTAGACAAGCTTACTCAAACTTACCTAAACTTACCCAAAGGCATTCCCATACTAGAAAATTGGGTTAATGGGAGAACTTTTGCTCGAAAAAAATAGAGGATCAGACCTTTCTCTTTTATTTTTTTTTTTTTATTTTGTAAGCAGATATTAAAATACTTAAAAGAACATAGGTTTAGAAGATTTTAGCAACTACGATTTAATGGTGATTTCTAACAAAGCAGATTTTGTTTTTATCACGTCAGAGTTTTGAGATATTCTAATCAGAATGTGCGAAAAAGTGTCCTTGAACGTCATTATGCCCTATACCACTATGTGGTCAGTGTATATTGTGTTTGTGCTGATGTTTGTAATTACCAAAAATATGTAAATTCGACCCATCTTTCATTATCTCGATAGACTCAGAATCGTTTTCTGAGTCTATTTAGCAATGTCTGTCCGTCCTTCTGAATTTTCATGTAAACCTTGTAATCAAACTACAGGACGCAAATATGAATATATTTTGATTAAATTTTGTGTATAAACTTCTATCAGCCATAGAATGAACCCTATTGAAATTGGTGAAGGTTCATGTTCCTATGCAAATGACCCCTATGTGATCGACTTAAATTGCCATAGGAACCAAATTATCATATATCTCGATCAAATTGGGTTTGTGTGTGTTTATTACATCCGTTAATCAGTAGTCCAAAAATTTACCCGTTAGGACAATTCTTGGTCATAGCCTCCATATAAAGCTGCTTCCCGATCTTCACTTAAATCCAACAAAAACCAAAAATATTACACAGATTTTTCCCAAATTTGGTTTGTTTTTGTTCTTGAAAAAAATAAGTGACTTTTCTAAATATGGTCAGGATCGGTCAATTTTTTGATCTAGTCTCCATATATAACATCCAATATGAAATTTTTCATATCCGAAGGCAAAAAATTTAACAATAATACCACTCAAATTTAAATATAAAGCTTATTTCTATATCCAATTAGTTGGACCTAAGACCCTTTTCTTATTTTAAGATAATAATAACTTCAAAACGGGATGATATTCATTTCATCATGATTTTCTTCATGGATATGCATACACACAATTTCCGCCATAGTCCAATATTTTCAACTATAGGATCTTTTATGTCTTCAAAATCAATTTGGGAGAAAAATTCTGCTTCTAAATTCTAATGCAGCGCAAAAACACGAGTTTTACATTTATAGGCCTGTTTAATATAACTAGCAAATTCCAGCACTCGACATTCGAGTGCAAATTCTAGGAAATTTTATTTTTTCATTTAATAAAGACCCTAAGGGTATGCTTCACAATTCAACTCATTTCAAATGAAGTAAACAAACTCAACACAAACACATTAACAAATTTAATAAACACACCCATAGCATTGCATAATTTTATGTATGTGTTAGTAGCAACTTTAAGCGATCATAACTCCAAAAAAATATTCCAGACGATGAAAATCTGTAAATCTGGGTAACAGCGAAAAAGAAATACCTTTCAAATGATAAATTTTTTGTCAAAATCGGGGTAAAACTGTGAAACTTACATCTGTCACAAGAATTCGCCTTGCCTATTAATATTATAGATAACATTCTATATAATATTAGGGAACTTCTATTTATGATCAACGAACAGATTTCCCTAGTCACTTCAGAATTCATTAACGATTAGAAAACATCGTACTTAACTAAAAAATATTCGATATCTTAGGTTTTGGATTTTAAATTCCCAAAATATGAAGACTTAAAAAGTGAAAACAAAACATTAAAACTTCGCAAAAGTGGGTCAACTAAACTAACATTATTTCTAATGAGTTGAATCATATGATCTTTAGTTTGGGAACACATAAAAAATTATATTTTACAAATTTTCAAAGTTGTTGTTGCTAAACTTTTGCTAAATTTTATGAGTTCCAATTGGATTCTAAATTAAAAATCCAGAGTCAGTTATACAATTTAGTAAAAAAAGAAAA
The DNA here is from genome assembly GCA_963682025.1 of Cordilura impudica. NCBI lineage: Eukaryota > Metazoa > Arthropoda > Insecta > Diptera > Scathophagidae > Cordilura > Cordilura impudica. Next base: position 50,546,304 of record OY821517.1, read on the forward strand.
TTTTAAATTTTTATTTTATATTTTTGTAAATTTAAATTCAAATAATATTATTCGCTGACTATTGAATGTCAAATTCGTATTATGAGCTGGCTGCACGGTCGAAAATTTCGTTGTACAACGAACTTTCAATTGAACACAATTTTGCTTTCGATGCTGGATGTCAGTTTGTAAAACTTATTAAAAATATAAGTTGTAAATTATTTTAATTTCATGAGATTGATCTGCATTGTGTGCATTGCCGCAGCAGTTCATCTGTAGTAGACAGCAAATCCATAAACGCCTCCTTGCAGTCGAAAATTTGCTATAAATCTGTAAACAAATGGTACCCTTGTTAAAACCTCGCATACTTACGTAATGGAATACATTCCCAAAATGTTGGAGGATTTCTCATGACGATTACATATGATTACATATGTATATAGATTTGAATAACTTATTGTTAGTTCACAAACCTATTTGAAGATTCAATAAATAAAGATGAGTTACAAAAAAAAATAAATCTCTCATGACGAAGCATTCATCTTCATCAGACGATCAAAGAACCATAATTCCATGTTAATAAATAATTTTTTTTTCTTTAATAAATTTGTAAACAAACAATGTTTATTTATAGTGCCAGCTGATAAATATGTACTATTGTGAATAATCCAATTAAGTGAAATTCACAATAGCGCTATTTTATCGAATATGCGCCATAATATCAAATGAAAATTCGTTCGATCAGTTAATTCGACCACAATCGAAAATCGAAAGTTGATCATAATAGGAACCATTAACTAGAATGCCCTCTTGTGCTTCGCTACGTCTCACCTAGACTTATTTACATGTATGTTTTCATAATCAATTTTTTCTATGAAGTTTGTATTGTACAATTAGAACATTTTATTTTATTTATTTTATATTTTTTTTTTATTATTTCAAAAATTATAATTATAAAATTTTTCGGCGTTCCTACTGTGGACCAAACTTAAATCTGGCAACACTTAACGATTGGCCTTGAATTTAGAATATCGTTTGGCAATTTTTTACTTTAGTGATTTTTGATTAGGCGATTTTCTATTTTGGGGATTTTTGATTTGGCGAGTTTCGGTTTTGGCGATTTTTGAATTTGGCGATTCCGCCGACTACTCATATTGGCAATTAATGTACTAGTAAAAAGTTTCAAGACTTACACTTTCATAGTACTTATCATTTTTGTATAGGAGGTGCCACGCCCATTAATATCTCAGGTCTCGTACAAAGTGTCAAGGCTTTCCCTTTTATAGTATTCCAGTTATATGATATTATAAATTCATTTTTGTGTGGTGCCACGTCCATCAGTCCCATCTCGCCCATTTTTAGTCTGACTACTCACATGAATAATATATAATCTTAGACAAATTTGCAAAACTGTGCCTATCATAGTGTCAGAAATATTTGATATTGAATAATTACTTTGTATGGGAGGTGCCTCGCCCACTTATCCAATCCCATCCATTTTCGGCATGGCTACTAACATTAACAATAGGTGACCTCACACAAATTTGAAAAGCTCTCTCTATCATAATACTCTATACATATTATATTAAAAAATCACTTTCTATGGGAGGTGCCACGATCCAATGGTTTAGTCTTTCGCTTTTATATATCTATAATATTAAGAGGCAAGGCGATTTCTTGTGACCGATGTAAGTTTCACAGTTTTATCCCGATTTTGACAAAAAATTTATCATTTGAAAGGTATTTCTTTTTAGCTGTTACCCAGATTTACAGATTTTCATCGTCTGGAATATTTTTTTGGAGTTATGATCGTTTAAAGTTGCTACTAACACATACATAAAATTATACAATGCTATGGGTGTGTTTAATAAATTTGTTAATGTGTTCGTGTTAATGTGTTGAGTTTGTTTTCTTTATTTAAAATGAGTTGAATTGTGAAGCAAACCTTTAAGGTCTTTATTAATGAAAAAATTGAAATTGCATCCGAATTTCGAGTGCTGGAATCTGCTAGTAGATAATAATTATTTTGGATGTACAACAAGCTTTCGGTAAAGTTTGGCATATTGGGCTACACTACAAATTAAAAAAACAACTTCCAACTCCATACTATCTCATGCTAAAATATTTATCTGAGAGACACTTCTGCATTCTGGCTTCTGACATATGTCCAATCAATGCATTATATTTAGTACAAAGGGAACTCAACACTATTGAAGTCTGATTAAACAAATCGAATAATAAATTCAATTCTGCAAAATCTTCACATATCACTTTCTCGTTACGAATAATATACAAATTCCGCAAAATGACTGTTTTAAATATCTTTAAATGCACATCGTGGAAAACGCATATAAAAGCTAAAAAAAAGAAACAGCAATTAAATATTAAAACAAAACGACTCTTATGGCTACTGGGTTCAAAATCACAGTAAAGCCCTAAACACATAACTGCGAGATGCGAGTACGAGAAAAAACGAGAATGAGGCAGCATGATTTTTTCTATATGTGGAAGCGAGATCGATAGTAAAGCTTTTTTGTGTGGCGTTGCCAACTTAGGTTGTAAAAACACTCTATTTTCTATGCGAGAATAATCAGATGACAGAAGAATCAGCTGATAGGCATTAAACGCGATGCCTACTATAGTAATTACTTTCTTTAACCCGTTAATAATTTCGATTTTACTCATTTTATTATATTTATTGTTTGTTATATGAACAGCTTTGTACACAATTGACAATTGAATTATGTTTAACAGTAAGACAATCAGCTGCTCGAAAGCATTTTGATAATTTTGTAAAAGCACAAAAGCACAAATTCTCGCACGCAAAAAGCTAAGTCTTTACTCGCACTCGCAACTCGCCGTTATGTGTTTAGGGCTTAAAGCTTAGAAAACAAAGCTTTAACGTATAAAACTATTTTGAAACCTGTCTGGACAGACGGCATACAACTATGGGGAACAGTTATCAATTCTAACATTGGAATCTTCCAAAGATATCAGTCAAAAACTCTTAGATTAATTGTAAACGCTCCATGGTTTGAGTCAAAAATTCAAGTCTTGTAGATCTTTTTATTCCAGAGATTATAGAACAAAAATCAGAAGATTTAGTGACAACTATTTAGAAATATTTATTAACCATATCAATCCATTAGATATAGCTTTACTTGATGACACAGAAGAAGTATGAAGGCTCAAAAGGTTTCATATACACTGGATTTACCGTATCGGAGCTAATTCTGATACACTTATATTAAAATATGTAAATATTTTGCATTATAAATATTTTATACTACATCCTTTATTCAAATTTTTGTATTCAATATATATTTTTAAGCTTATACTTTCCTTTGGATTATTTGAGTATTGTTGAACTCAATCGAGTTCAGTAATAAATATTATTTACTTCTATTATTAAAAAATTAGCTTATTATCCTTAAAAAGATAGATTGTAAATAAAAAAAATAAACAAATCCAAATATATTATTTTTAAATTCCATATATAACTTGCAAAGTTATGTCACTGTTTTATTTATAACTTAGAAAGCAATAAGAACTAAATAATTATTATTTTTTTTAATCTATTATAGGCGTGAATGTTGGTGTCTGGATATAACACATTCACGCCAATTTTTTTTTTACGAAATTCAAAAGGTTTTAATTTATGGTTAATATAATATAAAAGTTCCTTTAAAGGGTATCGGTTAAACAAAATTATCATAAAAGTTGATAATGATTTTGAATAAATATTTTAGCCGTATCTTATAACTCAGGCAGTTTGCTACAACTTACAGACTTCCTAAGGTCGTCTAACCTATTATTATATTTAAACGTCATTATCATGATACGAGTATATCATTAATAGTCTTAGAAGGTAGATAAGGTAAGTAGCGGAAAAGCAAAAATAAAATATAAAAAAATTATTAGACTACTCAGTTTAAAAAAATAAAAACAAAAAATAATTTTAAGACTAAGAAAAATTATGAGTGACCATTTTAGTTTTTAAACAAAAGAAAATAGAATTTAGGGCTCGTTGTAATATTTAAACTTATATGATATATTTAAATTTATCAAGCAATTGGTAATAAATACCAGTGATTCATATTAAAACAAGTAAGAGTATTAAATTCGGCTGAGCCGAATCTTTGATACCCTCCATCTGTGTCTTAAATTCAGTATTATAACCAATATTAATTGCGGCTACCATTTTAATACAGTTGCCGATACTTAACGTTTAATTTAAAATACCATTTGATTTTAAAGATAATGGCTTTTCTTCTTTGATCACCAGTTATTAGAATTTCTAATTTATTGTTTGTTTATGAAAACAATGAAAGTTTTATTTATACTAGAATAGCCCAGCACTCGAAATTCGAGTGCAAATTCTAGAATATATTATTTTTTCATTCAATTTTTGTCATCCAATGTTTTTTTAATCTATATATCTGTGGTCACAAGCATTAACCGCCTAAGTCGAAAATTATGCTTTTGAGAAAATAACTTTTTATATAAATGTCTTATAAGAAATATAAATCTCTTATAAGAAAAGACCAAATAAAAATAATACGCCTAAGAATCGGACACACCTTAATCTCCCACTCACACCTTATTTTTAAAAACTTAACAAAACAATGCCACTTCTGCGGATTTAACCCGATCAGAATAAAGATTTCTTTCAATTAATCGACCTCACAATGAACGATGACATTATTAATACCTTAATTAATTTTCTAAAACAATCTAACCTTTATTATTCCATTTAAAAATCCTATAAGATCTTACAAAGCTTAAGACCATCGCTGTCATAGCTTTTCGTATTATATTATACTAATAATTAAATTGTAAGTGTAATATTCTGATAAATAAATAAATAAAATATAATAAATAAATGTAATGCGGCTTCATTACGACTTAGGTCAGTATATTTTTTTATTAATAACTTTTTTAAAAACAGTGTTAGAGAAATGGGGATTTCACGTAAAAATAATAGAATGTGATAGCATACATAATTCAAATCGTTGAAAGTCATGATATCGAGAAAAATAACTGTTTATATAAATGTAATAGGGCTTCGTTACGACTTAGGTCAGTATGTTTTCATTAATAACTTTTTGAAAAACAATGTTAGAGAAATGGGAATTTAACGTAAATATAAAGCGTTGTTTGAAGAATATGATAGAATACATAACTCAAATCGTTCTTACGTCGACTTAGGCGGTTATCGCTCGTGACCACTTGTTCGTTACAAATTCAAGAGATTTTTGGCAACTATTTTTGGAAGCAGGTGTAATCCATGTAAAAAGGGCTTTTAAGAGACAAGTTTTTTTAAAACTTTTTTTTTCTCTCATAGTTATTTTCACAAAACAGATAAAACACTTCTGAAATAGAGTAGCCTACAGAAAAAAGTAATCTGCAGTGCATAGAATCAGTCTAAGGGCAAGCTTTATAACATAGAACTTTAAAAATTTAGTATTTCGCAAGTTAAAATCTCAATGTCTGGAGAAATATTCAACATTATTTTTCCCCCGGTATTCCCACTATACATAAGTTTTATAACACAATATGCAAATTTCATGACATATTTTAAAGAAAACGTCCTATCAATTTAGTTCCACGAGAAAACATTCCATGTTTCTCGAATAATTAAGGTTTGAACTTGGGAAATTCTGAATTTTAGCTTTTATGGTCATCACGGTGCCCCCTAAAACCAATAATTTTTTTTCGCGGACAATTTTTTCCTTCAGAACTAATTTATGTCACTTTGTGATGTTAAACCATGTTAGAAAAAAAGGTTGTTTCATGACCTAATTTTTTGGATAAAATCATTTTCATCAAACTTTCTAAAATTTTTTGGAATGTAAAAATTTATATCGCCTCTAGGCGGCTGCCTCCAGCAATTAATTAGTAAAAAATTTATGAATATTCAAATGAGCCTAAAGGTATGTTAATTAATTTTAGCAGTTCACAATTCAAGACAGAGCGTCTGATATATAATTTAAATCATTCGCATTAACAGGGTATAACGAATTATTATAAATATTTTATTTAATTTAATTTAATTTAATTTAATTTAATTTAATTTAATTTAATTTAATTTAATTTAATTTAATTTAATTTAATTTAATTTAATTTAATTTAATTTAATTTAATTTAATTTATTTTTAAGACAGATTAATCATAAATTTTATCATTCTCAGCTTCTCCTCCCTATAAACTATAACTATGCCAATTTTCACACTCCTCCGTGCCCGCATATTGCTTAAAAATGGAACTAAAAATTTACCTTCCGTATTAATATATAGATAAAGATTAACTTCTATCTGTAAAATTGAATTATTTGTCCCTTCATATGAGACCAAAGAGAAATACTTTTTTAACGCAGCCAGCGTAAAAGTAGTGGATCATAATTTGCAATGTTTTTAGAACTTGAAAATTATGTTTTTCCTTATATCAGTAAAATGACTAGATATTAAGTTTAAAAAAACAAGTAAGACTGTTAAATTCGGCTGTGCCGAATCCTTGATAACCCCACCCGTGTTCTAAATACAATATTATAACCAAGGTTGTCAATACTTGAAGAACAAAAAGGCTAAATTTCAAATTACAATGGCTAGATTTTCACAATGATGTATAAAATTAATTAATTTACAATGATGTATAATATTAATTAGATATTTTCGTGCTTTCTTCATTGAACGCAATAATTAAGTGCAATGGGCATAAATCTAACTACAACTTCATTTTTGTTTGTTTATTTATTAGCGATGCACACGCATTATTTTCTTGTTGTTTTTATTTTGCACATGTACAACAAGCAAACTAAAATGTGTATGCATCGCTGATACATATACGAGTAGTACATATCGATATGCACATTTTCTGTTACGTATACATTTTTCCATATTTTTACTCTCTTCATGTTAACTCGTAGTGTCTGCTTGTCTGCTTGACGACAAAACTTTGGATCGATTTTTAACCCTCTTCCCGTGATCTAATCGAGCTGAAACTTTTTAGATCTGACACATTTTTTTTTTTTTTTTTTTTTAAATTTTTGATTTTTGGCATAGATATTTTCAGTCAATCAATTATTTAATTACATGATGGTAAATTAATTTACAAATAAAGGGAGTATAATAAAAACTTGATCTTTATGGGTTGGTTTATTAGTTTTTTTATATGAAATTTCATCAAGATATCTTTACAGTTTCGTACGTCGTTCCTCAACTTTTTGTTCTAGGGGCTCAAAATGCAATATAAAACTGTTGTATATTATGACGAACATTTAAAGATTAAGTAACGCGACCAACTCGAGCTATTGCGGACAGGAAAATATTTTCAACAGACAGACAGACGGACATTTGAAGATCGATTTGTCTTTTTATAAGGATCAAGAATATATATAGTTTATGGGACCTGCGGAATTCATTTCGATGAGTTACAAACATATTAACACACTTGTATCACTATTTAAAGATTGATTTAATACAACAAAAACAAGAAAGTATTGCATGTCGGTCTTTGCGGACTCAAAAATATACCCCATACTAATTGTTTTGGATCAGTAAAAGGGCTTGTTACAAGTAAAATTCGTCGTAATACGCTGAAATTCATCTATATTTGCGGACATCTAAATAATTTTAAGCATTTAAATTAACATTTTTTACAATTTTTCTATCCTATTTTTACCAAAAATAATCTAACCCATAAAAACAGTTTTTATTAAAACTCTTTCTTTCCTTAAGCCCTAATCACATTCACTGCGAGTTGCGAGTGCGAGAAAAAACGAGAATGAGACAGTATGATTTTTTCTATATGTGGAAGCGAGATCTAGAGTAAAGCTGGCAACGCCACACAAAAAAGCTTTACTCTCGATCTCGCTTCCACATTAGAAAAAATCATACTGTCTCATTCTCGTTTTTTCTCGCACTCGCAACTTGCAGTGAATGTGTTTAGGGCTTTATGCATATGAGTTTTGAATCTCTCCGTGACTTTGCGTGGCTTTGCTCGACTATTTTAAAATTAATCTTTGGTCACAACAAGTCTATGGACAAATTTTCAGATCTATCGGAGGAGGGGAAGTGGGGTTTTAATCTCTCCGTGATTGTGCGTGACTATGCGTGACTGTGCGTGACTATGTCAAAGTTAATCTTTTTCACATCTAGTCTATCGACCAAGTTTCAGTTCGATCAGATAAAGGGAAATGGGTTTTAAATGACTCCGTGACTGCGCGTGACTATGCGTGACTGTGCGTGACTATGCCGAAGTTGATCTTCCTTTACAGCAAGTATATCGACCAAGTTTCAGATCGATCGGATGAGGGGAAATGACATTTAGATCACTCCGTGACTGTGCGTGACCACGCGTGACTGTGCGTGACTACCCCAAAATTAATCTGTAGTCACAACAAGATTATGGCCCAAGTTTCTGATCAATTGGATAAGAGCGAATGGGGTTGCCCCACGACAGACAAAGAGATTGAGTTAAAAGAAAGAGTTTAAAAAAAATAGTGATGTACATAACATCAAAAAACGAGATTTGGATTATTTTCAAAATCGAATATTATATTATGATGTCATTTCTGGTCTTTTTAAGGATAAATATATCGCTTTGGAAAAATGTGCATTGTGTTCAAATCTATTTTCTTAAGTAAGAAATAAAAAAACAATTTATAAAATTCGATTCACAAGTAATCCGTCAAATTATTGAATGCGGCACTAACAAAATAATGATAGTTAAAAAATATAAGGATGCCTCACTTGCCAAATCGATTAACTTCACTTTCTGATTTATGAAAATTTTGATATCGAAGTACTTGATTAACGGCTAATTGATTATATTCCTAATAATTTTCTCTAATAATAAGGAATAGCAGCATTAAAAAAAATTCCAGAAATTTCAGAAATCAAAAGGTTAATCGATTTGGCAAGTGAGGCATCCATATGTGTATGTTATTTGAAAGCAAAGTCTGCCAAGCATAGTGAATTATTTTTGTCAAGTCTCAAGTCTACAGAAAATAATTTTTTAAAAACTTGTCTTAAGCTTTCTTAGATTTGTGGTGATTTTATAGAAAAATTTTAGGATCTAACAAATTTATAAAGAACATCCTTTAAACGTTTTTAATAGGAAATATATGCAAAATGTTTAAAAAGTTTCTGATCTGAGAGTTTTTCTATAAAACGAATATCTTCAATTCATTAAAACATGATAAATAGGAAAATCGGAAATATTTTAAAATTAAAAAAATTATCAACATGGAATTATTTCTATAATTTCAATTTAAGAATTCTTAAAAAAAACTGCTTAAATCTAAAGCAAAACAATATGAAAATCTGATTAAGTTTTATTAGTCTATAAATAGTTATTTAATTTTTTTTAATATCTAATTACTCTTACAGGAAAAGGTACATTTTTATTACTATTATCACTATTCGGCGGATTTTAGAATTTACTTCGGGATAACGTTAAAAAAAGTGTGGAAATTCCAGCCTAAATAATATGACACTTAAAGTATAACCACACATACACACTCATGAAACTACTGCTACAAACATATAAATACTGCGCTAGTTTCTCAAGAGTTTTCTTTTTCATTGATATCTCGGGACCTATTAAACCGATTTTGATAGTTTTAAATAGCAACCTGCTCAGGATGACAGTGAATCATTTTTACTAAAAATGAGTAACCCAACTAACCTATTGAGGGCGCGATCGTGCTTTCCATAAACGGACAGATGGACATCGCTGTATCAACTACGCTTGTTCTACGGACAGGAATATATAAATTTTATGGATTCCAATTTTTTTCTAATTAACACATATATAACAGCGAAAAAACTATAGGCTATACATTTTTTTGATAACTTTAGTGGGCGTGGCACCTCCCATGCAAAGTGAACTTTTAATATCATATATTGAGTAATATGACAGAGACAGCTTTGAAAATTTGTCTGATTAAGTTTTGTTAAAATCTAGTGCTTAAATTAATATAATTTTTTAATAATTTATTATTTAATTATTAAATAAATAAAGAATAAATATATAAATATTTAATTTTTTGTAATTTCTAATTACTCTTTCAAGAAAAGGTACATTTTTATTACTATTATCATTATTTCGCGGATTTTAGTGTTTACTTCGGGATAACGTTAAAAAAAAGTGTGGAAATACCGGCCTTAACTAATATGAAACTTGAAGTATAACCACACATACATACTCATGAAACAACTGCTACAAACACAACGACCACAACAACAATATTTAAAGCTAGAAAAAAAAATTTTATAACAATAATAACATGAACAACCGAAAAGCCATAGTTTCTCAAGAGTTTTCTTTTTCATTGATATCTCCGGATCTCTTTCAGCGATTTTGATGATTTTAAACGGCAACCTGCTAAGAATGACAATGAATCACTTTTACTAAAAATTAATAACTCAACTAACCTATTGAGGGCGCCATTATGCTCTCCACAGACGGACAGATGGACATCGCTATATCAACTCTACTTGCTATACAGGTCAAGAATATATATATTTTATGGACTCCAAATTTTTTTCTAATTATCACAAACCCTCTGAAATGGGTATAAAATATAATTAACCAATAAAAAAAAATTTTAATTTTCCCAACAATCTAACGTATTTCATATCATTTATTTATATTTGCATATAACAGCGATCTTCCTGGAAAGAACTATAGGCTATAAATTTTTTGATATTTTTAGTGGGCGTGGCACCTCCCATACAAATATCATTGATTGAGTACTACATATGACAGAGATAGCTTTGAAAATTTGTCTGAGGTCGTCTATTATAAATGTGAGTAGTCGAACAAAAATAGGCGGGATCAGACCAATGGGCGTGGCATATATTTGGAATACTGTAATAGAGAAAGTCTTGGGACTTTGCGTGAGCCCATAAGTTATTCATGTGATTGGTCGAACAAAAATGGGCTTGAACGGAGCAGTGGGCGTGACACTGTCCATACAAAGTAAATATGTAATTTATAATTGGAGTACCATAAAAAAGGAAAATTTTGACGCCTTGTACGAGTCCATCAGATATTAATGTGAGTTGTCAGATAAAAAATGGGCGGGTTTAGCGGACGTGGCACCTCCTATACAAAAAATATGAAGTACTATGACATCTTGAAACTTTTAATAAGTTCACTAATTGACAAAAATAAAAAATCGTCTAAATCAAAAATCGCCAAAATCAAAAATCTCCAAAAAAAAAACAAAAATCTTCAAAATCAAAAATTCAAAAAATTCAAAAATCATCTAAATCAAAAATCGCCATAATCAAAAATCGCTAAAAATAAAAAATTGCCAAATGATATTCTAAATTCAAGTCAAATCGTTAAGTGTTTCCGGATTTAATTTGAAAAATTCATATTTTTCTCATGCACAGCTATATTTAGCTTACTCCAGAGTAGGAAAGCCGAAAATTTGACAATTTTTGAAAAAGAAAAAAAAATATTGTATATCAGCAAGTATCTATGCGATTTCTTGTGACCGATGTTTTGTTCTACCGTTTTATCCCGATTTTGACAAAACATATATTTTTTGAAAGGTATTTCTTTTTAGCTGTTTTCCAGATTTACAGATTTTTCAATTTTGTCCTTTATTTTGAGTAAATTGCATTTAAAGATGCTACTAAATAAAAAATCGTCTAAATCAAAAATCGCCAAAATCAAAAATCTCCAAAAAAAAAACAAAAATCTTCAAAATCAAAAATTCCAAAAATTCAAAAATCATCTAAATCAAAAATCACCATAATCAAAAATCGCTAAAAAATAAAAAATTGCCAAATGATATTCTAAATTCAAGTCAAATCGTTAAGTGTTTCCGGATTTAATTTGAAAAATTCATATTTTTCTCATGCACAGCTATATTTAGCTTACTCCAGAGTAGGAAAGCCGAAAAATTGACAATTTTTGAAAAAAAAAAAAAAAAAATATTGTATATCAGCAAGTATCTATGCGATTTCTTGTGACCGATGTTTTGTTCTACCGTTTTATTCCGATTTTGACAAAACGTATATTTTTTGAAAGGTATTTCTTTTTAGCTGTTTTCCAAATTTACAGATTTTTAAATTTTGTCCTTTATTTTGAGTAAATTGCATTTAAAGATGCTACTAACACATACATAAAATTATACAATGATATGTGTGTGTTTATTAAATTTGTTAATGTGTTTGTTAATGAGTTTGTTTTCTTCATTCACAATAATAATAAAGCAAAAAAATGTTGGTTTGTGAATTGGCTATGTTGAAAAATAAAGTTGCCTAGAAATTGGACTCGAATTTCGAGCGCTGAATCTGCTAGTTGAAATAAATAAAATTTAAAATAAAATGTTTTAATTGCACAATACAAACTTCATAGGAAAAATTGATTATGAAAACATAAATGTCAATAAAACTCGGTAAATCGTAGCGAGGCACGACAGGGCATACTATGGTAGTTATTCATAAAGTGATTTTATCTGATAAGGAAATAAACGTTTCACTTTATTTAAACTAAAAAGTAAACGTACATTCTAATGTGCAGAAATAAAGTTAAATTACATCAGGGCCATTAACAATTGTCCATAGATAAATGTAGTTAGAAACGGAGAAAAAATAGGTGATGCTAATATTCCAAATTGTAATGGTATAAGTGATAACTTAATGAGATCAAGATTTTCTTCTTCATCTTTTGTTTCCAAATAGTTATTAAAAGAAATCAAGGTAAACCAAAGTCAAGTATTTAACACAAAAATAAAACAAAACATAAAATAAACATCAGTATTGTTTTTTTTTTTTTTTTGAACATGAAACTAGAAAAAATAAAACAACGAGAAAATTGTAACATAAATATTACGGTTGCATTTTAACAAGACAACATCGACACACAAACTCGTGCAACAAGTTACACAGCAGGAGGTCAGTCGCCTTTTGTTAAAACTGTTGAGTTTCAAAATAAAAAAGAAATAACAAACTCTTAAACCACACCCCCCTCCACCCAAAAAAAAAATCTTGAAAATATACCTACATAAAAAAATTTTTAAGTGAAATAAACCAAATGAAATTTTTAATTTTGGAAACTGAAAGACATTCGTATTTCTTAGAAGAAACTTACAAAAACACCGCAACAGTTGGACGCTGTATTGAAAATTTACAAAGGTGTATTTGAATACACACAACAATTACTTGAATTTTCTAAGGTATAACCTACTACAATGTATGAGTGCATATATAAGTACATTAGGGTGGAGTGACGTTAAATGGAATTTTTTTTTCCTTCGAATTTTGTTTGCTAGAATATCTCCCAGTAAAAATATTATATTTTTAGAAGAAGAACAAAAGAAAGGCAAAGATGAAAGTGCTTTCTATTATTAAAGTTGACACTTCTCCCTTACGAGAAAGCCGATTGGTAAGGCAGACCATATCAAATCGACAAAACAAGTGTTTCTAAGTGGGCCCTGAAGATGAACTCTTCTTGGTCTCAAATTTCTTATATCATGTTTTTATATCTATTTGCATAGATTCCAATTGGAGCCGAAGAGAAATTCGTGTAATTCCTATGTCGCTCCACCCTAATGTCCAACATACATATATGTAATTTAATAGCAATTATGTTTTCTAAAGTGCCATGAAGATTAACTCTTCTTGCTCTTAAATTTCTTATATCATGTTTTTATATCTATTTGCATAGATTTCGCTTGGAGCCGAAGAGAAATTCATGCAATTCCTATGTCGCTCCACCCTAATGTCCAACAAACATATACATATGTAATTTAATAGCAATTATGTTTTCTTTTTTTTTTTTCTTAATGAGAATATAAAAATGATGAGATGTACATTATTCAATAACAAATGCTTTTTGTTTTAAATTAATATTTTAAATCTTTTTAATTGAATAACCATTTTCTTATGGTCCGTGGAGCGGATATTATCATAGGAATAATATTTTTACCACTGATTATATTTATTTTTGATGACAGTGTGCAGGTCAGCTAGATTCGAGTGCAAATTCTAGGAAATTTTATTTTCTCATTTAATAAAGACCCTAAGGGTATGCTTCACGATTCAACTCATTTTAAATGAAGAAAACAAACTCAAAACATTAACACAAACAGATTAACAAATTTAATAAACACACACATAGCATTGTATAATTTTATGTATGTGTTAGTATCAACTTTAAACGATCATTACTATAAAAAATATTCCAGACGATGAAAATCTGTAAATCTGGGTAACAGCTAAAAAGAAATACCTTTCAAATGATAAATTTTCTGTCCAATTCGGGGTAAAACTGTGAAACTTACATCGGTCACAAGAAATCGCCTTGCCTATTAATATTATAGATACCACTATGTGGTTTGGGTATAATGACTTTGTGCTGCTGTTTGTAACTACCAGAAATATTTGACCTAGACCCATTTTTTATTAAACCGATCGACTCAGAATCACTTTCTGAGTCAATGTAGCGATGTCCGTCCGTCTGTCAGTCTGTGTGTCCATGTAAACCTTGTTATCAAACTACAGGTCGCAAATATGAATATATTTTGATGAAATTGGGTATATAAGCTTTTATCGGCCATAGGATGAACGCTATTGAAATTGGTGAAAATCGGTCCATGTTCAGACCTAGTTCCCATACAAATGACCCCTATGAAATCGACATAAATTGCCATAAGATCCAAATTTTCATATAGATCTCAGTCAAATTGGGTTTGTATGTGTTTATTATATCCATTAATCAGTAGTCCAAAAATAATCCCTATAGGACAAATCTTAGTCATAGGCCCCGTATAGAGCTGCTTCCGATCTTCACTTAAATCTATCAAAAAAACAAAAATATTGCACAGATTTATCTCAAATTTGGTTTCTATATGTTTTTTCAAAATATAAGTGACTTAACAAATTTAGTCAGGATCGGTCCATTTTTCTACCTAGTCCGCATATAAATTAGCACCCGATATGAACTTTTTTATATCTGCAGCTAAAAAAATAAATAACAATGCCACTCAATTTTGGTTTATGCTTATTTTCTATATCTAATTAGTTGGACCTAAGAGATAGGGTCGCTAAACGCATGGTGTAAGGTATGGCCTAGACCGACTATAATTTTATGGGAGGGAAGAAAGTTGAGTAATGTTTGTGGATATTTGACTCCGTAATGCGTTGTTCGGTCAACTGGACAATAGATTACAACTGTATGTGATCTACTAGAGAAGCGGGTAAAACGAACTGAAATTTGGGTACCGGAACGTTTGCCATGGTATCTATCGAAAAGTGTTACAAAACCCCCATTTCTACGATATTCCAACGATTCAAATGAGTTGGATAACCTACTGTCATTAATGAGAATCAGCGCCATCCTTTGTACATGATCCAGTAGCTCCAAAATAGACAAAATAGTATTCCATTTTCGGTCGGATGTAAGAGGAGATCAGAAGGAGTGAAGTAATTTTTACACCGTTGTACAAAACCCAGACATCATATTGAATTCTCATGCTCAGAACATAGGATTCCTTAATACTTATACCACCCATATATACAGATTATATTATTGCATCCAAGGACCTATGGGTCAACAAACAACATTAAGTCTTTCCTTCAAGGCTTGGCCTACAATTGAAGGAAAATGAGTGACAAATGATGATGTCATCTGCAAAAGAGTATATAGGACTGAAGGTTCGACTTACCATTCAGAAAGATAAGAAAGCGAGAGGAAGAAAGAATAGAACTTTGGGATACCCCTGAATCAAGCAGTAACTCATTGGATGAGACCCCAGCAATAACGGTCTCTGACAAAACTCGATATAAATCGAGAGAAGTCAATGGCGACCCCAAATGCAATAAGCATCTATAATATTAATAGGCTAGGCGATTTCTTGTGACCGATGTTTTGTTCTACCGTTTTATCCCGATTTTGATCCAACGTATATTATTTAAAAGGTATTTCTTTTTAGCTGTTTTCCAGATTTCCACATATTTAAATTTTTTTCTTTATTTTGAGTAAATTGCATTTAAAGTTGCTACTAACACATACATAAAATTATACATATGCTATGTGTGTGTTTATTAAATTTGTTAATGTGTTTGTAAATGAGTTTGTTATCTTCATTCACAATAATAATAAACCAAAAAAAATTTTGGTTTGTGAATTGTTTAAAAATAAAGTTGCCTAGAAATTGCACTCAAATTTCGAGCGCTGCAATCTGCCAGTTGATATTAATGCACTATACCACACGCGATCGAACGCCTGAGAAATAGCTAGAGTAATCACTTTATTTTCGACTCCAGCACTCAGAAAAATACTAACAGGTATCCCGTAGAACGATTTTTACCGAATCCATACTCTCAATCATTAAGAAATGAGGTGGCCTCTAGATAGTTGACTTCATGGTAATTAATCATGCTCTCCGTCACTTTTGAAAGGGCAGAGCAGATTGCGATTGGACGGAAATTTTCAGGTTATTCGTCCCACCCTTTTTAGGAATTGGTTGGATATTGACAACCTTTAGCAAGGTACGAAGAGCTCAGAAGGTTGGCCAATTGACTAGCTAGCGGTGAAGAGAACTGTTTCAGCATCACTGCTAGTATAGCATACGTCCCGGAGATTTATTTACGTTGAGACCCCTGAATAACCATTTTACCCGCACGAGCTCGGAAGTTTATTTTAGGCAAGATACTCTTGCGAATTCAGACAGTGATTGATCACTATGCGGCAAAAATGATTTTTTTCCAATAAGTTCAGCTAAAACGTTAGCCTTATCAACCGGGTCAATGAATACTTGCTCATTCATTATAAGAGTTGAGATAGCAGAACTAGCATTATTGTTTAGTCTTTTAGCAAATGACCAAAAGCTCTTGCTGCCCCGAGGAGCAGAAACAATTTTAGCACGAAGACTTTTCGCGTCTTAGTACTTTGGCACATTCGTTTCTCACCTGTTAGCATAATATAGTACCTTTTCTTTAAAAGTACCTTTTCTTAAAAATTTACCTTTTCTTAAAAAAATACTTTTTCTTAAAAGAGCAGCTTTTTTAAAAATACATTTTCTTAAAAAAATAAGTTTTCTTAAATAAGTAACTTTTCATAGTTTTTATTAAAAAAGTGTCATTACTTGAAAAGGAACTTTTCTCAAAAAGTACCTTTTCTTTAAAAGTACCCTTTCTTAAAAAGTACTTTTTCTGAAAATAAAACACCTTTTTTAAAAAATACCTTTTCTTAAAAAGTACCTTTTCTTAAAAAGTTACCTTTCTTTAAAAGTACTTTTTCTGAAAAAAAACACCTTTTTTAAAAAATACCTTTTCTTAAAAAGTACCCTTTCTTAAAAAGTACTTTTTCTGAAAAAAACACCTTTTTTAAAAAATACCTTTTCTAAAAAGTACATTTTCTTTAAAAGTACCTTTTCTTAAAAAATTACCTTCTGTTAAAAAAATACCTTTTGATAAAAAGTATATTTTCATAAAAAAGTACCTTTTCATAAAAAGTATCTTCTCATAAAAAAGTACCTTTTCAAAAAAGTACCTTTTCGTAAAACCTTTTCTCGAAAAGTAATTAGTATTTTTTTTAAGTACATTTTTATACCCTATACCACCATGTGGTTTGGGTATAATGACTTTGTGCTGCTGTTTGTAACTACCAAAAATATTTGACCTAGACCCATCTTTTATTATACCGATCAGCTCAGAATCACTTTCTGAGTCGTTTTAGCGATGTCCGTCCGTCCGTCTGTGTGTCCATGTAAACCTTGTAATCAAACTACAGTTGGCAAATATGAATATATTTTGATGAAATTTGGTATGTAAGCTTTTCTCGGCCATAGGATGAACGCTATTGAAATTGGTGAAAATCGGTCCATGTTCAGACCTAGTTCCCATACAAATGACCCCTATGAAATCGACATAAATTGCCATAAGATCCAAATTTTCATATAGATCACAGTCAAATTGGGTTTGTATGCGTTCATTAAATCCATTAATCAGTAGTCCAAAAATAGTCCCTATAGGACAATTCTTAGTCATAGGCCCCATATAGAGGTGCTTCGCGATCTTCACTTAAAGCTATCAAAAAACAAAAAATATTGCACAGATTTTTCTCAAATTTGGTTTGTATTTATTTTTTTCAAAATATAAGTAACTTTACCAAATATGGTCAGGATCGGTCCATATTTCGACCTAGTCCCCATATAAATATTGCATCCGATATGAACTTTTTCATATCTGCAGCCTCAAATTTGGTTTATGCTTATTTTCTATATCGAATTAGTTGGACCGAAGAGAAAGGGTCTCTAAACGATGGTCTAGACCGACTATAATTTCATACTTGTTTTTAATGCACTCTTCCCAAAAAGTAACTTTTCTTCAAAAAAAAAAAAAAAAAAAAAGAAACTAAAAGCTAAAAATTTACTTTTGCTTAAAAAGTACATTCAGGTATATTTTCTTAAATAAGTACATATTCTTAAGCAAGTCACTTTCTCTTAAGAAAGTATTTTTTCTTAAAAGTTTGCCTTTGATAGAAAGTACATTTTCTTAAAAAACTATATTTTCTTAAATAAGTAAAAAGTACTTTTTCTTAGTAGAATATATATTTGTATGGCGATGTGTTTCAACTACATGTTTTATGTTTCATGAGAATGTAGGGATGATTGTAATTTTTTAGTCTAATTTTTCAACTGTGAACTGAATTCACACAGGTGGATGGCATCAATATAACATTTATATTATATTACAGTAAATTTATTTATTTTTTATTTTTTTTAATACTTATTGTTGATACCACAGGCCTCTTAATGAGAAAACAGAGTCGGAATTTGGATTTTCAGCCAAAATTGATTTTGACAAGAATTAATTTAATTAGTATGTATACACACCTACATTTTTGATTAGCTTTAATCCATATTTGTTACATTTTATATTGATTTGTTAACTCCATTAATTGGTGACAAAAATTTTTTAAAATTAAAGAATCTAAAGAAGCAAAGCAAACAAGAAATAGGATATAAAAACAAATAATTGCTTACCAATTCCAAAGACTTGTTTTGAATTACAATCACTCCACACCGTCATATTGATGCTGTTTTGTGTGAAAAACTCCAAAGTTTAAGATTGAAATTTCAAGTCGATCGTTTCGCTTATATATTTCTCCTTCGTCCGCTTTTTTCTTAATAACGACGATGCTTAAGTATCACAAACATTAGTGCACATATTTATGCCTTTTTGTTTTTCACTATTTTAATTGTTTTTATTTTTGTATTAAATAAAAATTTCACTTGATAATTCAGTTAAATTTAATTGCTATTTACTACAATTTTTGTATTACACTTCACTCTTGGTTTTTTGCAATTCATTTAACATTTTAAATAAAAACACGAAGAACAACAGATATAAACAATAAAATTGTGCACAATATGATTACTATGACAACAACAAATACTTAAAAGATGACGATGATGATGATGATGATGAGAATGAAAATTAACTTATAAAAGCAGTAGTAAGAAATTTTAAAATATTCACACTTATATTTAATTTTGTTTTCTTTCAATGCTTTATCTTATAATTTTTTATGTTCAATAGTTAATTTTATTTCCAACAACAACAACAATAAAAAAAGACACAAGTTTTTTAATTAAAATATTTTGCGTTTTTGCCTTTAATTGGGAGTTGGCTGGTTGTTGTTTATTTGGTCGTTTTGGCTGACACACTCGAATCGAACGAATCAGTCACTCAATACTATATGAGCCGTTAATTTAATCTTGAAAAGTAATATCGTCTTTCTTTTTACATAGTTCTTCGTCACGATTATTTTACTAGTGTTGGTGGTGTTGTTGTTGTTATTGTTATTGTTGTACGGCCAGTCTGTCAGTCCGCCAGCCAACCAGCAAGTAAATAATTAATAATTGACTAATTTTGCTTTAATGCAACCTTTCGCCGCCATTAAGCAACACTTTTATTTTCTTTGAAGAACATTTTAAAACTTTTTTCTCGGTTTGATTTTATTTACACACGATATATCTTAAAATTTTTTTGTACATAACAAAAAAAAAAAACAAGTACAAAATTAATTTCTCCGCTCGTATTAACTATTCAACCTCCGGTCGTTATGAATGAACTGCAACTAAATTTGGAAGATAGAATTGAAGAATACGATTATAAATATTAAATAAAAACAGGGTTGTTAAAAAAAATGCAATTGTATATCCCTAGCAGTCAGCTTATGTATACAATACATATTTATGGGACAGTTATTCTTGTTTTTGAAAATTTGTTGTTTATTGTAATGGCCTGTTAGCCACACGTAACGGTAACGGTACGAATCAGCTGATTCAACCTGTTTTATGAAAAATACATGAAAGAGCTCACCCAACTTAAGCTAAACGTATCGAGGGTTTTTTCTACGTTTGTACGTGACATTTGTGAACAGCTGATAAAGTCTGTTTAATTTTACAGCAACATGCTGCTTCATTTTTTACGTTCTATAATTGCACTAAATGCCAACGTTATGATACTTTACGGTTACATCTTAACAACGTGTGGCTAACTAAGCCTTAATGCATTACAAACATAGACGGCAGCGGCTACACGACTACAAATGTTGCTGGCTGCAATTTAGTCGGCGAGTGAGCTACTTGAATTTTTTGAAGACGACAGCAACATAGTAAGCTGCTGATTCTTAAAATTTGTTTTAATAAATATTAATTTTTTTTGCTTTGTGTTTTTGCAAAATAATGGCTTAAGAATATCTTGTGAATTTTGTATTTTTTTACTTTATTAAAATAGAAAAACATGCATTATTGTAAACTCGTATATAAACTTGACTTAAATATACAATTACTTATTTTTAATACATTATTATAACGTTATTAATGCAATTATAGCACTTATTTATTTTTTTAACAAAATAAAACATTTTGTAGCACTAATTTGTTGTACATGTTTTGTTATATTGTCAACACTATTTTTTTTTGTAGCCAACAAAAATAGAAATTATCCTAAAGGTGCTATTACATGATGTGTTTTTTACATATGTACTGTCAAATTTTGCAACAACAAAAGTTGTACACATCGTGAGATACATATGAAACATTGTTTATGTACAATACATGAGGAAAGTCACATGTACATTTTTCATTTAGAAAAGGTTCTATTTTTGCATGACAAACATGTGAAAATACAACACTGCTTGTGGCGAAAGAAAAACAGAGTAAATTTTAAAGATTAATATTGAAAGAAAAATAAATTGTTAAGTATTAATTAACAATTAAAAAATATATATCTTTTTTTTAACAATACATTTTTGTAAATTCACAAATTAAATCAGCTGTTTTTTACATTTAGAGGTTAAGTCATACGGAAATTCATATGCACGTGTGATAGCAAAAATTATGAATCGTATGTATAAGACAATTTTGACAGACATGAGGAATTTCATATTGGATAAAAAAAGTGACAGTGCATATGTAAAAAAAACATTTCGTGTAATAGCACCTTAAGTTGACTACAGTAGCAAAGGTATTCGTGTAGCCGTGTAGTGTTGTTAATATCAAAATAATCGTTTTCATATAAACGTGTGTGTTTTATGTTTGACAGGCTGTAGTCGTGTAGCCGCAGTCATTTGCGTTTAATTCATAAAGTTGAGGTACACAAAACGCTTTATACGCTTCAACGGGTTTTGGACTACTGCCAATACAGTTCAAATAGTCGATTTTCATAGTACAAAAGTGTACAAATCGTATGAAGACAAAAGTTCACCAACAGCTGATAGCTGTTGTTGCTTATTTGTGAATGTGAAAAACAATATCAAGTAAATTTCTGAAAGCATTAATGAAAATCTAATAGAAAAAAATAAAAAAAAAACATAAATTTGTATATGAAAATGTAAGTGTAGAACGTAGAAAGAGCAAAAAAAAAAAAAAGGGCGTGAAAGAAAAATAAAATAAGCGAACAAAGCTTAGAAACCGTTGCATTCGAAACGTGTGATGTGTACTTTTCCACCTCAATAGTTTTGATTATAAAATATGTAAAATTAAAGAAATCAAATTAATTAAGAAATTTATTATTTGTACTTAAACTTAAAAAAGTCTATATATAACGTGCAGTTTATCAATCCGTATAAATATGTGATATATTCTCAGGGGGAAACAATGGTGTGAAAATTTTTTATATATTTGAGTGCCCTGATTTGTGTGGGCTCCAAAATAATGTAAAATAATTCACCTGAAATTGAACCTAGTCATATATAATTATGTTTACCAAAAGATTGCGGCTATAGCGATAACCAGCCGCAAGATAAACTGATTTGAAAAAGTATTCAAAAATAGTATTTCTTATGAATAAAATATATATAATTTTTTTAAATATACTTTTTTTCTACAGAAAATAGTAATTTGAAGTAAATAAAACTACTATAATACAAATGATACATTAATTTTGACACTTTTTTTTATAAAGCTATGATTACAACTATTTTTGAATTTTTATGTGGATTATTAACGAGTGGATTAGTAACATACGGTTACGAATTTATCGATATAAATAATGAATTATTAAATTAAAATTTTACATAAAAAATTTTACGAAATAAACTGTCACAAAATGGTTAAAGGCGCAAACACACCGTATAGAGTTGCCAGACTGATGTGTGTAGTACAACTCTGTATGAAACAGATAACATTTTTAAAGCGCCATTTTATTTAGTTAACTAACACTGGTCCAGTGTTAGTTAACATTTCGCAGTTCTTTTGAAAGAATAAAAAGTTTACTCGGCATTTTTCAAGGAAAACTATTAGAATATTACAAATAATTGCAAATTATTATTAAAAAAAAAGTGCAGTACATTTTGTACAAACGTTTAGATTATAAATAAAAAAATTATTCAATGCATTTTGATTGATTTTTGACGTTGAAATTAAAATTCTAACACCTTGCGAAATAGCAACAACAAAGAATTGACAAGTTAAAAAAGCAACACAGAGAAGGGAAACACGCTAAACAATTTTAAACAAAATATATATGAAATTGTGAAAATATAATATATTGAGTAAATACTTAAAGAAATTAAGAAATGTTCGGAGGAGCTAAACCTACTTTTGGAGCGGCCACAGCTGGTACAGGTTTTGGCAATTTTAATAATGCCGCCACTTCTTCACCATTTGGTCAGTCAGCTTTTGGTAAACCAGCTACAAGTGCGTTCGGTGCCGCACCTACCTTTGGGGCTCAACAACAAACACCTTCGTTATTTGGTACCAATACAGCCCAGCCCCAACAGACGGGTCTTTTTGGCGGGGCCAGCACTTCGACGGCTTTTGGTGCAACAACAACAACACAACCAACATTTGGTAGTAAGTTTCAGTATTTGATTTAATTTTTTTTCGTGTAATATTAGTTTTTACTTTTATTTATTTATTTTTTTTTTATATACATTTTTAGCTTTTGCTCAACCACAACAAAATACTTCAATTTTCGGAGCTGCCCAGCCACAAGCTAATACGTCTTCACTTTTTGGTCAGCCGGCTGCCACATCTGCCTTTGGCTCAGCCGTTAAACCAGCGGGTTTAGGAACGTTTGGTCAAACTGGAGCTCAACCAACAACTTCGTTGTTCGGCCAACCAGCCGCTTCTACTAGCGCTAGTGGTTTCGGTACTTTTGGCCAGGCAGCTCCTACTACCACAAATGTGTTTGGCAGTGCACCATCTTCAGCGTTTGGTCAACCCGCTAATGCCGCCAATGCAGCTAATGCTGGATCTTCGATAGCCAAATATCAGCCCACTATCGGCACAGATACTCTCATGAAAGGTGGCCAACCTAATAATGTGAATACCAAACAACACTGTATAACAGCCATGAAGGAATATGAGAGTAAATCTTTGGAAGAGTTGCGATTAGAAGATTATATGGCAAACCGTAAAGGTCCCCAAGCTGGCGCAACACCAGGTTTCGGAGGGTTTGGTGCAGCTCAGCCCACAGCAGGAACAGGACTCTTTGGCGCCACTGCTCAACCAAATACAGGCATGTTTGGTCAACCAGCCGCTGCTACCACTGAAAATAAAGGCCTATTTGGATCGACCCAAAGTGCTTTCGGGCAACCTGCTCAAACGGGCTTTGGAGCAACAGCTCAACAACCTTTCGGTGCTAAACCTTTTGGCGCGGCCGGTACTACGGGCTTTGGTGCAACAGCAACAGACAACTCAAATCCATTCGGAGCTAAACCAGCCTTCGGGCAAACTGCGGCGTCATCGTTGTTTGGTCAAACGCCGGCCACTAGTGCAGCTCCCGCTTTTGGACAGACGAATACAGGTTTCGTGGGAGGCTTTGGCACAACAGCCGGCCAACAACAACAGCAACAACCATCATTATTCGGCCAAGCAGCAGCTGATCCCAATAAACCAGCATTTGGTTTGGGTCAACAATCGGCCGCCACTACTGGGTTTGGAGGTTTCGGTACTGCAGCCACCAGTACAGCTGGTGGCGGTTTGTTTGGTGCGAAACCAGCAACTGGGTTTGCCATACCCGGATTTGGAGCCACTTCTCAAGCCAATACAGGTTTTGGCAATTTCTCCTTGAACAATACAAATGCGGCCGGAGGGGGACTTTTCAATTCAAACCTCAACAAACCGGCCACTACAGGTTTTGGAGCTTTTGGCACTCAAACTGCACAGGCAGCACCTCTAAACTTTAATACTGGTTCGGGACAACCATCTCTCTTTGGCAATAATGCAAATAAACCAGGAGGTCTCTTTGGCACGACACTGGGCCAAACCAATCAATCTTCAGCTATTGGAATGTTCGGCCAGCCTGGGCAATCTGCCTTCGGCCAAGGAAACTCTACAATGGGTCTAAATTTTGGCAACAATTCACTCGGAGGAAATATTAACACCTTAGGTGGACTCACGGGAACACCTCATCAACAACAACAATTACCCATACACCAGCAAATATTATCGAAAGTCACCTCACCTTACGGCGACAATCCCATCTTCAAAGATTTAAAACGTAGTGAAGAAAACGATCCCACTAAGGCCACCAATCCGGCTGCACAAAAAGCCATTATTGAAAGCGGAAATAATAGTGGACAACAGTTCAAAATTTCCACCAATTCATCACAGAGTATCGTCAAAGTCAAACCCATAGGGTCAGCCTTAACTAAAAAGTCACTTTTCGAGGGCTTAGAAGAATTCGATGCCAGTGTTGAAAGTTTTAGCTTGAAGCCCAATGCTAAGCGTCTAATACTTAAACCGAAAAATAACAATACAATTGGCGGCGGAGGCAGTGGCCAACAAACTCCTCCAACGAGCTCTTCTAATTCACAAACAAATACACCTCAAAGACAACCGCCGGTTTCATTAAACACAACCAATAACAACCAACAGGACATACGAAACGAATCGTTTTATGGAGAAATACCCATCGAACCTTTAGCTACACAATCCCCCGCAACTGGAGCCAATTTAAGTACCAATGACAACAATGCTCCTCCCTCCTCATTTGACTCCAGTCGTCGTGAATCCTGGTTACATCCAAATAATTTGGAAAAGGTACGACAACTTAATTTAAACGCTGGCGTCGAACCAGGACCATCATCCCACAACAATACTTTAAGCGAATTAGTACCACGTAAACCACTGGAAACCTACAAACCGCCAACTACGGGCCGCTTATCCGTGTCGACTGTACCGGAAAATTATTTTGAAGATCAAAGCAGTGTGTTATCCAGACGTGAGACTAGTGCCACAGCCAATGATAGCCAATTATCGTCTACTCGTTCTTATGCCGCAGAAGATAAATCAATAATAATTGAAGATCCTGAAGCCGAATACGAAGAACATCCAACTAGCATAACTTTAAGGAGAGTCGGGTAAGTTAACAAGTTTATTATTTTAATTTAATTAATTAATCTTGTCCTCTCCATAGTTACTATACTATTCCTTCCATGGATGATTTAAAATCCTATTTGGCTGAAGATGGTTCTTGTGTTGTACCCAATTTCACTGTGGGACGTGAAGGCTATGGCAATGTCTATTTTGGTCAGGAAATGGATGTCTCTGGTTTGAATTTGGATGAAATCGTTCATTTCCGCAATAAGGAAATCATTGTATATCCGGATGATGATAATAAGCCACCCGTGGGTCATGGTTTAAATCGAGAAGCTCAAGTTACATTGGACCAGGTGTGGCCTTTGGATAAAAGTAAACACGAATCTATTAAAGATCCACAGCGTTTAGCTGAAATTGATTGGGAGGCAAAATTGCGTCGTGTTTGCGATAAGAATGAAACTCGCTTCATAGAATATCGACCCGAAACGGGTAGTTGGGTATTCCGGGTTAAGCATTTCTCGAAATATGGTTTAAACGAAAGCGATGAAGAAGAAGATGTACCTACAGATGCAAAGAAAGCCAAAATGACGGCAGCAGCAATTGATGCTGCTAAACAACAACAACAAGCTTTGGCAGCAGCAGCAGGTGCTCTCAATGTTCAGCATCAAATGTCATTGGCCGCTTTAAAGAATGCCCAAAAGGTATGCCATGTTTGTTTTTAAAAGTTCTTAGTTCAAATATAAAATTAAATTTTCAAAGATTTCTGAGGATGCGGCTCATGCTTTAGATCCAAAGTCTTTGACCGCTGCAGGCTTTTATCCAATGGACGAATCGGCCGAATTTATGCTTATGGACAAGACACGTAAGAGCCTGATTTAGAATCTCTAATTTGGCAAAACATTTTTTTTCTGTTTTATTTTTTTATAGAATTCTTTCAAAATAATGGCAACAATGAATTTTCCATGTTCGAACATACTCAACAAGTGTACAAACAGACGTTAACAAGTCCCTCTGCAACTTTAGCCAAAGATATGGGCACCGATGCCCATAAATTACAACTTATGAAAGCATCTTTTTTCTTCGAAGATGATGTGGACAACAAGTCAGGTAATTTGAATTAATACATCAAATTATAGTTTTATAAATTTTAACATTTTTTTTTTTATTTTCTCACCTTTAGAAGCATCTGAGTTCGATCAACAGCCTGACTATAATCGCAATAAACTGACTGGTTTATTTGGCAAACGTGTCAATGAAATGTATGGTTCGGCAAATTCATTGTGGAAAGATGGCCGCGGAGACAGTGCTAGTGCTGGTGGTTTAGGTGGTAACTTATCGGAGGCCTCCAGTCAAGTTGATTTAAATCTGAATGTCTCGCCACCTCTGCCAGCTTCTTCGGCAGATTCGGGTTCAGTTAGAAGTGTTTTTCAAAATCAACAACATGCTGTAAGTTTTAAACTGCTTTAGTAATTTCTTTTCTTTAATATTTTTCTTTTTTGTTTTAAAGATGAATGCTAGATCCGATGCAGACACTGCCAAAGCTGCTAAAAAATTGCCACCTTTTATGGTGCAACCAAAAGTTGCCGCTGTTAAAAGTTTGGCTTCCCTCGTACCCCTAGTTAAATCTGCGGCCTTTCCTTTACGTTTACAATGGCCCGCTGATTTGGGTCTCTATAATAGTCGTCGTTTTAAGTTGGGCTTTGGTCCTCAACATACACTAATTGTACCAACCACTAGAAACAATTTGAAGCGTGAAATTAAATGTAAGTTGTTTTATATAAATTTGTTTTTAAAATAAATTTAATGATTTATTTTTTTTTTATTTTAATAATTTTAGCTAAAAATCTACTTGATGTTGCACCAGCCATATTCAAAACTCGTACACCAAATGATTTCTCTGCCACTATTTTACAACATTTGCAAATATCAGCCACTCAATCCTATGACAATTTCCAGGAAAGTATAGTCGATCATTTGCAAATACAATTACGTAATTCCCAGCAGCAGGATGTTGAGGGCAGTGAGTGTCCCTTTATCAAATCTGATGGTGGCACCGAGCTAATTGTTAAACATTTAGATGAGGCCATTAAATTAATAAACTTGGGACCATTGGAAGAATATAGCGTGTCCGTATGGTCTCTCTTTTTAGCCTTATGGGGTGATCACGAGGAATTGGAAGGCCGTGAACCAGCTTCCCACTTTGTGATTATGTGTCGTCGTAATTTACTATCAGAATGGTTGGAAAATACTCTCACCGATAAGGATCTATTGACAAAAAGTGTTTCCAAACATACTTACTTGGAACACTTAATGGATTTGGTAATGTGTCATAAGGTGACGGAAGCCTGCGAACTGGCCTTCAACTATGACGATGCTAATTTATCGCTTTTAATGGCTCAACTGTCTTCTGGACCCATTGTCAGACAACTTATGGAAGATCAATTGGCCGCTTGGAATGCTGACAAAGCAGATCAATTTATACAAGTTGAACGCTTGAAATTATTTATGTTAGTGGCTGGCGTTTCTCTAATGGCTTCTTCGCATGGTGTCATAAACACGTTGGCGGGCATTGAATGGATAAAAGTTTTAGCGGTAAGTAAAAGAAAGATGAAACAATAATTAGAATAATATAAACAATACAAATGAAAACGATTCAGGAAACAAATAAAATCAAATATTCTTATAATAATGAATTACGTTCAATAAAAAAAGTTAAGACAATTATCAAACATCGAGATTGGAAAACACAAAAAGACCCAAAATAAAATAAAAACTGATATTTAATTAAGGCTAATAATGAAATATAATATATATAGATAATATGAAATTAATAAGAAACTGTAATAATCGACAAATTTAAATTTCCTGTAATAAACATTTTGGAATCTACGAATATAATAACACAATTGAAAAAAAAACCAACTCTGATTAAATATCTAAAAAAAATTATTCTTGATAACTGGAATACAACAGGAGAACCATTATTAACAAGTGGAGTGTTTAATTCGACAATATTACAACGAATATTGGGTACGGCTACCACTTTAAAACTGTTGTCGGTACTGAAATTTAAATTTCGAATACCAATTAAATTTAAGTTAATTGCTTTTCTTGTTGGCCAGCTTCTATTATAATTCCTTGTTATAAAAAACAATTATCGTGTCTTCTATAGAAAGAATTCGTTACTATTTGAAAAATTGCATTATTTTTCTTTTACTATAGCAGAAAACCCCTAATGAAATTCATTATATAACGCAGCCAGCATTATAACACCCAAAGTTTGATCCCTATAAGAAAGATTTGGGATAATTTATAATTCAAAAAAAAAAAAATCAACTGATTCTTTGCTAAAAATTTCCAGATATTAATATTAAAACAAGTAAGAAATTATAGTCGGTCTAGACCGACTATACGATACCCTATACCATGGTTTAGAGACCCTATCTCTTCGGTCCAACTAATTGGATATAGAAAATAAGAATAACCAAATTTGAGTGCCATTGTTATTAATTTTTTTTGCTGCAGATATGAAAAAGTTCATATCGGGTGCTATATTTATATGTGGACTAGGTCGAAAAATGGACCGATCCTGACCATACTTGGTAAAGTCACTTATATTTTGAAAAAATATACACAAACCAAATTTGAGAAAAAGTTTTGCAATATTTTTGTTTTTTGATAGATTTAAGTGAAGATCGGGAAGCAGCTCTTTATTGGGCCTATGACTAAAAATTGTCCTATAGGGAATTTTTTTGGACTACTGAATTATGGATACAATAAATACATACAAACCCAATTTGACTAAGATCTATGTGATAGTTTGGATCTTATGGCAATTTATGTCGATTTCATAGGGGTCGTTTGTATGGGAACTAGGTCTGAACATGGACCGATTTTCACCAATTTCAAAGCTTATATACCCAATTTCATCAAAATATATTCATATTTGCGACCTGTAGTTTGATTACAAGGTTAACATGGACACACAGACGGACGGACATAGCTAAATCGACTCAGAAAGTCATTCTGAGTCGATCGGTATAATAAAAGATGGGTCTAGGTCAAATATTTTTGGTAGTTACAAACAGCAGCACAAAGTCATTATACCCAAACCACATAGTGGTATAGGGTATACAAAGCAAATTTTAAAATATTTTTATCTTAATTAGCTAGTAATTTTTAATTTTTAGTTTTTAATTTTCCATTTTTCATTTGCCATTTTCCATTTTTAATTTTCCATTTTCCATTTTTAAATTTTCCATTTTGCATTTTCCACTTTCCATTTTGCATTTTCCATTTATCATTTTTCATTTCTATTTTCCATTTTCAATTTTTCATATTCCATTTTGCATTTTTCATTTTCCATTTTTCATTTTCCATTTATAATTTTTCCATTTTTCATTTTTAATTTTTCATTTACCATTTTTCATTTTTCACTTGTCATTTTTCATTTTCCATTTTTCAATTTTCATTTTTCTCTTTTCATTTTCTACTTTCCATTTTTCATTTTCCATTTTTAATTTTTCATTTTCCATTTGCCATTTTCATTTTTCATATTCCATTTTTCATTTTTCATTTTCCATTTTTAATTTTTCATTTTCCATTTTTCATTTTCCATTTATAATTTTTCCATTTTTCATTTTCCATTTTTCATTTTCCTTTTTTAATTTTCCCTTTTTCATTTTTCATTTTTTATTTTCCATTTTTCAATTTTTACTTTGCATTTTCCATTTTTAATTTTTAGTTATTAATTTTCCATTTTTCGTTTTTCATTTTCCATTTTTCATTTGCCATTTTTCATTTTCCATTTTCCATTTGCCATTTTTCATTTTCCATATTTCATTTTTAATTTTCATTTTCCATTTTTCATTTTTAATTTTCCACTTTCCATTTTCCATTTTTAATTTTTCATTTTCCATTTTGCATTTTCCACTTTCCATTTTGCATTTTCCATTTATCATTTTTCATTTCTATTTTCCATTTTTAAATTTTTCATTTTTCATATTCCATTTTGCATTTTTAATTTTTCATTTTCCATTTATAATTTTTCCGTTTTTAATTTTTCATTTACCATTTTTCAATTTTCATTTTTCACTTGTCATTTTCCATTTTTCAATTTTCATTTTTCTCTTTTCATTTTCTACTTTCCATTTTTTATTTTCCATTTTTAATTTTTCATATTCCATTTTTCATTTTTCATTTTCCATTTATAATTTTTCCATTTTTCATTTTCCTTTTTTTAATTTTCCCTTTTTCATTTTTTATTTTCCATTTTTCAATTTTTACTTTGCATTTTCTATTTTCCATATTTCGTTTTCCATTTTTAATTTTTAATTTTTAATTTTCCATTTTTCGTTTTTCATTTTTCATTTGCCATTTTTCATTTTCCATATTTGATTTTTAATTTTCATTTTCCATTTTTCATTTTTAATTTTCCACTTTCCATTTTCCATTTTTAATTTTTCATTTTCCATTTTGCATTTTCCACTTTCCATTTTGCATTTTCCATTTATCATTTTTCATTTCTATTTTCCATTTTCAATTTTTCATTTTTCATATTCCATTTTGCATTTTTAATTTTTCATTTTCCATTTTTCATTTTCCATTTTCCATTTATAATATTTCCGTTTTTCATTTTTAATTTTTCATTTTTCAATTTTCATTTTCACTTGTCATTTTTCATTTTCTATTTTTCAATTTTCATTTTTCACTTTTCATTTTCTACTTTTCATTTTCCATTTTTAATTTTCCATTTTCCATTTTTAAATTTTCCACTTTGCATTTTCCACTTTCCATTTTGCATTTTCCATTTTTCATTTCTATTTTCCATTTTCAGTTTTTCATATTCCATTTTGCGTTTTTCATTTTCCATTTTTCATTTTCCATTTATAATTTTTCCATTTTTCATTTTTAATTTTTCATTTACCATTTTTCATTATTCACTTGTCATTTTTCATTTTCCATTTTCCATTATTCATTTTCCATTTTCCATATTCCATTTTTAATTTTTCAATTTTCATTTTCCATTTTTCAAGTTTCACTTTTCGTTTTCTATTTTCCATTTTTCATA
Source organism: Cordilura impudica (assembly GCA_963682025.1). Classification (NCBI taxonomy): domain Eukaryota; kingdom Metazoa; phylum Arthropoda; class Insecta; order Diptera; family Scathophagidae; genus Cordilura; species Cordilura impudica. Next base: position 50,578,154 of record OY821517.1, read on the forward strand.
TTCCATTTTCCATTTTTCAATTTTCATTTTTCAATTTCCATTTTTCAATTTTCGTTTTCTATTTTCTATTTTCCATTTTTCATATTCCATTTTCCATTTTTCAATTTTCATTTTTCAATTTCCATTTTTAATTTTTCAATTTTCATTTTCCATTTTCCATTTTTAATTTTCCATTTTTAATTTTTCATTTTCCATTTTTAATTTTCCATTTTTAATTTTTCATTTTCCATTTTTCATTTTCCATTTTTCGTTTTTCATTTACCATTTTCCATTTTTAATTTTTCACTTTTCATTTTCAATTTTCCATTTTTAATTTTTAATTTCCCATTTTCCATTTTTCATATTCCATTTTCCATTTTTCAATTTCCATTTTTCAATTTTCACTTTTCGTTTTCTATTTTCTATTTTCCATTTTTAATTTTCCTTTTTTAATTTTTCATTTTTCAATTTTCATTTTTAATTTTTCATTTTCCATTTTCCATTTTTAATTTTCCATTTTTAATTTTTCACTTTTCATTTTCAATTTTCCATTTTTAATTTTTAATTTCCCATTTTCCATTTTTCATTTTCCATTATTCATTTTCCATTTTCCATATTCCATTTTTAATTTTCCATTTTTAATTTTTCATTTTCCATTTTTCATTTTCCATTTTCCATTTTTCGTTTTTCATTTACCATTTTTCATTTTCCATTTTTAATTTTTCAATTTTCATTTTCCATTTTTCAAGTTTCACTTTTCGTTTTCTATTTTCCATTTTTCATATTCCATTTTCCATTTTTCAATTTTAATTTTTCAATTTCCATTTTTCAATTTTCACTTTTCGTTTTCATTTTCTATTTTCCATTTTTAATTTTCCTTTTTTAATTTTTCATTTTTCAATTTTCATTTTTCATTTTCCATTTTTAATTTTTCGTTTTCCATTTTCCATTTTTAATTTTTCATTTTCCATTTTTAATTTTCCATTTTTAATTTTCCATTTTTTAATTTTCCATTTTTAATTTTCCATTTTCCATTTTCCATTTTTAATTTTCCATTTTTCCTTTTCCATTTTTAATTTTTCACTTTTCATTTTCAATTTTCCATTTTTAATTTTTAATTTCCCATTTTCCATTATTCATTTTCCATTTTCCGTATTCCATTTTTAATTTTTAATTTCCCATTTTCCATTTTTCATTTTCCATTTTCCATTTTTCATTTTCCATATTTAATTTTTCAAGTTTCATTTTCCATTTTTCAAGTTTCACTTTTCGTTTTCTATTTTCCATTTTTCATTTTCCATTTTTCATATTCCATTTTCCATTTTTCAATTTTCATTCTTCAATTTCCATTTTTCAATTTTCACTTTTCGTTTTCTATTTTCTATTTTCCATTTTTAATTTTCCTTTTTTAATTTTTCATTTTTCATTTTCCATTTTTCAATTTTCACTTTCCGTTTTCTATTTTCCATTTTTAATATTCCATTTTCCACATTCCATTTTTCATTTTCCATTTTTAATTTTTCATCGTTCATTTTCCATTTTTCGTTTTTCATTTTTCATTTTCCATTTTCCATTTTCCATTTTTCGTTTTTCGTTTTCATTTTTAATTTTCCAGTTTTCGTTTTTCATTTTCCATTTTAAATTTTCCATTTTTAATTTTCCTTTTTTAATTATTAATTTTTCAATTTTCATTTTTCAATTTTCTCTTTTCGTTCTATATTCCATTTTTAATATTCCATTTTTGATTTTCCATTTTTAATTTTTCATCGTTCATTTTCCATTTTTCGTTTTTCATTTTCCATTTTTTATTTTCCATTTTTCATTTTTCTTTTCCATTTTAAATTTTCCATTTTTCATTTTCCATTTTTCGTTTTTCATTTTCCATTTTTCATTTTCCATTTTTAATTTTTCATTTTCCATTTTTCGTTTTTCATTTTCCATTTTTCATTTTCCATTTTTAATTTTCCAGTTTTCATTTTTCATTTTTCGTTTTCCATTTTTAATTTTCCATTTTTCGTTTTTCATTTTCCATTTTTCATTTTCCATTTTCAATTTTCCAGTTTTCATTTTCCATTTTTCATTTTCCATATTCCATTTTTAATTTTTAATTTTTCGTTTTTCATTTTCCATTTTTCAATTTTCACTTTTCCTTTTCTATTTTCCATTTTCCATTTTTAATTTTTCTTCCATTTTTAATTTTCCATTTTTCAATTGTTATTTTCCATTTTTCAATTTTCACTTTTCGTTTTCTATTTTTTATTTTCCATTTTTCATTTTCCATTTTGCATTTTCAATTTTTCATTTTCCATTGTTCATTTTTCATTTTCCATTTTTAATTTTTCATTTTCCATTTTTAATTTTCCATTTTTCATATTCTATTTCGTCGTTTTAAGTTGGGCTTTGGTCCTCAACATACACTAATTGTACCAACCACTTTTCCATTTTTCATTTTCCAATTTTAACTTTTCGTTTTCTATTTTCCATTTTTCATTTTCCATTTTTCATTTTTCAGTTTTCCATTTTCCATTTTTCATATTCTATTTTTCAATTTTCATTTTCCATTTTTCAATTTTCACTTTTCATTTTTCATATTCCATTTTTCATTTTTCGTTTTTCATTTTTCGTTTTTCATTTTTAATTTTTAATATTTATCTTTTATTTTTATTAATTTTTAATATTTAATTTTAATGATAAAAAAATATGCTTAGGCCAATGTGACACGTGCAGTGTTAATTAATATACACACAACTGTAATGACTTCAACAATACGAAGAATTACAACATATACAACATATCTTAAGAAAAACAACAAACACACTGAAAAATGTTATTTTTTCAAGAGTTTTTTCAAAGTTCATAACTTCATAACTCGTGACCCAATTGACCGATTTTGACGATTTTAAATAGCAACTCCTTTGGGATGTTAATAAACTATTTTATACAAAATCGAACGGTCCAGCTTAAATATTGAAATATTAAATATTGACTTCCACAGACAGATGGACAAACGGTCATTGCTAAATCAACTTCCCTTATTATAATGATCAAGAAAATGTATAGTTTTGGGGTCTCCGGAATTTATTTCGATGCGTTATAAACGGAGTGACAAACCTATATGTATATACCCTCTGCCACTGAGGTGTGGAGGGTATAAATATAACGTTTAGCTCGAAAAAAAAAAAATAATAGAAAATAATTTTATTTTTACTCAATAAAGAAAAAAAATGTATTTTCCTCGAAAAAAAAACAAAGATAACTTATGTTTTTGACAAAAAAAATAAATAAATGAATAAATAAAAAAAAAATTTTTTTTAATAAAAAATTAGAAATATTTTTTTTATTTGTTCTCTAAAAAATTAAATTAAAAAACTACTTATTTTTGGCTCGAAAAAAAAATCAAAATATAGTTTTTATTTTTGCTAAAAAATAATAAATATAAATAAAAATAAAAATTATAAAATGTCAAAAAAAATTATTTATTTTTGTCCTAAAAAATTATTTTTGCTCGAAACAATAAAAATCAAAAAATATTTTTTTTATTTTTGTTCGAGAAAATTATTTTTAGTTTTGCTTGAACAAATAAAAAATACTTTTATTTTTGCTTAAAAATAAAAATTAAAAAATCATATTTATTTTTGATCGAAAAAATAAAAATCACAAACTCTCATATGGAGGAAAATATTCTACAATACCCGTATTTTTTTTTAACATTGATTAAATAATTAAGACGTAGTAGACAGAATGATGCTGAAGATGAACAAAAATGTTTTCCATACTACTCGTACTAATAGAAATTATATGCATTCGAGATCATGTAACTCTAACTAAATTAAAATAAACGTTTTTTTTTTACTTTTAGCTACAATTATGGTATTTAACATCACCTACCTCTTCCATAACTGATGCTTTGTTGGCCTATGAGAAGTCTTTCAAATCCGACGAATTCTATTCGCTGCCGCCTACGCCCGTTTACGTCGATAATGAGACCCATTACAATGAACGGCAACCTATTTATGATTTACGTTATCATTTGCTGCAGTTGTTTTCCAAAAGAAGCCACCCTCTAGAGAGTTTATTAAATCCAGCTACACATACCTCCGATCCCATGGACTTTCGTTTAAGGTGTACACACATACATATTTAAAAAAAAATGCGACAAATGCTTAATAATGATTTGCTTAATTTCCTTTATAGCTGGCTACTTTTGCAGACTTTAGAGGCTTTGGGTTATCGCCATTGTTCTGAGTTGAGTGAGTCTCAATTGCATGTGGGTTTTGCTGCTCAACTGGAAAATAATGATTTGTGGGAATGGGCCATTTTTGTATTGTTGCATGTCAAAGACAGAAATCAACGTGAATTGGCTGTACAAAATGTTCTTTATCGTTATGTGACCGTGTCCAAAGATGTGGCTTTAAATAATAAAGAGAAATTCGTTATCAATAACTTGGGTGTACCAGAGAAATGGATTGATTATGCCAAAGCAGTAAGGGCTGGATCCATACATAATTATCATTTGCAAGCTAAATATTTACTGAAAGCCAAACAATGGTCATTGGCACACGAAATAATATTCCAGCATATAGCTCCAGATGCCGTCATTAATGGTAAGTTCGCAACAAAAAAAAACTCGGAAGATTAAAAATTTATATTATTAATTTATATTTTTTTTTGTCATTTAGATAATTTGGATTATTTGCATGACTTGTTAACACAATTTGAAAGCCCAGATTTAAATAAAAGTATTAAGGTGCCGAACTGGTCGAATCAAGGACAAATATTTTTGGATTTTATAGATATAAATGAAAAGGTAACACATCAATTCCTAAAACTCTGCTAGCTCTTAATATTAAATTTAATATTTATTTTTTTTGTTTGTTTTCAGTTTAAAGGTTTGAAATCATTAAAAACTGAAGCTGACATAGAAGCACGCTGGGAAAATTTAAAACCTCAATTGGCTGATTTATGTTCACGCATCAATCTGTTACCGTGCCCCACACCCAAACATCGTTTATGTCAAAGTGAAATTGCCCAAAATTTAGCTTGTTTAGTACGAGGAGTTTTACTTGTTTGTCCCATATTAAATCCCTGTCTTATCATTAAAATAGCTTTAGAACGTTTACCTTTGCCCCAAGAATTTGCCCAACAAGAATTAAGAGCTCTGCTCGACACTTTAATCGGTGATTTAGCCAAAGCTCAAGTAAGCAATTCAGAAGCAGCTATAAGTGTCAAATGAAGCTAAATTATAAAAACCCATATTTTAAAAGCAAATTAAGTCATGCTAATTTTAAGTAAATTTTGTTTTTGTTCTTTTTAGCTTAAACGTATCTTAAGACTCTCCCTCTCTCTCTCTCTCTTTAACACTGTATTTCTTTATATTTTAAATCTTACTATATAGTGGACCGTCCCCTATTTTGTTTTTGTTAAAATTAAAAAAATCCTTTAATATGATACAAAACTAATCAATACACAAATCTATTCTAATCAGTCCTAATACAAATTGAAAATTGTCTGTTCTTATCTAATTTAGTTAGAAAAAAAAAACACAACACGAGTTGTAATTACATAAATTTTAAGTTGTTACAAAAATAAAATAAAAAATAAAATAAATCAAGTCAAGCGAAAACCTCTTAAATTTCCAATGATCAGGCCAATAAGATTGAATAAGAGTTTTGAGTTAAGTACCAACACTATCAACAAAAATATTGTTGCTAGCAATGTTTGTATGCAAAAATTTAGCCAGGCTAAATGTTGTCATGGCGTTATAATTAATTGCATATAAAAAAAGTTCAGTGTTTTCATAGCACGCTCATTGCATAATATTGCTAAGGCATTTATCGGCTCGTATATATGATCATTGAGATTATTTTAATTTCAAATTTTGTGTCTAACCAGTAGATAGATACCTATGTTCTATAACTCTCACATCGGAAAGTTTTCACATGTTACGTTTAAAATTAAACGAAAACTGAGAATCGGCACCAAATACTGTTTCTCGCAATCGACTGGTTCTGTATCTTTATTTTGTTAGAACTATCTATCACGCAACGTTTTTTCTCTCCCACTTATTGGAATAATGAGAAAAAAGTGTGGGTACGTTCGTAAATGCAATAAATTTGTGCATCATTGCGGCAGTTATGCCAAGTTTTGTTGCTGATGCGTGATCAGTTGTTGCAGATGCTTTGTTACTGCTCAACAATTGCACAGAGTTTGCTTTTTAGAACGTTTTGCAAAAGATAAAAAACACGTTCACCACAATAACATTAACAAATATTATTGAAAATCTTGATTCTAAGAATGACAAATTTTTGTTAACTTTTAATAAAAAACAGAATTAAAAGAAAAATGGAACAACTTTTGGTCATTCAAATTAAATTAAAACGAAAAAGAAGACGGATTCCTAAATAAATAATAAAATAAAACGATATTTAAATTTGTATTTACAATTTTTATTTAATGCATTACTTACTCATCCATTCTGCACCAATGTTTATTTTTTTAAGCTTCGCGCTCTTTTGCATCAGTAATTAAAATGATGCCATAATTGCAAAAATTTGGGGCAGCACTGTCAATTGTTTGCATTTAAAAACATTTGACGTAAATCACTGCTGCCAAGTGATGATTTTTTGAACGTTTTACTTTTATTATGTTGCAGTGATGCATAACTACTGCATTTAGTCCGAGTTCACACAAGGCAACTTTTGTTGCGCAATTCTTGAGTTTGTAGGAGAGAGGGGAAAGAAGAGCGGTATTTGGTACGGAGTTGCTTGTACTCGGCAACTCGTTTTGTTGTGCAATTCGTAATTATAAACACGAAGTTAGCTGCAGCTTATTATTTGACATTTCTTTTTATTCTTTGCTTCGCTGTGAAAAATTATTATTATATCATTTATTTTATTATTTTTTTTATTATTTCATTTTTTCTTTGATTTCCATTTTTTCACACAAGAAGAATTTTCACTTTAGACCAATAATAAATTCTTTTTACACAAGTAAAGTGAACTGTCAAAAATGTAAGAATTTGAAAGCAAAAGAAAAAGAAAAGTTGCGGCAATAAATTTCTCTGTGTGAACATTAAGGCAACTTTAAAAGAGAATTGAAAAAAAGTTGCGCAACAAAAATTGCCTTCTTTAAAGTCGGCATGTGAAACGTTTTGAAATTGGACTCAAATTTACTCACAATTTAAATTGAAGTGAGATTTGCTGATTTTTTAAAATAAATAAATAATTAATAGCCGTCAAGTATTTCAGAAAAGGTAAGAAATTTGTTACTTTGTTGTAAAAAGGAGTTTCCTCACGGGCTGGTCAAATTTGTTGTAAATAAAAAGATCAATTTCTTTTCATTTTTCACTCAACGTTTCGTCTGCCATTTTCAGACTTTTTCAGGAGTGTATATTTTTATTTAAATTCTGGCGACAAAATAAAGTAAACATAAAGCAAATTTTTTTAAATTATTTTTAAAAAAAGAAAATTAATGTTAGTATCCCTGATCAACTTACGATTCTATATTACATCCTTTCAATTGTAATCACTTATTTTCTCTCTGTTTGTTTATGTCCGCCTTATATTCAGCAATTCTTGTCCCTTACATTCTTTTTGTTGTTCCAACGTAAACTTTGTTGCACCTCTCCCTCTCATTTCCATGGCATGCAATTTCATCTACAACGTTGTCAATATTAAGGATGTCTTGTTTAGTTTTATTGCGTGTAAAAAGTTGCTTTAGTGTTCGATTTGATTTGTGAGCTAATGTTGCTTTTTCGTCGTTGAACATGTGTTTCATTATATTTGTTTCTGTTAGTTTGGGAATGTGAGGTACACTGTAAAAAGTTTTTTTCTTGGTTTTCCTTCGTATGTTTCGCCTTTTGGCCATTTAAATTTTTGTTTATTAACCTTTTAATTTAGGAGTCTACATTGTCTATTGAAATTTTGGATGGTGAGGACATTTTCCAGCAATCAAAAAAAAAAAAAAAAAACAAAAGAAAAGTCTGCTAAAGCAAACATCACTATCTTATTCTTCAATACACAAAAAAGCCTTGCATGAATCGAAGCAGATGAATGCTGAACTCATTTCGAAAATTAAGGCTGAAAAAGAGTTTTTAGTAGACTAATTTTATTAAACTTTTAGTAGAAAATGGATTTTTTTTTATTTTCGTTTTATTATTAAGCAAATTCTGGTTACGGTTGTGACACAAAGAACACCTCTTCCGGGTGATTGCAGCTACTTTGTCTTATGAAAACATGAAAAAATTTTGGGGTTTAGCATTCACCTAAAGGTACAATTATGGAACCTTCACTAATTCAAATTTACTATTTTACTTATTGCAAAAAATTTAAATTTGCGGTTGTGATACAATTGGTGACACATTTTTTATCCCTTGATGATCATTTCACTTTTTGTGCCCCCTTAAAAAAAATACAGAAATGAAAAAATGTAATTGTCACAACAGATATATATTTAACTATTTAGAGTTGTATTCAAAAAATTTTCTCTCTTGGTCCATTACAAAAAAAAAAATATATATATATATTAAAAAGTTGTTACGGTTGTGACAGGTGCGTTACGGTTGTGACATTGTAGAGAAATAAATAGAAATTCAGCGTTTATTATAGAGTTTATGTGACCCACAAGCGAGAAACTTTAAAGCAAAACAATAAACAAATGAATTGGCATTAGTTTTATTACAAACAATTTGCATTACAACGAAAATTTCGTAATTACGAAACATTTTAGCAGTCCCTAGGAGTTAGTTGTAACTGTATAGCTATTACTTGAGGTTTTGCAAATCATTTAATAAAAAATCATGTGAGTCCGATCACAGGGGTCTAAACACCTAGTAATTAAAGATTTTTTAAAGCACTTTTTTAAAATCAAACAGAAAGCGTCACATATGCATCACTTATAGCAATCAACTGCAGGGGCTCTGCTAATATAAAAATATTTGTTATTATTTTTTATTTCAACCGGTTCATTTTTTATTTTTCAATTTTCGTTTTTCATTTTTCAGTTTTTATTTCTCATTTTATTTTTCATTTTTCTTTTTTAATTTTATTTTTCTTTCTTAATTTTTTATTTTTCGTTTTTATTTTTAATTTTCCATTTTTTATTTTTCATATTTCATTTTTCATTTTTTATTTTTCACTTTTAATTTTTCTTTTTTAATTTTTTATTTTCCATTTTTAATTTTTTATTTTTCAATTTTAATTTTCCATTTCATATTTCATATTTAATTTTTTACTTTTCATTTTTTGGTTTTTGTTTTTCATTTTTTATTTTTATTTTTGAATTTTTTTATTTTTCATTTTATTTTTCATTTTTTATTTTCCATTTTTAATTTTTTATTTTTAATTTTTAATTTTTCATTTTTATACCCTATACCACTATGTGGGTATAATGACTTTGTGCTGCTGTTTGTAACAACCAAAAATATTTGACCTAGACCCATCTTTAATTATACCGATCGAATCAGAATCACTTTCTGAGTTGATTTAACAATGTCCGTCCGTCCGTCCGTCCGTCCGTCCGTCTGTGTGTCCATGTAAAGCTTGTAATCAAACTGCAGGTCGCAAATATGAATATATTTTGATGAAATTTGGTATATAAGCTTTTTTCGGCCATGGGATAAACGCTATTGAAATTGGTGAGAATCGGTCCATGTTCAGACCTAGCCCCCATACAAATTACCCATATGAAATCGACATAAATTGCCATAAGATCCAAATTGTCATATAGATCTTACTCAAATTGGGTTTGTATGCGTTCATTACATCCACTAATGAGTAGTCGAAAAATGATCCCTTTGACCCCATATAGAGCTGCTTCCCGATCTTCACTTAAATCTATTAAAAAACAAAAATATTGCACTGATTCTTCTCAAATTTTGTTTGTACATATTTTTGCAAAATACAAGAGACTTTACCAAACATGATCAGGATCGGTCCATTTTTGGACCTAGTCCCTTTATAGATATAGCATCCGATATGAACTTTTTCATATCTGCAGCCAAAAAAATTAATAAAAATCCCACTCAAATTTGGTTTATGCTTATTTTCTATATCGAAGTAGTTGGACCGAAAGATAGGGTCTCTAAACCATGGTATAGGGTATCATATAGTCGGTCTAGACCGACTATAATTTTCTTACTTGTTTATTTTTCATTTGTCATTTTTAATTTTTTCATTTTATTTTTCATTCTTCGTTTTTAATTTTTCTTTTTTACTCTTAATTTTTTATTTTTCATTCTTTATTTTTCTTTTTCATTTTTCAAATTTCATTTTTCATTTTTTATTTTTCGGTTTTTCGTTTTTTAATTTTCATTTTTCATTTTTTATTGTTAATTTTTAAATTTTTTATTTCTCATTTTTAATTTTTCTTTTTAACTTTTTATTTTCCATTTTTAATTTTTTATTTTTTATTTTCCATTTTTTATTTTTCATATTTCATTTTTTATTTTTCATTTTTTGGTTTTTGTTTTTCATTTTTCAGTTCTTCATTGTTTTATTTTTCATTTTATTTTTCATTTTTTATTTTCCATTTTTAATTTTTTATTTTTCATTTTTTATTTTTAATTTTTATTATTCATTTGTCATTTTTTATTTTTCATTTTTCATTTTATTTTTCGTTTTTAATTTTTCTTTTTTACTTTTAATTTTTTATTTTTCATTCTTTTTTTTTCTTTTTTTATTTTTATTTTTAATTTTTTGTTTTTAATTTTTTATTTTTCATTTCTTATTTTTCATTTTATTTTTAATTTTTTATTTTTCATTTTTTATTTTTCATTTTCTATTTTTCATTTTTCGGTTTTAGTTTTTCAGTTTTTATTTTTCTTTTTAATTTTTTTTATAGTTTTTCATTCTTTATTTTTAATTTTTTATTTTTTATTTTCTTTTTTAATTTTTTATTTTTCATTTTACATTTTTTATTTTTCTTTTTTAATTTTTTTATTTTTCATTAATCATTTTTATTTTTCATTCTTAATTTTTCGTTTTTTATTTTTCATTTTTTATGTTTTATTTTATTTTTCCATTTTTCAGTTTTTCTTTTTCATTTAATTTTTCATTTCTATTTTTTAATTTTCATTATTCATTTTTTATTTTTCATTCTTTATTTTTAATTTTTTAATTTTTAATTTTCCATTTTTTAATTTTTATTTTGCATATTTCATTTCTCTTTTTTTAATTTTTTATTTTTCGGTTTTCGTTTTTCATATTTTATTTTTAATTTTTTATTTTCCATTTTTAATTTTTTATTTTTAATTTTTCATTTGTCATTTTTTATTTTTCATTTCATTTTTCATTCTTCGCTTTTAATTTTTCTTTTTTACTCTTAATTTTTTATTTTTCATTTTTCACTCTTTATTTATCTTTTTCATTTTTTATTTTTCATTTTTCATTTTTCGGTTTTCGTTTTTTAATTTTCATTTTTCATTTTTTATTGTTAATTTTTACATTTTTTATTTTTCATTTTTCATTTTTTTTTTCTAATTTTTTGTTTTCCATTTTTAATTTTTTATTTTTCATTTTTAATTTTCCATTTTTTATTTTTCATATTTTTAAATTTTTGGTTTTTGTTTTTCATTTTTAATTTTTTATTTTTCAGTTTTTCATTGTTTTATTTTTCATTTTAATTTTCATTTTTTATTTTCCATTTTTAATTTTTATTTTTCATTTTTTATTTTTAATTTTTATTTTTCATTTGTCATTTTTAATTTTTCATTTTTTCATTTTATTTTTCGTTTTTACTTTTAATTTTTTATTTTTCATTCTTTATTTTTCTTTTTTTATTTTTATTTTTATTTTTAATTTTTTGTTTTAATTTTTTATTTTTCATTCCTTATTTTGCATTTTATTTTTCATTTTTTATTTTTCATTTTCTATTTTTAATTTTTTAATTTTTCGTTTTTAATTTTTCAGTTTTTATTTTTCTTTTTTAATTTTTTTTCAATTTTTCATTCTTTATTTTTAATTTTTTAATTTTCTTTTTTAATTTTTTATTTTTCATTTTACATTTTTTATTTTTCTTTTTTAATTTTTTTATTTTTCATTAATCATTTTTATTTTTCATTCTTTATTTTTCGTTTTTTATTTTTCATTTTTTATGTTTTATTTTATTTTTTCATTTTTCAGTTTTTCTTTTTCATTTAATTTTTCATTTTTATTTTTTAATTTTTATTATTCATTTTTTATTTTTCATTCTTTATTTTTAATTTTTTTATTTTTAATTTTCCATTTTTTAATTTTTATTTTGCATATTTCATTTCTCTTTTTTTAATTTTTTATTTTTCGGTTTTCGTTTTTCATATTTTATTTTTAATTTTTTATTTTCCATTTTTAATTTTTAATTTTTCATTTGTCATTTTTATACCCTATACCACTATGTGGTTTGGGTATAATGACTTTGTGCTGCTGTTTGTAACAACCAAAAATATTTGACCTAGACCCATCTTTAATTATACCGATCGAATCAGAATCACTTTCTGAGTTGATTTAACAATGTCCGTCCGTCCATCCGTCCGTCCGTCCGTCCGTCTGTGTGTCCATGTAAAGCTTGTAATCAAACTGCAGGTCGCAAATATGAATATATTTTGATGAAATTTGGTATTTAAGCTTTTATCTGCCATGGGATGAACGCTATTGAAATTGGTGAGAATCGGTCCATGTTCAGACCTAGCCCCCATACAAATTACCCATATGAAATCGACATAAATTGCCATAAGATCCAAATTGTCATATAGATCTTACTCAAATTGGGTTTGTATGCCTTCATTACATCCACTAATGAGTAGTCCAAAAATGCTCCCTTTGACCCCATATAGAGCTGCTTCCCGATCTTCACTTAAATCTATTAAAAACAAAAATATTGCACTGATTCTTCTCAAATTTTGTTTGTATATATTTTTGCAAAATACAAGAGACTTTACCAAACATGATCAGGATCGGTCCATTTTTGGACCTAGTCCCTTCATAGATATATCATCCGATATGAACTTTTTCATATCTGCAGCCAAAAAAATTAATAAAAATCCCACTCAAATTTGGTTTTTGCTTATTTTCAATGTCCAGTTAGTTGGGCCTAAGAGATAGGGTTTCTAAACGCATGGTATAGGGTATCGTATAGTCGGTCTAGACCGACTATAATTTTCTTACTTGTTTATTTTTCATTTTATTTTTCATTCTTCGCTTTTAATTTTTCTTTTTTACTCTTAATTTTTTATTTTTAATTTTTCACTCTTTATTTAACTTTTTCATTTTTCATATTTTATTTTTAATTTTTCGGTTTTCGTTTTTTAATTTTCATTTTTTAATTTTTATTGTTAATTTTTACATTTTTTATTTTTCATTTTATATTTTATTTTTAATTTTTCTTTTCTAATTTTTTGTTTTCCATTTTTAATTTTTTATTTTTTATTTTCCATTTTTATTTTTCATATTTAATTTTTTATTTTTCATTTTTTGGTTTTTGTTTTTCATTTTTAATTTTTTATTTTTCAGTTTTTCATTGTTTTATTTTTTATTTTATTTTTAATTTTTTATTTTCCATTTTTAATTTTTATTTTTCATTTTTTATTTTTAATTTTTATTTGTCATTTTTTCATTTTATTTTTCGTTTTTACTTTTAATTTTTTATTTTTCATTCTTTATTTTTCTTTTTTTATTTTTATTTTTAATTTTTTGTTTTTAATTTTTTATTTTTCATTTCTTATTTTTCATTTTATTTTTCATTTTTTATTTTTCATTTTCTATTTTTAATTTTTTCATTTTTCGTTTTTAATTTTTCAGTTTTTATTTTTCTATTTTAATATTTTTTCAATTTTTCATTCTTTATTTTTAATTTTTTATTTTCTTTTTTAATTTTTTATTTTTCATTTTACATTTTTTATTTTTCTTTTTTAATTTTTTTATTTTTCTTTATTCATTTTTATTTTTCATTCTTTATTTTTCGTTTTTCGTTTTTTATTTTTAATTTTTTATGTTTTTTTTTATTTTTTCATTTTTCGTTTTTCATTTTTCAGTTTTTCTTTTTCATTTAATTTTTCATTTTTATTTTTTATTTTTTAATTTTCATTATTCATTTTTTATTTTTCGTTCTTTATTTTTAATTTTTCATTTTCCATTTTTTAATTTTTATTTTTCATATTTCCGTCCGTCCGTCCGTCTGTGTGTCCATGTAAAGCTTGTAATCAAAGTGCAGGTCGCAAATATGAATATGTTTTGATGAAATTTGGTATATAAGCTTTTACCAGCCATGGGATGAACGCTATTGAAATTGGTGAAATTCGGTCCATGTTCAGACCTAGCCCCCATACAAATTACCCCTATGAAATCGACATAAATTGCCATAAGATCCAAATTGTCATATAGATCTTACTCAAATTGGGTTTGTATGCATTCATTACATCAATTAATGAGTAGTCCAAAAATGATCCCTTTGGCCCCATACGGAGCTGCTTCCCGATATTCACTTAAATCTATTAAAAAACAAAAATATTGCACTGATTCTTCTCAAATTTTGTTTGTATATATTTTTGCAAAATACAAGAGACTTTACCAAACATGGTCAGGATCGGTCCATTTTTGGGCCTAGTCCCCATATAGATATAGCATCCGATATGAACTTTTTCATCTCTGCAGCCGAAAAAATTAATAAAAATCCGACTCAAATTGGGTTAATGCTTATTTTCTATATCCAGTTAGTTGGGCCTGAGAGATAGGGTCTCTAAACGCATGGTATAGGGTATCGTATAGTCGGTCTAGACCGACTATAATTTTCTTACTTGTTTATTTTTAATTTTTTATTTTTAATTCTTCATGTTTTATTTTTCATTTTCAAACAAGTTATTTACATATCAAAATTTTTTCACCAATACAATAATAAGTCACACCGATTTTGTCTTACGAGTTACATGTTACGCTGTATTTGTGATTGTATTGTGAAACATAAATTTACCCCCCTGCGCTTATAGATGTTCCCACATCAAGATATCGCCACTGATGTCTCTACCAACTTAGAACAACAAGTCGGCCATTTTGGATTGCAGCACTTGGAGAAAAACATGTTACCAGATTGCAACTAATATGATAATTTAAAAATGTTGAGAACAATCATCACAGATATGGCTATAGTAAGTAGTACCATTTCTTAAAATAATTAATTTATTTTGTTAGATTATGGAAGCAGTGATCTTGTGCTTTACTTTGATGTATGCCATGTGTATTAAAAAAATTTTTTTTGCTTGGTATTCACCACTCCTCAGGATTTGCTTTATTTTAAATATAATTTATTGATTTTATTATTTTCTATAAAAATAAAAAAATGTTATTTTCGATCTTATTCATTTTACTGATTGATCAAATGTTTTCACTTTACTTAAGATCAAATGTTTTCACTTTAAATAAAGCAAAAACATTGGCACAGTTGTTTGAAAAATTGATCTATATTCTGCATGACAGGTTATACAGCTGTTTCGGGAAGAATCACCAACCCTCATCAGTAACCAAAAACAGTAGTTTAAATTTCGATTGATGTTACTCGATATCGAATGCGGTGATTAGACCCCTGTATTGTAGCTTTTCACATTGAAATACAGACACAGTTTTTACTCCTAAATCAAGAAACAGTGGGATTTTTCGATTCGAAAACGTTTCACATAAAATACGGAACACGGGTATAGAATTTCAAAATTGCAAAAAAAAAAAAAATTAAAAAAAAAAAACAACAAGGAAATGTTTAAGATTAGAGAAAAATTGTTTATTAAAATGTTCCACATTTAAGAAAACATTCAAGATATTCTTTTCTTAAATTGCTACAAAAAGTATACTAATCAGTATATAAAAATGGACGGTGTGATTTTTTCAGCTTAAATACTAACATATTCGTGTATATATAAATATATATAAATCTATGTATAAAAGGTATATACTTAAAACAATTGTGAGCTCTTATAATCAACTACGGTGTAAAAAAACATTTTCTTTTTCTTTAAGGCACTTCTAAGTATAAATGTAACAGAGACATGGAATGTTTGCTGTTTTTACAGAAGAAAAAGATTTCAAAATATTATTAAAAATAAAGGGACGGCATTGAATGTTACAAGAATTAAGAATTTTGTAATAAAAATCAATCTCATGTTATAGAGATTATAGAAACATTGTGCTTAAGGCTTTGTGTACACAAATTATCCAACTGGCATGGTGGAGACAGTGCTATGAGGTGTAGTAGGACGGGAACCCGCTAATGAATTAGCCGTTGATGCATGTAAGGAAGCCATAGTGCCCATCTAAAAGCAGAGAACAGTATCCTAAATTATTCTTTTTAGCAAATATTTCACATAATCTTACCCTTAAGTGGGCCAAATCTTCCAATTTTGTAAGATCCACTAGTTCCAAGAACAACGAGTAAACCACACACCAACCATAGATGCATATCAAGACAAAGACCGACCATAAAAACACCATAACAGCATTGTACGCAAAATACAAATCATTGACAATGGCAAAGAACAATAAGGACAATAAACGCCATAGAGTAAATATGGCAAATGTCCAAAGCCAGGGTAGGACTTTGCGTTCATATTCCTAGGAAAATGAAATTTTATAGATTAGAAAATATAAATTTACATATTCAAATATTTTTATAATTTCTTTTTATGTTCGATTGGGTAAATAAAGCCAATTATAACAAATCTATGTGATAATTTGGTAAAAAGGTATTCTTGATGTGATTGATGATGAAATTAAGTTTTACCGGTATTAAGACAAAACGATTTTGTTGATTTCCTTGTTTTTGTGGCTTGTGTCAAATTAAAATAAAAGTGATTAAATGATTGACCTAAATCCGATGTTTTCTTATAATAGAAGAAAAACTCATCAGAATCATAGTGTGTCCCCCGTACTTTGGGAGTTTTGATGTATGAAAATAATTAAGTGTATTTGAAATATAAAGTTAAATGTTAAAGCTTACCTTTCTCAAAGCTATGACCAGTAAAATACTAGTAAACAACACGATAATACCCAATAATAACGAAAACAAAGCAAACACCATCAACATGTTGCGTACTGGAAAAATTAATCGGCCTTCAACATAAATTTGTACAAATTAATTGTGAATTAAAAACTCACCGTGTTTGTTGCCAACATAAACAAATTCATATGATATAATATAGTAACCGTAATGGGTTGAACCAGGCGCCGCCATGGCCAAACAGTAGATATCAAAGATAGCGCTGGCAATTGTAAATAAAGCCAAAAACTATTCAAAAAAAAAAAAAAAAAGGAATTAAAATGATAATTTATCGTCCACATTTAAAATTAAAACTTACTATGGCAAATAAACCAATCATCATGGCATTTTTTTGTATATCTATATATTGATTGTTCTTCAGAATAGGTCTTTGATACCATGGTATACGCACCGAACGGGTGGAACGTGACTTAACCGTGTGGAGATTTGTGGAAGATCTATAATATAGCAAAGATTCAGTATATTATTGGGAGGCTTTATAACCATTTCAACAATTCATACCTTCCCGTAGTGTGTGAATACATCGATGGATTCGAACGGTAGGTCGATGGTGTCTTGCGCCCATAATTCATAATGATGCTGTGCGTTTATATTTCCAATAGTATTGAGCACCTCCTTTTTTAAAAATCGTTAATTTAAACTGCAGTAAAAATAGATTACACTTGTTAATTAATCAATGTTATTAATTTTTATATAAAATAATTAAAAACAAAACAGGGCGTTACCCCTGGCAGCATGCTTTTGCATATTTTATAAATTTCATTTATTAATGTTTAAGTTGATCATTTAAATTATTGCTTATTTGTTATTAAATTACTTTATGTTAAATATTAACTCAAATATTTTAAATTAATTGAATTACCCCAAAAATTATTTAAATTTATGTGAATGAGATGAAAACATATATTGGAATGTTTTCGTTGACGATGACAAGTGTCAAAACATAAACATCGTGATGGTAGTTATCGATAACTCTAAACAGCACTCAAGAGAGTTGCCAAGACAACTTGTAGTTGTATAAATAGTAGCGCTTTTGTTACACGTTCAATATACATTGTGATATTAGGATCGGATCACAAATTCATGCATAATTGATAGCGATCCATCAGTACTGCATGCTACATGTTCAATATATATTGTGATATTTGGATCACGGTCAATATACATATCTGTGGTCACAAGCATTAACCGTCTAAGTCGAAAATCATGCTTTCGAGAATAAATTTTTACATAAATGTAATGGGGCTTCATTGCGACTTAGGTCAGGATGTTTTTATTAATATCTTTTTAAAAACCATTGTTAGAGATATGGAGATTTCACGTAAATATAAAGTTTCGTTAGTAGAATATGATAGCGTACATAATTCAACCGTTCTTAAGTCGACTTACGCATTTACCAATTGTGACCACATATATATTGAACGTGTAACAGTTTCCTAATATTTTTGCAAGATAAAAGAACATAAATCTTAAAATCTTGTAAGCTAAATAAGCAAAGAAACAAGTCACAACGTTTACAGAACATAAACGGCAGAATCCATCGCCTTCAATACTTGTATTATAAATTGTTTAGTTCAATTGAGACCGTAAACATATAATAATTTCCATTATATAAGTTAGCGGCGCTAGGTGATACCAATACTTATTAAGTAACAAGGTAAACACCCATAATGTTATATCGTGTTGCATCTCGGGTTACATAAATGTTTTTTATAATTAATTTCTGATTGGTTAATAGGTCAGCATTTTTCATAGGTAAATTTAAATTGCAATGCACATAACTACTTTTTGATTGGCCAATATGACCAAAACAATTCTACAAAAACGTAGGCACTAGGTTTAATTAGGATTAAGTAAACCGAAAAAGAAATAAAGCATTTCACAAAGAATCATTAAAGAACTCGTGTGTTTAATGTTATAAAATGAAGGTTCATACCACCCAGGAGATATAAACACAAAAAGGTTACATAGTACCCTAGGAGAGCTAACTTATGTATAAACAAGCAAGAAAATTATAGTCGGTCTAGACCCTATACCATGCGTTTAGAGACCCTATCTCTTTGGCCCAACTAATTGGATATAGAAAATAAGCATAAACAAAATTTGAGTGGCATTGTTATTAATTTTTTTGGCTGCAGGTATGAACAAAGTTCATATCAGGTGCTATATTTATATGGGGACTAGGTCGAAAAATGGACCGATCCTGACCGTATTTGGTAGTCATTTATATATTGTAAAAAATATATACAAACCAAATTTGAGAAAAATCTGTGCAATATTTTTATTTTTTGAGAGATTTAAGTGAAGTTCTATATGGATTATTTTTGGACTACTGATTATTGGATATAATAAATACATACAAACCCAATTTGACTGAGACCTATATCATAATTTGGATCTTATGGCAATTTATGTCGATTTCATAGGCGTTATTTGTATAGACTAGGTCTGAACGTGGACCGAATTTTACCAATTTCAATAGCGTTCATCCTATGACCAAATTTGATCAAAATATATTCATATTTGCAACCTGTAGTTTGATTACAAAGTTTACATGGACACACAGACGGACGGACATAGCCAAATCGACTCAGAAAGTGATTCTCTGTCGATCGGTGTAATAAAAAATGGGTCTAGGTCAAATATTTTTGGTAGTTACAAACAGCAGCACAAAGTCATTATACCCAAACCACATAGTAATATAGGGTATAAACATTAATCTTGTAAATATTAATGTGTTTAATTTAAAAAACGGGAGGTACATAGCATCCAGGGGATATAAACACAAAAAGTACCCTAGGAGGGCAACCTTATATATAAAACATTAACCTTGTGAAAGTATTAACCAAATAATCGTTCTTTTCATATATATAATTTTTTTTAAATAGATTTTAATATAACAATAAATATATTATTTTTAGAATTTCTTTTCTTAAAAATTACATATAAGAAACTTGTTCTCAGCAATTTAAGATATATAAAACAATTAAACATATAAAAAAAAACCAACAAAATATAAGACAGAAATGGTGTACTCACAAAATGGAATGTTGTATTGTAATGATAATGCTAAGGAACATAGGAAAAAATATAATGAATATAGTGAAAAATTCTAGTGACTAAATTTTTTCACAGCTAAATTTGAAAAATTTGAATGGAAAAAATTTAGCCACTTGCTAGAATTTGTTATGAATAAGATCTCAAGTTTTTATAATTCGTTTCTAATCACAAAAGTTTCTACAGACATACAAAGGGTTTTAAAACAAAAACAAACAAAACCACATTGAAATAAGTAGCAAATGAATAACATAAATATATATAGAATTATTGAAAGCACTTAGTTCTACATTAAATAAAATGTGTACGTTTGTAAATAGCTATATAAAAATTTTAATTTTTAGAATAAATTATAAATTATTAAATCTAAAATCTAAAGAAGAAATAACAAGTACAGTGTAGTTAATCTAGCAAACAGACATGAAATATTATTATGATCATCTACTGAATACAGCAACTGCGTACCGAATGGCTAAGTTTGTGGTCATCATCTAAAACTTTGGCGCTTAAAAGAATTTTAATACTTTCACCTTCTTTCATCCATACATCAACCTGAATATGTATGTAAAATCAATTAATAATTATACATCAATTTACTTTAAGACCCTACACACCTGTTGTATTAGTAACGACCTTCTGTCGCCTTTGGGTTCTTTGTTTAGAAAGGGTACTAATATACCCAGAGCCGAGGTAAACGACTCTAAAGCCGACTCAAATTTTCGTTCATAAAGATATAATTCTCCCTGTCGGCCAATTTCCAAGGCTGTTTTCAAAGAGGGACTAGAGTGTGACAGAGCAACTGAAAATATAAATTATGGTAAAAATTTGTAGAACACAAATCGTTATTACTTTTTTGTTTTACATAATTGTTTGTAACGAGTTTCTGGTTCTAAGATATCAGAAATTATATTGGTTGATGTAGATGGCTGCTGCTTGCTATGCTCTTTGTTTTGTCTTAACGCCAAAGCTTTGTATTCTTCCTCTATTAGCACATTTTTAATTTCTTCAGCTCTTTTTAGATATGCATGAGCTCTGTTACGTAAAGCCATACGTTTGTTAGCATCCGCTTCGTCGGTTATAAGAGGTACAAAATATTGCAAAGAACTACAGTAGAGATAATAGGCCTCCTTATAGTTATGCTTTTCATCATATTCAACAGCTTTGGTTACTAATTCAACAGCCTTCCGTAGAGTCTGAAATACAAAAGATTTATGGGTTGTTTCTTGTTTATAGATTTTTTGTTACCTCTTCTGAAGGAAAGGTTTTGAGATCTAAAAATGCATGATTAAAGAAGTCGTTAAAAGAAATCCGTTTGGTCGGATCATGTTGCAATAGGCGGCCCAACAGATCTTCACATTCTTTACTAATTTGGGCATTTGGTGGTAATTTGATTTTCTCACATGACCGTATACGTGTCAAAAGCTCTTCTATGGTCTTTGAACTATAAGGCGCTCTGCCAAATAGACATTCGTACAAAATTACGCCTATACTCCATAGATCAGCTCTAGCATCATATTGCTGTTTGCGTACTATTTCCGGAGCCATATAGAGAGGAGATCCTTTTAGCTGTACATTGATTTCACCCAATTTCAAATGTTGAGCAAATCCAAAATCGGCCACCTTCAAAGAGACATTTGAATTTGAAGTAACGGTTTTAGTCAACAATAAATTTTGCGGTTTCAAATCGAAATGGCTAATATCATTGCTACGCATGTATTGGACCGCGGCAGCTAATTGTCTTAGAAAATATTTGCAAGTGGCCTCAGGCAGTGATTTTTTAGAACGTATAAAAGTTGAAAGGCTGCCACCATTACAATATTCCAAAACAATATATATGTTCTTATCGTCCCAAAAAAAATCCTCCAAGGTAACAATATATTTATGATTCAATGAACGCAGCAAACGAATTTCCGTAATCAAATTTTCTCGAGAGCTATTAGACAATGAAGACATTTCCACAAATTTGATGGCATGATACGATTTATGTTTCTATTTAATAAAAAAATATATAGTTATAGATTGATTTAAAAATGGTCTAATGGTATTGATAAACTCCTACCTTGTTTCTGGCTTTATATACTGTCGAATAACTGCCCACTCCTAATTTTTCCAATATTTCAAAATCTGTTATGCGTGGCAATGCCATATCCTTGCAACATTAGTAAAGTTTTGTTTAAAATTATATATATTAATTTGTTTTTATACTTAAAGAATTTTTGTTAAAAAATTACACAAAAAAACAAAAACAAACCAAAAGCAAATTTTATTTTCTTTACTAATTTTCGATCAGCTGTTTATTAGTTAAACTGTCAAAGTTTGTCTCCACTAGAGAGATTTCATTTTGTTATCGATACGGGATTATGCTTATTCTTCTTGGTTATATGTGAGGATGATTATTTCAAATGTTATTTTTTTTAGTTCATATGTTATATGTTGTTAAACTGTATTTTCTACCTGATAAATATAAGCGACTGTATAAATGAACTGTTAACAATTTTATATTGTTATCAGTGAAAATAGTTTCATACGAAAACGTTGCTAATACCCAAAAGGTAGATAAAAGTTTAATCGTTCAAATCGAGTTAAAAGCTCTGTTCGTTTATGTGATAATTTGTACAAATTATCATAAAATTTACTGGATCCTGTTCGGTTACTTCAAAAACCAAGTAAAAGAAAACTTGCTAGTTTTTACTATATATATTTTTGTCAAAAAAGGCCTAGTTAGCCACACGTAACCTTAAACAAACGTGTCAGCTGTTTTTTATGTTACATGAAAAGCATTTAGAGCAGTTACCGAACTCAACTGTCACGTAACCGAAACGTCCCAATCTGTTGAAAATAGATTTTTGCTACGTTTCTACGTGGCATTTGTGAACAGCTGATAAAGTTTGGTTAATTTTACACAGCAACATGATAGTTCGTTTTTTACGTTCTATAATTGCACTAAATGCCAACGCTACATTTACGGTACGGATACATTTTAACAACGTGTGGCTAACTAGGCCATAAAAATTAGCAAGCAAGAAAAAACATATGTTTGAAAAACATATGATTGAGTTTTGTAGTAAATAAAACAAAAATTACAATTCTATTTTTGTGCATAAATTTTCAATAATAATTCTGAGGAAATTAACGATAGAAGAAGTAAGTAAATATTCACATAACCAGGTTTCATTAATTTTAATCTTTTAAAACCGGTTCCTGTCAAAAATATGTATATCTGCCAATTTCTTTCATAATAAATGTTTATTTTCAAAAGCAATAGGTATTGATATTAGTTTCAATGAATATTTTTACATGTTAAATAAAACTAGCAGAGCCCAGCCTTCGAAATTCGAGTGCAAATTCTAGGAAATTTTATTTTATCATTTAATTTATTTCTTTCAATGTTTTTTGATCTATTTAATTCATTAAGTTAATTTCATTTTAAATATTTGTTGAACACACAGAAATAAAGGCCATCTTTTATGCCACCTAAAGGTATTCAAATTTTTGGCAATTCACAATTCAACAGAGGGTATGTGTTATGCAATTATTGTAATGAAATCTGTACGTTAACTTTCGCATAATGTAAAGTTGATTGTGCACGCATAACCTTCCTCAAACTGAACGAATTTTAACAGTTAATAGCTCAAAAGAAAGAGCTTGATCCACTGAGTGTTCGTCGACTTGTGCCAATAGCCTACGTTAATTAGAACTCTAGTTATAGAGGTTTGAATGAAGAAAAATATTAAAAAAATCTTGAAAAAATTGAATGTAAAGTTGATTGTGCACGCATAACCTTCCTCAAACTCAACGAATTTAAGCAGTTAATAGCTCAAAAGAAAGAGCTTGATCCACTAAGTGTTCTGAGAGTGAAACGATCAAGATCCATACTCCATCCATACTTACTGTTTTTTAATACCTTTCATTTAAAAAAAAAAGAAATGAAGGAAATCGGCCGGATAGAACGGCCAGACGGACCGACTTTAGTTTTCATACATTTTTATACCCTCCACATCTCAGTGGCAGAGGGTATATATAGGTTTGTCATTCCGTTTGTAACGCATCGAAAAACTAATTTCCGACCCAATAAAGTATATATATTCTTGATCCTTATAACAGCTCGAGTCGATATAGCGATGTCCGTCTGTCCGTCTGTCCGTCTGTCCGTCTGTCCGTGTGTCTGTTGAAATCACGCTCATTCAAAAAAAAAAGCATTTACTTAGGTCAGGTTACGAAAAAATTATTTGCCATAATTCCCACCAGGTTGGTATTGAAATCGGAGTAAATCGGGAGCCTCTGCGCTGAGAAATGAACAAAAGTTTATAGATACCTCTAAAAAAAACATGAAACCTAGTGTTTTCTTGTAATAGTTTAGTGGTTGAACATACAACAACATAAAAAAAGCCACAAAAAAAATGTGATTCATACATATTAACAATAACAAGAACACAACTACCATGAGCTATGTTAATAGTATTGCCACAAACCGAGGTGGAGGGTATCAAAGATTCGGCACAGCCGAATTTAACACTCTTACTTGTTTTAATATATAAGATAAATTCTTCTATTTAAGGAAACATTTTTTTAATTTAGAGTTTCACTTCTTCACTTTAAAATGTGTTTATAATCAGCTGTTTCTATGAACTTGCAAATTCTTACAAATTGCTGTTCGTTTACTATTTTGTATATTTATGTTTTTGAGAACTAATTTTTCTTACTCTCTGAAATTTCAGTTTTTACTGGTAAAGTTTTATGTTAAGTTTTATGTTAAATATATGTAGCTGTTTTTATTACTCTTATCAATTGTAAATTAAATAAAAAAAAAAAAAACGTTACCAGTTCCAACCTATTTTCAACGGTTAGCATACCTTTAGGCTCTTATAACATCATTTATTAATAATCCCATTTATATATCTTCTGTGTGTTCATTAAATATTTATAATGACATTTAATGTATTTTACTTAAAATTCACAATTTAATGAATTTTATTTAAATATTCATAAATTTTATAGATTTAAAAACATGGAGAGAAAGAAATGGATTAAAACATAAAATTTTCTAGAATTTGCACTACACTATCGAGTGATGTTTTTAATTTATAACTCCCTCTTTAAACCAATCTTATCGTCTTATCAAATAATAAAACCGGTCATCCTTTGCAAAGATTACACCACACGAATGTTATGCTTTTTGATAAGATTTTTGCAGATTTTTTTTTTGTATTATTTTGCTCTGGACGTATAAAAGAAAGTTTTAGTTAGAAATCTATTAGTCTGCATAGCGAATTGGCAAAAATGTGGTTAAAATCTTTAATTGTGGCTTTGATTTTTCTGGCCAACAGTGTTAGCTGCTTTCCAGAAAGCCGTATTGTAAATGGCACAAATTCGGATATTACGAAATTTCCATTTTTGGTGTCTATCCGAATTGATTCTGGTATGCACTATTGTGGCGGCAGCATTATTGCTCCTCGCTGGGTTTTGACGGCTGCTCATTGTCTCAGTGGAGGTTATGCTAGCCAAATTCAATATGGCAGCACCGTCATCAGTGCCGATAGTACTAATGTCGCAAGCATTAAGCGTGTTATTGTGCACGAACTTTACGATCCGTTACAAAATGTTGCTAATGATATTGGTTTAATGGAATTGGAAGTGGAATTGGTGTATAACTATAACACTGTTGCTCCAGTAACTTTGCCAGCGCCATATTTCGAAGTTCCCCAAACTTTAGAGGGTGCTCCAGGTATTTTAGCTGGTTGGGGTTTAAATGCGGTAAGTTTTCAAACTCTTAACTATGAAAAACGAATTGTTTCTTTTTAATAATTTCTTTAAAATATTTGCAGACTGGTGGTGATATTCAAAGTAATCTGCATGAAGTCAACTTGAAAATTTATTCTGATCAAGAATGTAACTCGAGACACAATGGTGCCACCTCTACCGATCATATTTGCGGTGGTGTTGATGAAGGCGGCAAGGGTCAATGTGCTGGTGATTCTGGCGGTCCTTTGGTGTATCAAGGTTCCATACAATTGGGCATTGTTTCCTGGAGTGTTAAACCCTGTGCTATCGCGCCTTATCCAGGTGTTTACACCAAGGTTTCTCACTATATCGACTGGATTAATGAACAAATTAATTAATTTTTGTGCATGAAAATTAAATTCTTCACATTAGCGTATTAACAAAAAAAAAAAAAAAAAAAAAATAAATAAATAAATTAAAGCTGACGAACATAGATGATTAGACCTACTGAGTTATCGTTTTCGATTTAGTTTTCTTATCACTCAAATAATTTTGTAACCCGAATTTTAACTGTTTTAACTTTTAATCCAAAACATATCGGAAGATAACAAATATAGTAACATCTAATCGTAAACATAAATAAAAATACTGTATGCGTCAATTTAATTGGTGCTTTTTAACCTGTGATTGAAGTTTATTATTTTAGCTATCATTGCACCTTAAACTTTACTTGTTCCATAAATATCTATAATATTTATAGCCAAGACGATTTCTTGTGACCGATGTAAGTTTTATAGTTTTACTCCGATTTTGACAAAAAATTTATCATTTGAAAGGTATTTCTTAGCTGTTACACAGATTTACAGATTTTCATTGTCTGGAATATTTTTTTGGAGTTATGATCGTTTAAAGTTGATACTAACCTACTAGACCGACTATACGATACCATATACCATGCGTTTAGAGACTCTATCTCTCAGGACCAACTAACTGGATATAGAAAATAAGCATAAACCAAATTTGAGTGGGATTTTTATTAATTTTTTCGGCTGCAGATATGAAAAAGTTCATATCGGATGCTATATCTATATGGGGACTAGGCCGAAAAATGGACCGATCCTGACCATGTTTAGTAAAGTCTCTTGTATTTTGCAAAAATATATACAAACAAAATTTGAGAAGAATCAGTGCAATATTTTTGTTTTTTGATAGATTTAAGTAAAGATCGGGAAGCAGCTCTATATGGGGCCTATGACTAAAAGTTATGCAATGGGGACCATTTTTGGACTACTGATTAGTGGATGCAATATATACATACAAACCCAATTTGACTAAGATTTGTATGATAATTTGGATCTTATGGCAATATATGTTGATTTCATAGGGGTCATTTGTATGGGGGCTAGGTCTGAACATGGACCGATTGTCACCAATTTCAACAGTGTTCATCCCATGGCCGATAAAAGATCAAATACCAAATTTCATCAAAATATATTCATATTTGTGACCTGCAGTTTGATTACAAACTTTACATGGACACACAGACGGACGGACGGACACCGTTAAATCGAATCAGATAGTGATTCTGATTTGATCGGTATAATTAAAGATGGGTGTAGGTCAAATATTTTTGGTTGTTACAAACAGCAGCACAAAGTCATTATACCCAAACCACATAGTGGTATAGGGTATAATTATACAATGCGAATTTCGAGTGCTGGAATATGCTAGTTTTTATAAAAAGACAAAAATTCTACAAGAATTGACCATTTATTGAAATGTAACTTCTATGGGTCAAGAGACTTCAAAAAAATTATTTCTTTACACAGTTTGGACTTTTATCTAAAATCATATACCTCATTAGAAGTCCGTCAGCGTCCATCTGTGGGAGCTAGAGGAAATTTTGCAAACCAAAGCTATTTACTTTTGTTACTTAAGAAAAAAAAAACCAAAAATCTCCTAAATTATTTTATTTGTTAAATGTTTTTTTTTCAGTTAATAAATAAAAAATATTTTAATATGTATTTTAAAGAAATTTTTAAAAATAATTATTTAAAAATCGCAAAAAATCGCCAAAGCATATATATAATATGTTTCTGGATATTAAAAATCTGTTCATTCTGGCGTTTCAGTGTTTCAACAAAAAATTTTTTTTTTGATCATTGTGCAGAGAGTATATATATATGAGTTTGTCATTCCGTTTATAACGCATCGAAAAATGAATTTGCGACCCCATAAAGTAAACACATTGCTGATCCTGATAACAATTCGAGCTGATATAACGATATTCGTCCGTCCACCTTCCGTCTGTCATTTTTAAATCACGCTTATTCCGAAAATAAACCAATTACCTGGGTAACCTTAAGAAAATAAGGTTTGCCATTATTTCGCGCAGTTTGGTATTTAAAATGGGGTAAATAGGGCATCATTGTGCCATGATATGACCTAAAATATGGAGACATCTCAAAAAAATGTTAACACTTCAGTGTGTTTGTCGCAACAATTCAGTATTAAAATTAAAATAAAACATTTTGTTTACATTTGCTATGAATAGTGCAATAAGTTCAGATATTAATGTAAACATAAAACCCAGACGGAGGGTATTAAAGATTCGTCAGAACATAATTTATATATGTATAATGGAGATTTGAAATTAGGATATAGTGAATTTTAAGGTCAATAAAACATGAGAAAAAATATAAAAAGCTATGTTTTATAACCTCTTTTTTGATGTGTAAACATCTATGCGCTCAGGGGGGTAAAAATCTATTTCACAATAAAATCACAAAAACAGCGTAAGGTAAATCGGTGTGAGTATATCGAGCCATAACCGCCAAAATATCTTAACCGACATAAAAATCGATTTTCGTTTTTTGATGAAAATCGATAATTTACATTTATTTGCATCATCTGTCAAAAATTCATCGGTGTATGAAATACCGTTATGAATTTACAGCAAAAACAATTTTAGCTTAAGTACACATTGCTTGTTGTTTACATTTTTCATAACAGCGAAGTGTCGGTTGAGATAAAATTCTCTTTAACAAAACATTAAAAGTGATTACAGTAATATCACAATAATATTACAAATAAATATTAAATTCGTGTTTTAGAATTGTTCGAGCAATATGTCAAAGGTAAGTGTGAGTTTTTGGTTTGGTATTTTTTTTGGTGCTATATACAATTTCGGTTTTAGTATTCAACTCAAAATGCCCTCGTTCCATACAGCGATTCTGATGATTCTTCTAATGAATTTCATGGTAATACAAATACTGCAGAATTTACGAATGAAGTTGAAGAAGAAACGTGTGTAGGAAAAAGAGGTTATAAAAAGCAAAAGTTATTACCTAAGAGGCTGCAAAAACTGAAAAACCGTGATACTAATGTTCAGCCTAATCCCTGTAAAAATAAAAAATGTGGAAACTCATGTGGCGATAAGCTCACCGAATCAGATCGGTTACAAATAAATGAACATTTTTGGGGATTTGGCAACAAAATTAGACAGAAAGACTGGTTGGCTTCATGTATCAAGCGAGTGAGCATTCGAAGAAGAAGTGGAGATAGTAATAAAAGACAGTATAGCTACAATTATTTCATTGCTTCTAAGAATACTAGCTACAAAGTGTGCCAGCAGTTTTTGTTGAAAACGCTGCACATTTCTCAAATGATGTTAAAATCTGTAAGAAATAACACAGAGTATTTAAACACCTTTATTGAGAATAAAAAGAAATCCGCTCCACACAATAGGTCTGACGAAGCCAAAGTAACCCTTCTAAAATCTTTCGTTGAACAATTACCAGCTGTTCCCTCTCATTACTGTCGCAATAAAAGCAATAAGTTATATCTGCCTCAAGAGTTTCGCAATATAAAAGGAGTGTATCAGTGCTATATTGAGCATTTGAAAACTATAAACAATGAATCTTCTCAGTTGTCGTTAAGAGTTTTTCGCAGCGTTTTTAAAAACAACTTTCATATTGGATTCCACTTGCCCAAAAAAGACAAATGTGAAATATGTAATAATTTTAACAACTTATATAGTGAATCGAAAAAAGAAATGGAGTCAACAGAAGAGTATCAGAAACATATGAGAGATAAAGACAAATGTAAGGAAATATTTTTGGAGGAGCAGAAACAATGTAAAGCGAATTCGTCATTTTTGTGTGCTAGCTTTGAACTTCAAAAGGTTTTAAGTACGCCTCATGGAAAAAGCATAACATTATTCTATTCACGAAAATATGCATACTATAATGAAAGCGTTTATGAAAGTGGCACCAGAAATGGTTATTGCTTTTTGTGGGGAGAAAGTGATGGGAAACGTGGATGCAATGAAATATCAACTATTGTCTTTCAATATTTAAAACTTGTGGATGAAAGAAAAACTCACTCTTCAATCAGTCTTTACTGTGACAGCTGCGTAGGTCAAAATCGAAATAGAGCTATTCTAGCCACCTTAACTTATTTTCTTGAAAATTCAAATTATATTACCAACATAAAAATAACTTATTTGTTACCTGGCCATACTATGATGCCTGTTGACTCCATTCATAGCACTATAGAATTATTTATTCGCAATAGAACTGTTTGGGCCCCAAGTGAATGGTATACAATAATATCCAATGCACGAACTAATCCATCAGGTTATAATTGCATTGTAATGAATCATTCTGATTTCAAAGATTGGAAGACATTTTCGCAAGCGATGTTTCCCAACTCAATGAAAATATCGTTTCCAAATTTACGTTCTGCTTCATTTGAAAAAAATAACTCGATTATAAAACTAAAATATGGATATTTTGATCATTCTGAAATAAAAGAATTTGATCTAAACTCGATTGGACGATCTAGAAGGAACTCTGAAATTGTAGCCAAGGGACTTATCGTAATATATGATAATATTTTAAAAATTTCTACAATAAAATACAACGACTTAAAAACGCTTTGCAATAAAGACACTATACCCAAAAAATTCCAAAACGAATTTTTAAATCTGAAATGTGATCAATCTGTCAAAGATTCACTGCCTGAAACCGACCAAGAAGACAATAATTAATGTGTTTTTTATTATTATAAATTTTTAATTTATGATTTATTATATTTTTCCAAAACAATTCACCTTAAAGTTTAAAACTCTTATCTGAAGTCAATTTTTTAGTTTATTTTATGTTACATGGTCATCAAAACCTTTGAATTAATTTTTAAAACATTAAATTTAATTTTTGTAGACAAATAAATTTTGAAAAAATAAAAGATGAAAACAAAAAAAATTTTTTTTTTAGATTATTTTATCTTAACCACCACAATTGTAATCAGTAGGTTGCCAGTATGACAGCGAAAAAAGCTTAAGTGACATTAACAACCGTTATGTTGTAGATATATAAATAAAACTACTTGCATCACATATATCTGATAAAACAATTGAAATATACTCAATTTCACGGCAATACTTACAATAAAAAAGAAGATAATTAAAAAAAACCTTCTCCTGTAAAGTTTTCTTTTTGTTGGTTAAGATATATTGGCGGTTATGGCTCGATATGTAAGTGTATTGGTGCAAAGATTATGATTTAAATTTATTAAGCTGATTCAACAATCAACAGAAAGCGCCATGCATTCAACCATCAAGTATAACAACCATAGCAGTTGCTTGCTATACATAGACGGCGCTTACTGTTTGATTTTAATTGATGTGTAAATAAATGTTTACACATCTCCCCTGTGATCGGACTCACATAGTTTTGTTTTCTTTTGATAAAATCGATTTTAGCGACCGCGTACTGACCTCTAAAAAAATCATATTCCCCTTTAAGGGTTGCAGAATAAAAACGTTTGGTGAAACGCCCTATTATAGGTGCAGCATGACGTGTTCATTGGACAATTTGTGTGAAACGTCTTAAATTAGTTTCAACCAACCCGTAAAATAAAAGATGGTACATTTTT
Organism: Cordilura impudica; assembly: GCA_963682025.1. Taxonomy (NCBI): domain Eukaryota; kingdom Metazoa; phylum Arthropoda; class Insecta; order Diptera; family Scathophagidae; genus Cordilura; species Cordilura impudica. Next base: position 50,609,861 of record OY821517.1, read on the forward strand.
AAGAAAAATTAATACAAGAATTACATATATTCAACTAGCAGATTCTAGCACTCGAAATTCGAGTGAATTTCTAGGCAACTTTATTTATCAACTTAGCCAAATCACAAACCAACACTTTTTTGGTTTATTTTTATTGTGAATGAAGATAACAAAGTCATTAACAAACACATTAACAAATTTAATAAACACACACATAGCATATGTATAAATTTATGTATGTGTTAGTAACAACTTTAAATGCAATTTACTCAAAATAAAGGAAAATATTTAAAAATCTGTAAATCTGGTGAACAGCTAAAAAGAAATACCTTTCAAATAATATAAGTTTGTTCAAAATCGGGATAAAACGGTAGAACAAAACATCGGTAACAAAAAATCGCATAGCCTATTAATATTTTTTATTCAATTTTTGCCCAGTTATCATTTTCCAACTCTTCTTTGTAAAGATGCATTAGCAAGCAACTTTAATATATTTTTATCGAATTTTCTCTTTCAGTGCAACTTGTGCTAAAAATTTTCTTTTTTAACTAAGAACCTAGTCGGAAACTTAGCAAATAGCTCTAATGCTTTTCTGATTATTAAAAAAAAAAATTAATTTAACAGAACCTCTTTTTGTATAAAAAAATTTTAACCCAGTGATAGAAAAAATCATGTGAGTCCGATCACAGGGGAGATGTGTAAACATCTTGTAATTAAAGATTTATTTATGTCACTTTTTTAAAATCAAAAAAAAGCGTCATTTATGTATCACTTATAGCAATCAACTGCAGGGGTTCTGCTAATATAAAAATATTTATTATTATTTATTATTTCAACCGATTAATTTTTGATTTTTCGTTTTTCATTTTTCATTTTTAAGTCTTCATTCTTCATTTTCTATTTTTAATTTTTTCATTTTATATCTAAAGTTTTTTATTTTTAATTTTTCATTATTTTTCATTTTTTATTTTTTATTTTTCATTTTTCATTTATAATATTTCGTTTTTCATTTTCCATTTTTTTTTATTTTTTATTTTTCATTTTTAATTTTTAATTTTTAATTTTTAATTTTTAATTTTTTATTTGTCATATTTTATTTTTCATTCTTTATTTTTAATTTTTTTATTTTTTATTTTTAATTTTTAATTTTCGTTTTTCATTTTTATTTTCCATTTTTTATTTTTTTTTAAATTTTTTATTTTTCATTCTTTATTTTTCATTTTTTATTTTTAATTTTTAATTTTCGTTTTTCATTTTATATTTTCCATTTTTTTATTTTTCATTTTTAATTTTTCGTTTTTCATTTTTCATTTTTCATTTTTAATTTTTTTTTTTATTTTTCATTTTTTATTTTTCAGTTTTAATTTTTAATTTTTCGTTTTTCATTTTTCATTTTTTATTTTTTATTTTTCGATTTTCTTTTTTTATTTTTAATTTTTTTTTTCATTTTTTATTTTTTATTTTTCATTTTTATTTGTAATTTTTAATTTTTAATTTTTTATTTTTCATTTTTTATTTTTTATTTTTCATTTTTAATTTTTCGTTTTTCCTTTTGCATTTTTTATTTTTCATTTTTTATTTTTCATTTTTCATTTTTATTTTTTTATTTTTCATTTTTCAACCAATCAACCAGCTCTCAAAATTGAAGTTTCAATATTTACAATTTGCACGTCATCACAAATATATTTCACAAAATTAATGGAATAACAAACTATTCCAACTACAATTTTGTAGAATTCAACAGCAAGTGCCATCTATGTATCACTTATAGCAAACAGGGGCTCTGATTATACTTGTGGGGTTGTTGAATTATGTATATGTTATACGTTTATATTGTGAAATTTTTAAAGTTTTACAGCAAAGGTTGTTGAATTAGCTAAAACAATTTTATATCATAGTTTTTTCACCAATACAATCATAAGTCACATCGATTTGTCTTACGGCTCACATGTTACGCTGTTTTTGTAATTGTATTGTGAAATAGAAATTTACCCCCCTGCGCGTATAGATGTTTACACATAAAAAATATGATAAGGAGACTATGACAAAATAAGGTCTTACAGGGTTTATATTTGGAGTTCTAATTAATGTAATAAACATACGAGTAGATTTCGATTTAAGGAAATTTAGTCGATCTCATAGGGGTCACTAGTGGCAAATCAAGTGAAAGAACTAAGAGGATAAAAACTGAAGAAGTGCGGTGTACTCTGGAAAAAGATGTAATGATACCGGCTGTACAGGTGGAACTGCGGAAGCTGGAAAATGAGATGCTTCTAGTCCAACACGTGCAACTAAGTATAAAGAGGCTTTTTCTAAATCAAAGAGCGAACAAACAGCCTCACTAACGCCAATACAAGCATTGTCGATGTTTGTAGATGCCGATTTAACTCGTCGGCAGTACGAAATAGTGAGGAATACTAACAAGAAATTCATCCATTGTTATACTTTATTACAAAAAAACGAAACAAAAATGTATCCACCCCCATAATCATGAAGACTAACAAGTATTACAGCTGAAATCGATTTACAGCCTTTGATTGTCCATAGAGTTAAGCATTTATCCCTATCCCTAGAAGAGGTTATAACAACAGTAAAATAGCAAAAACGAAATTGCTTGAAGTTACATCAATCTCAATTCAAACAGAAATTTGTAAATGATGTCGACTCAGATGCAAACGTATTCCAAAGTTGTTTTGTCTCTTTACGATTAGTTTCTGGTATTGAAGACAAAATTTAAATGGAAACAAGTTCTCAGTCAGTAATGTCTTCATCATGACAATGGTAGATGGCAAAGTCTGCAACGCAGCTACTGGCACAAAATCCACGATTCGTTGATTATGTGGGGCAACATCTAAAGATTTTAATAAAATTAATATTCGAAACGAAATAAGTTCTGAAGCTATGGACTTTGGCCTTTGGCCTTTCAGTTTTACACGCTAGAATTTGAATCCTTGAAAGCATTTTCCATTTGGCTTACAAGTTGCCAGTAAAGAGATATAGAGAACGAAAGACTGAAACAGAGAAAAAAAAAATTGAACTAGAAGAAAAACTCGAAATCCAGAAAAGATTTCGCGAAGAAACTGGTTTACTAGTAGACATTCCAAAGGCAAATTTTGGCAATACCGAAGGTTTTTTTAGGACCCGACATTGGCTTCCGACATAACAGGAAGTAGTTCTGATCTAATATACCGATTTAAAGTCATACTAGAGACGATTTCCGGTTAAATTCGATGAATATGCATTAGATATTGCTCGCTTATATGCCGATTTGTACCCGTGGCATCCAATGACTCCAACAATGCATAAAGTACTAATGTATGGTGTAGTTATCATAAAGAATGCATTATTGCCCATTGTGGAGCTTTGGTAGGAGGCCGCAGATACACGTAATAAACATTTTAGGCAATATCGCCTAAACTTCGGCCGAAAATTCTCTAGGAAAGATTGCAACAGAGACATTTTTAATAGGCTTCTTTTAACGTCAGACCCTCTTATAAGTAGCATGAGGAACGTAGAAAGAAGAATAACAAACTCTTTTTTGTCTGAGACAATTGCTCTGCCCAATCTTCGCGACGAATCTTCACACAGTTGCGAAGATGAACATTAGTTTTCAAAATGTGTTTTGCGTTTTTTTTTTTTTTTCAATAAAACAGGTTTAAGTTTCATTTAACTTTAAATTTTTAGAATATTTTCTTTACATCTATAATATTAATAGGCTAGGCGATTTCTTGTGACTGATGTTTTGTTCTACCGTTTTATACCGATTTTGACCAAACGTATGTTATTTGAAAGGTATTTCTTTTTAGCCGTTTACAGATTTTAAAATTTTTCCTTTAATCAAACGTATATTATTTGAATTCGAATTTCGAGGGCTGGAATCTGCTAGTTTTCATAAATTGAAATAAATTTTGATGATCAATAATAAAAAATTATAAAAAAAAACATAAGAAAGTATTTATGTTCTTTTTTAAGTGCTTAAATACGCCCCTGAACACGTTGCTAATACCTAAAAGGCAGATAAATGTTTAATCGTCATATCAAGTTACAGTTACATGTAAAGTTGTTGTAATTGCTCTTATCGATTGTAAATTATTTTTTTTTTAAACAAAACGTTATCATATTAATATTTTATGATTCGAACAATTTGGTACCTTCTCGCGCGTGGTTTAAATATAAGGTTAGCTCATTGCCGATAAAAATATTTAAACAATTTTACGTGTAATACAATAAAATATTAAACACATTTTATTCGTTTTAATCCATTTTCAGTTAGTAACTGATTTGTAATTCATTAATAATTTTTAGCGGCATCAAATTGACATTTTTGGACGTAGTAGCCGTATAAAAATCATATACTGTATAAGCTTAATTATATTCTCAGATAACAATTCTTACTTTGTGTCCATTTGTGTGCTCTCCATGTCGCTATCTGAGCGTACAGTATGCCTAAATCGACAATAACATTCTAACTTGCTTAACTATATCGTATCGATTTTGGAAACTTCAATATTGCTCGAGGATGTTACGTACAAGATAGTCAATTCCAAAATCAATCAAAAAAATTTTTTTTTCGGGTTATAATTAGGATGGCGCTAGCTCCAGCTATACATAATGCCAGGTTATTACGATGTATGGATCCCTACACAACATATGCCTTCGCAAGCGAGGTTAGGGAGAGCCATTTGATTTCAATCCTTAAAACTATCAAACAGAGTGGTTATGTAATATAATTAGAAAACATGCACTTTGGTACATAACCTAACTGCATGCTGATCAGCAACCACGATGATCAAAAAATAACCATTGCAACGTGTTTATCCTTCAACCGGAAATAATAGAAGCGACGAAAAGGACATTTATTCGTTGAAACGCTAATTACTGCTGCAGAAAGCATGCACTTGGGAAACATGCCAAGCAGTACAACGAGGCTCAAAAAATAAAAACCGCAACGTGTTTTCTTTTACTCGTAAGATTTGACGCGACGAAAAACTGTTTATTCGTTGAAGCGTAAATTACTAATGCAATCAAAAATATATAATTAGCGACACAAACTCATTGTTTTTGTTTGGTTTTTCAGTTGCATAAACCTAGGACTGAGTTATTATTAGGTTTTTATTAGGTTTTTAAATAAATAGATATGGACTACGGTGTTTGTAATTTATAACTCTCTTTTTAAAACAATCTTATCGTCTTATCAAATAACAAAACTATAACCAATGAATGTTATGGCTGAATAGCCAGCCGGTCATCCTTTGCAAAGATTACACTACACGAATGATATATGATTTGATAAGATTTTTGCTGATTTTTTTGTATTATTTTGCTTTGGACTTATAAAAGAATGTTTAAGTTAGAAATTTATTAGTCTGCATAGTGAACTGGCAAAAATGTGGTTAAAATCTTTAATTGTGGCTTTGATTTTTCTGGCCAATAGTGCTAACTGCTTTCCAGAAAGCCGTATTGTAAATGGCACAAATTCGGATGTTATTACCTATCCATTCATGGTGTCATTGCGCGGCCCTACCGGTTCTCATTCTTGTGGTTGTAGTATTATTGCTCCCCGTTGGATTTTGACAGCTGCTCATTGTGTCGATGGACGTTCGGCTAGTCAAATTAGTATTCAATATGCCAGCACCACCATCAGTGCCAATGGTGCGAATGTTGTAGGTGTTAAGAGATTTGTTATGCATGAAGACTATGCTCCGTCTAGAAATTATGCTAATGATATTGCTTTATTGGAATTGGAAGGTCAATTGGTGTACAACTACAGGACTATAGCTCCAGTAACTTTGCCAGATCCATATTTCGAAGTACCCCAAACTTTAGACGGTGCTCCAGGCATTTTAGCTGGTTGGGGTTTAAATGCTGTAAGTTTTCAAAACCTTAACGAATTGTTTATTTTAAATAATTTCCTTAAAATATTTACAGACTGGTGGTGTCATTCAAAGTAATCTGCAAGAAGTCAACTTGAAAATTTATTCCGATGAAGAATGTAACTCGAGACACAATGGTGCCACCTCTACCGATCATATTTGCGGTGGCGTTGATGATGGCGGCATGGGTCAATGTTCTGGTGATTCTGGCGGCCCTTTGTTGTATCAAGGCTCTGTGCAATTGGGCATTGTTTCCTGGAGTATTAAACCCTGTGCTATTGCTCCTTATCCAGGTGTTTACACCAAGGTTTCTCACTATATCGGTTGGATTAATCAACAAATTAATTGATTTTTATATACGAAAATTAAATTCCACACATAAAAAAAAACAACAGTGTGTTTGTTCGAGTTTTGTAAATTTTATAGCTGTCGAACATAGATGATTAGACCAACTGACTTATCGTTTTCGATTTAGTTTTCTTATCACTCAAAGAATTTTCTAATTCGAATTTTAACTGTTTTAATTGTTAATCCAAAGGCAGAACCTAACAGGAAGATAACAAATATAGTAAAATCTAATCGTAAACATAAATAACAAGTTAAAAAATTTGAGTAGTTCTAGACCGACTATACAATACCCTCTACCATGTGTTTAGATACCTTATCGCTTATGGTCTAAATAATTAGATATTAGGGCGGGTCGATTTAAAAATCGCCCAAGTGACAAGGAAAATCGTATTCTAGGGATCAAAATAAGAAACTTTGTCCGAGGAACCATACCTCTAAAACGAATTCTGATGTCCCGACTTTTGACCCGTCTGTCTGTCTGTCTCACTTTGATCCATTTAGAGTGCCCCAATCGAGTCCAAATGTATGATCGACCCCCACTAACTTTGGAGGGCCGACCCACCCATGCCAGTGGCACACCTCCTGGAACCCCCTGGGGGGTTCCCCATAAAAACATTTAAAAAAATCAAAATTTTTTGTTTAGAATTGGGCTGACTATGTTTGATTTAATATAAAAATTAACTCTCATACGTATACGTATCTTCTACTCTGCTAATAAATAATAATCATACGCCTTGACTATGTTATGTTATTTAAAAAGGTCGATCGGATGAGGGTAAATCTGTGGTTTTCTAAAATAACCGCGTATGTCATAAAATCAAAATGTTCAGGGCAGCCAAAAAAAGTTATATTTGAAATTATGGGCTCGATATAAAGTTTTTAGAGCTTTTTGTTTAACAGTCCTGTAGATATGGGCAATAAATACTTTATATAAAATTTTGAGTCAAAAATCTTCAGAGGAATAGATCCTAGAGAAGGACGAAAAAAACAATATGTAAATAACACTTAAAGTGTGTGCAGATAAAACAACTTATGTCGACAAACGTCGTTTTCTTTGAAAAAGAAAACTACCGATGCAACCACCCATGTAGACATAAGTTGTTGTTGCTTGAAAAATGGATTGTGTTTGTTCGTCAATAAAAAGTTAACAGGACTTAGGATGAGAATATAACAACGTATCAAGAATAATAGTGACAAAAAATAACAGAAATAAACACACACGTTTTTATAAGTGGTTATAAACTGAAAACTAATCCAAATTATTTTGCATTTTTTTTTTCATTAATAACAACGTATGTCGCTATGTGTCAGCGATCAAACGTAGGTTGACATACGTCGATAGTACTGCAAATTAATTTAATAGACATTTAAGTTACGTCGTTATTTAAAGAAAAAACTCAGAAATGGTCAATATTTTTTTTAAATAAATTTAACACATGTAAAGAGCGTTAAAAATTATTATATTTGGCATCTTTAACTCAAAGCTGACAAAAATGGACATACGCGGTTATTCCAGAAAACCACAGAAATAACTTTTAGATCACTCCGTGACTATGCGTGACTCTGCTTGACTACCCCAAAATTAATCTGTAGTCACAACAAGTTTCAGATCAATTGCATGAGGGGGAATGGGGTTGCCCCATGGCAGACAGACAGACAGACATGTCAAAAGTCGGGACATCAGAATTGGTTTTAGAGGAATGGTTCCTCGGGCAAAGTTTCTTATTTAGATCTCTAGAATATGATTTTCCTTGTCACTTGAGCGATTTTTTTGCCTCCCTACAAATCGACCCGCCCTATTAGATACAGAAAATAAGCATAAAGGAAATTTGAGTGGCATTGTTATTAATTTTATGCTTTCGAATATGAAAAAGTTCATATCGGATGCTATATTTATGTGGGGACTAGGTCGAAAATGGACCGATCAGAACCATATTTGGTAAGGTCACTTATTTTTTGCAAAAACATATACAAGCAAATTTTAAGAAAAATCCGTGCAATATTTTTGTTTTTTAATAGATTAAAGTGGAGATCGGGAATTAGCTTAATACGGGGGCTATGACTAAGAATTGCTCTGTAGGGTTTAGACTACACATAAACACAACAATATCAGACATACACCATCTCATTTTATCCAAGATTTATATGATAATTTGGATATTATGGCAATTTAAGTCGATCTCATAGGGGTCATTTATAAGGGGACTAGGTCTGAACATGAACCGATTTTCACCAATTGCAATAGCGTTCAGCCTATGGCCAATAGAAGCTTATATACTAAATTTCATCAAAATATATTCATATTTGCGAATTGTAGTTTGCAAGTTCGCTAAATCGGCTCAGAAAGTGATTCTGAGTCGATCGGTATAATGAAAGATGGGTCTAGCCAACTTACATGGCGCTTTTTAACCTGTGATTGAATTTTATTATTTCAGCTAACAGTGCACCTTAAATTTTACTTGTTCCATAAATATTTTTATAAAAAGCCAATAATTTTAGGAAAATTGGCCATTTATTGGAATATAACTTCTATGGACAGACTTAAAAAAATTTTTTTTCTTTACACAGTTTGGAGTTTTATCTAAAATCTTATACATTATAAAGGCCTAGTTATCCGCACGTTACCTTAACCAAACGTGTCAGCTGTTTTTTTTTGTTACATGAAAAGCATTTAGAGCAGTTACTGAACTCAACTGTCACGTAACCGGAACGTCCCAATCTGTTGAAAATAGATTTTTGCTACGTTTCTACGTGACATTTGTGAACAGCTGATAAAGTTTGGTTAATTTTACACAGCAACATGCTGGGTCGTTTTTTATGTTCTATAATTCCACTAAATGCCAATGTTACATTTACAGTACGGATACATTTTAATAACGTTTGGCTAACTAGGCCTTAAGTCCGTCAGCGTCCATTTGTTGGAGCTAAATGTTTTTTTTTAGTTCATAAATAAAAATATTTTAATTTATATTTTGAAAAAATTATTTTTTTTTATATCGCAAAAAAATTGCCAAAACCTATGTTTAATATATTTCTGGAGATTAAAGGCCTAATTAGCCACACGTTGTTAAAATGTATCCGTACCGTAAATGTAACGTTGGCACTTAGTGCAATTATAGAACGTAAAAAATGAACCAGCATGTTGTTGTGTAAAATTACCCAAACTTTATCAGCTGTTCACAAATGTCACGTACAAACGTAGCAAAAATCTATTTTTAACAGATTGGAACATTCCGGTTACGTGACAGTTGAGTTCGGTAATTTCTCTAAATTCTTTTCATGTAACAGAAAAAAACAGCTGACATGATTGGTTACGGTTACGTGTGGCTACCTAGGCCTTAAAAGTCTGTACATTAGGGTGTTTGATTAAACAATTTTTTTTTTGATTTTTGTAATTCTTATAGCCCAAAAGATTTATGTTAATTTTTTCCGATTTTTTGGAGTTCATTGAAATCGATTTTGCATTATTTTGGCGTGAACTTAATTGGTTTTCGAAATACCTTTTATTTCAATCCCATCATGAAATTTCATAGAAGGGTACAACAGATCTCATGTTTAGGGGGAATGCAATGGGATGAAAAATTTATTTGGTTTTAAGTTTTTATATCCTCCACACCACTGTCCTCAGTTTGTCATTCCATTTGTAACGTATCGAAAAATAATTTTGCGACTCCTTAAAGTATATATGTATATTCTTGGTCCGTATTACAACTCGAATATATAGACTGATTTCCGGCTGTCCGACTCAATTAGTTACATGGGTAGAATTAGGATAATATTGCTCGTCATTATTTCGAGAAGATTGGTACTTAAAATGGGATAACAACTCGAGTCGATATAGAGATGTCCGGCTGTCCGTCTGTCTGTTGAAATCACGCTCATTCACAAAATAAACCACTTTCGTCGAAAAACTTGGGAAAAGCAACAAGTTTGTCATTATTTCGAGTAGGTTGGTATTTAAAATGGTGTAAATTAGGCTTCATTGTGCCAAGATAAGACCTAAAATATGGAGACATCTCAAAAAAATGTTTACATTTCAATGTGTTTACTGTAATAATTCAGTATTAAAATTTAAATTAAATGTTTTGTTTATATTTGCTATAAATAGTGCAATAAGTTCAGATATTAATGCGAATTTAACACTCTTACTTGTTTTTATCTATAATATTAATAGGCTAGGCGATTTCTTGTGACTGTTGTTTTGTTCTACCGTTTTATTCCGATTTTGACCAAACGTATATTATTTGAAAGGTATTTCATTTTAGCCGTTTTGCAAATTTACAGATTTTTCAATTTTTTCCTTTATTTTGAGTACATATCACTTAAAGTTGCTACTAACACATACATAAAATTATACAATGCTATGTGTGTATTTCTTAAATTTGTTAATGTGTTTGTAATAAAAATGAGTTTGCGTTTTGTGTTGATTTGTGAATTGGCTAATTGATTAGCATACTTTTAGGGTCTTTATTTAATGCAAAAAAAAATTTCCTAGAATTTGCGCTCGAATTTCGAGGGCTGGAATCTACTAGTTTATTTTAATACTTCTACTAAAGCAACAAATGAAAGATATTTTGAAGACCTACCCATATAGCATATTTTTCTTGGGATATACTTAATTTTAAATTTTAAGGCCAATAAAGCACGAGACCAAATATAAAAAAATTCATGTGAGTCCGATCACAGGGGAGATGTGTAAACATCCAGTAATTAAAAATTTTTTTTGTGTCGCTTTTTTAAAATCAAACAGAAAGCGTCATCTATGCTTCACTTATAGAACAACTGCAAGGACTCTGGTTATACTTGTGGGGTTGTTGAATTATGTATATGTTATACGTTTATATTGTAACATTTTTGTCGATTTACAGCAAAGGGTTGTTGAATTAGCTGAAACAATTTTATATCATAATTTTTTCACCAATACATACATAAGTCACACCGATTTGTCTTACGGTCGCAACGTAACATGTGAGCTTACATGTTACGCTGTTTTTGTGATTGTATTGTGAAATAGAAATTTACCCCCCTGCGCGTATATGTAGATGTTTACACATCAAAAAGTTATGTTTTATAACCCTTTTGATGTGTAAACATCTATACGCGCAGGGGGGTAAATTTCTAATTCACAATACAATCACAAAAACAGCGTAATATGTGAGCGTAAGATCTTACGCGTTACATGTGGGCATTAAGACAAATCGGTGTGACATGATTGTTTGGTGAAAAATTATGATATGTAATAACCTTTTTGTCGCTGTTTTCTGCATTTTATTTATTACCAGATGTTTACACATCTCCCCTGTGATCGGACCCACATGATTTTTTTTTTATAAAATTGGTTTAAGCGGCCACGTATTGACTTCTAAAAAATCTGTAAAAATTCTCAAAAATCTTTTGGGTTATGAGAATTCATATTCCGCTTTAAGAGATGCAGAAAACTAAAAACGTTTTTGGTGAAACGCCCTATTATAGGTGCAGCATGACGCGATGATTGGACAATTCATTCATTTCATTGGATCTTTCTAAATTTAGTAACGTATGGATTGAGCCCAATGTATGGTTGGAGTACAAATTAAAACCAGGAAACGAGTAATAAGAAAACACCTATAAACTTGTATCATTTGTTTTAGACCATCGATATCCTTTCAGATGGCATCAAATAATGTAAGTCATTCAAACCTACAATTTAGTTAGTACACGTAAACATACGTAAACTTATGTCAATAATTTCCAATACATATTGAAACTCTTACTATTAAAATTTTCAGTATTTGTATACAAATTATATGTTCGAATAATTAAATAAACAGTTTATTGTTTAGAAATAGTAAGAATTCTTAAGATCATTAGAATACTCATATATAAAAAATATTTATTTAAAATGATATTTAATTATGTATAATATTAATAGGCTAGGCGATTTCTTGTGACCGATGTTTTGTTCTAGCGTTTTATCCCGATTCTGACCAAACATATATTATTTGAAAGGTATTTCTTTTTAGCCGTTTTGCAGATTTCCAGATTTTTAAATTTTTCATTTATTTTGAGTAAATTGCATTTAAAATTGCTACTAACACATATATAAAATTATACATATGCTATGTGTGTTTTATTAAATTTGTTAATGTGTTTGTTAATGAGTTTGTTATCTTCATTCATAATAATAATAAACCATAAAAGTCTTGGTTTGTGAATTGGCTAAGTTGAAAAATGAAGCTGCCTAGAAATTGCACTCGAATTTAGATTGCTGGAATGTGCTAGTTTCAATAAATTAAGTGTAAAATTTTTAAAATGAAAAGATCGATTTTTTAATTTGGGGATAAAAAATTACAAGGCAATATGACGAGAAAAGGAGTGTTTCAGTAAGCGTTAAGTTGGATCTTTTAACAAATGTCGTCCTTCCGATATGAACATGAATCGCTAGACAGTAAAATATTTTAAATCGTACCAATTTTATAAATTATGTTTTTAATTTAATTAATTATTTGTAGCCGCAAATTCTTGGAATGAAGTTTTTTTAGAAAAGTCAAGAACACTCCCAATCCGGCGAGATAAGCCGCTTTTCAACATTCCAAGCGCGATCCGCCTAAAGCAACAAAACTTTAACGGGACCAGAGGTCAACAAAAAACAAGTAAGAAAATTATAGTCGGTCTAGACCGACTATACGATACCCTATACCATGCGTTTAGAGACCCTATCTCTTAGGCCCAACTAACTGGACATAGAAAATAAGCATAAACCAAATTTGAGTGGGATTTTTATTAATTTTTTTGGCTGCAGATATGAAAAAGTTCATATCGGATACTATATCTGTATGGGGACTAGGCTCAAAAATGGACCGATCCTGACAATGTTTGGTAAAGTTTCTTGTATTTTGCAAAAATATATACAAACAAAATGTGAGAAGAATGGTTTGGGTATAATGACTTTGTGCTGCTGTTTGTTTGTAACTACCCATCTTTTATTATACCGATCAGCTCAGAATCACTTTCTGAGTCGTTTTAGCGATGTCCGTCCGTCCGTCCGTCCGTCTGTGTGTCTATGTAAACCTTGTAATCAAACTACAGGTCGCAAATATGAATATATTTTGATGAAATTTGGTATCTAAGCTTTTCTCGGCCATAGGATGAACGCTATTAAAAACGGTCCATGTTCAGACCTAGTCCCCATACAAATGACCCCTGTGAAATCGACATAAATTGCCATAAGATCCAAATTATCATATAGATATTAGTAAAATTGGGTTTGTATGTGTTTATTGTATCCATTAATCAGTAGTCCAAAAATAATATCTATTGGACAATTCTTAGTCATAGGTCCCATATAGAGCTGCTTCCCGATCTTCACTTAAATCTATCAAAAAAACAAAAATATTGCACAGATTTTTCTCAAATTTGGTTTGTGTGTATTTTTTCAAAATCAGGATCGGTCCTTTTTTGACCTAGTCCACATATAAATATAGCACCCGATATGAACTTTGTCATATCTGCAGCCACAAAAATTAATAATGCCACTCAAATTTGGTTTTTGCTTATTTTCTATATCCAGCTAGGTGGACCGAAGAGATAGGGTTTCTAAACCACGGTATAGGGTATTGTATGGTCGGTCTAGACCGACTATAATTTTCTTACTTGTTGTAATAAAATTCAACAAAAGAAAGTTTATCAATTAATATCTACTGTGTCTATTGTTCGATTTTTATGAGCGATCGAAAAGTCTCTATGCAACAAAACAACCCACAAAAGTTACAGATTTTTAACCGACTCCTCATTAAAATTTTTCAAATAAAACGCCAAAAAACCCAGTTCTTTTTAAACTGCTTACTGTTAATGAAAGCTTTTTTGTTTTTGCTTATCAAGAATATTCACCCAATTTCATATTTATGTTAACTTTAACATGTTGCTACTTTTTTTTAACATATATTCTCTTAACAAGTTCCACAAAACATCACAAAACCACAAGTACAACAACAAGATAAACAAGAATTTCAAATGAAATTCATTCTGTACTTTTTGTAACGTTCATATTTTGTTGTATGGGCTTGTAGGGACATTCGTTAACATTCGTATTTCTATTTGTGTTGTTCGTGGCTGTGTGTTGAAATTGTGTTTAAGGCATGGCTTACGACTACAGCATCGTAAGCAATGTTTAGTCTTCGATAACGAGTTCAACGTGTATGGCATAAGACGGAACAAAAAGCAAAAAAAAAAACAAAGAAAAAAAAAAAAAAACAACAAATAAAGAACACAAATACAATAACAAAAATAAAAATAACGGTTAACACAGATATAAAAGTGAATTTGGAAGTTGGATTACTTTGCTGGTGTTTTCTAATCAAAAGATTTAAAACACATAAAAGGTTACAAAAAAAAAAAAAAAAAAAAATTACCAATTGAGATTTCTATTTAAAAAAAAAGTATATTTAAAAAAAATATAAACCATTTAACTGAAAGAAACGAATGAATATATATTTATTATTCTCAAACTGTGCTTGCATAATTTCAAACTAAATTCAAACAACGCCCATAGTTTAACTAAATAACTATTATTATTAAAAAGAAGAAAAAAAAAAAAAAACAAACAAACTAACTGCATGCATATTAAACGACATCAAATTGTACTAATAATTGTAAGGCAATTGTTGCTGTTGTTCTTGTTGTTCAATTAGTGCTAATCACTAAAGAGGTGCTGGTGCAGATATAAAAAAAAAACTTTTGTGTGAACTATTTTCATTGATTTCTCTTTCATATTATGGGCAGACACGAGTTAACTTTTGTTTAAACTAATTAAAATTAGTTTTTCTTTGAATGACTTTAAACAAATATTTAAAAATATTTTTTTTCACTTTAATTTAAATAAGTATTTTGATAGTAAAAGAAAAAAAAATAATAAAAATTATAAATATTTTTAAAGAATTTCATGCAATTTTTTAAATTATTGAAACTTTCGCAGCATTTCTTCTTAAATGCTGAATGCAACTACAAAAAGAATTTTAGTTATGTACGATGATATGCTTTGGCAGTATGCCAAAGTTTTACATAAATATACAGGATTTAAATTCATAGCATTTTTTTTAAAGCAAAATAATTTTTTTTATTTTGATTTAATTATGAAAAAATGTTGGAATCATGATAATTTATTATCGTGAATTTGTTTTAATGACCAATGGGAGAACGGATAAGGATATACAATGAGTGTTAATACAATGGAAACTTTAAACAAAATATATTTTTGACGACTTGAACGGTCAATACAAAAAAAAATTGGATTACAAAATTAAAAACTCTGTTATAAATTTCAAAATTTTGTATGTTTTTTTATTAAAAAAAAAATATTACATAAAATAGCTTAATTTCAGAAAAATAACAAAACTTAAAAGTATTTATTTTTATGCTATTGACAAAACATTGGAAACTTTTAAACATAATGGCTGAGGCATGGAGCCAATTAAATTGTTGATGATATCCATTGACATTTTTTACCATTCTGAATTGAGGGCCTCTATGCGATCTGTCTTGTTTGTGTAATTTAGTATTTGTATTTTTCTATCTACAATTTCCCATAGATTTTCTATGCGATTGAGATCTGGTGAATGGCGCTGGCAATTCCAGAACACGCATTAGATTACAGCCGTTCGGTTACAACGTTGAAGGTGTCTTTTGGGTCATTGAACTTCCAGTCGAGAGACATATTTTCCTCTGCGTTTGGATATATTACGTCATTTAGAATTTGCATAAATTGGACCCATTCCTTGTCCCGAAAAACAACCCCCATACCATAATATTGCCAACCCCAAATTTACAAATTTTATTTTTATATTTTGGGTCTAGTATTTTTCTTTTGGGTCGTCATATAAACGCTCTTCCATCATGGCCTCTTAAAATAAACATGGTTTCATCTGAAAAGAGATCAGTTATCCAATTTCGTTCTTTTGCAGAATTTAAGCGAGCCAGAAGATGTTTCTCTGATATCAATGGTTTCTCCACAGGACGATAGCAACCAAAATCAACCAAAATTGCTCGTCGGCAGAGCCGTGCTATAAATTTTTGGGACCCTGTGCAGAAACTAAAAAAATTTAAATTTTATTGAATCCATTTTTATTGATTTTAATTTAAAAAAATAATACAAAGAAATTATAAAGCAATTTTTCTAGCTCTTTTGTTGGCAAATTCATCAATAATCAATTTTTCTGTCTGCTGCATTTTCAATCGACAGTATTGCTAATCCAGAAAGCCTTCCTGTGACATTGTAGACCGTAGATAATTTTCAATTAATTTTAGTTTTGAAAATGATCGTTCGCAATGAGCAACGGTAATGGGTATTGTTATTCGATATACGATACATACATTTGGATATAATTCTTCCAAATTCCTTTCTAAAATGAATTCCAAATTCTCCATAATACTATAGTTATCTTCTAAAATATATCTTAAAAAGGAAAGTTCATTTTTAAATTCCACCTCTTCAACATCGCCTTCAAAGCGTTTGGCCAGATTTTTACAATTGTAGCAGCCAATGCAACAACCGGATAACTCCACTTTTTAAAATGTTGAGAAAATTAAAAAAAACTTTCTCAAAAATAAGAAACCAAAAGAATTGCGAAATATTTTTTAATTTTGAAAAGAAATAATCAAAACAAATTTATTTAATTCAAAAACATATTAAAAAGTTGTATTTAAAAGTAAAAAAAAAATAATTTTGCTTTTGGACTTGTCCTGTTTTTGCACCGATATTGGTAAAAATTAAAGGGGTCCTTCGTTGTCATCTTCATAGTCAGTGTTTTCAGCTTCTTGAATAGACTGCTGCGACATTAAATTATCATAAAAATGTATATCCGATGGAGGAACATACTTTTGTGCCAAGTTCATAACATCGTCATATTTTTTCGGGTTGATGGCTAGATTAGTTGTGTATAAAAGTTTTGGCTCGAAGTGGTTATCCTGGAAGTTTGCTTTCATTGCTATATCGAATTTTGTTAATGGCCCATGGTGATTACTGAAATACTTGCGCCTTTTTTTTTTTTTTGTAGCAAAATCTTCGTTATTTTTATATTCGGAACCCGATATGGAAAAATATGATTCACTTTCACTCATTGTTTTAAATTTATTATTAACACATGTATACTTGCACCGTATCCTAGCACCAAGAACCAACTGACACATTTTTCAAAACAGACCACTAGATGCTAAGCAAAAAGTACACAGTAGGCTGCGTCAGAGACGCGTTCTTAGTTGATCTCACACACAACATACTCTAGGGCAGTGGGGGACACATAGAGAACATTAAATAAAAGAGAATAAATATGTAACTACGCTCTCGTCTCTTTGCTCACACCACAGTCACACTTGTTTTGAAAAATTTGTGTTTTTTGATTGCCGGCAACTAAAAGTTGACATGTGACTCAACTCCAGGAGATGTCGTGTTCTTGCTCCGTTTTGAAAACAAAACTCCAAAAGCGAGTTTCCGTATCCTAGAGTCAAGTTAGATGTATTTTTTGTGCACTGAACAACGCAGATTTTTTTTTTTATTTCTGCATTAAAAAACCTATTTCGCAAAAAAGTGGAGTTATCTTGTTGTTGCACTGGGTGCTTCAATTGGCATTGAATTCATTTGTATTCATTGTTTTTAGCTTCTGATTATCGAAAAGAAAACCAAAAATTTCATTTAAAGAATTATACGATTCAAATAGTTCTTGGAATGATTCTTTCACAATATCGATTAATTTATTAAAATAAGATTGTTTAAATTTATCTTCAGCAGTTAGTGTTAGATGGTTACACTCATCATCAATTTCAGGAATGAGCTCAAATATATCAATATCATCACAGCATTCAATTGGTTCAATTTCTTCTTGGGGGCGTTCTTCGTCTGGGGTTTCTTCATTTGGTATATCATCTGTATTAATAACATCTACATCGTCATATTTATCATTTGCTTTATTGATATGGTCTGTATAATAACAATAGTCAGCCAATCTTTTGAGATTACGTACTCTCCGTGTTGGTAATAGTATACTACCGGGTGACCCAATTGAAGTGATGGTAGTTAAAAACGCTGTAATTATTTTCGTTTATTGTTAAATTTTATTTTGATTGTTGCAAATGACAGTCTATAATACATAGTTAATTTAAAAATTATTCAAATGGTATGTGACCGCCTTTTGCCTTCACCACCAGCCGCAATCGCTTCTAAAACGATATACACGATGCCCGCACGATGTCTTGACTTAAACGTTTCCATTCACGCGTCAAATCTTTTTTCAAACTTTCCAAGTTTCTGTGTTTTGTTTTGCAAGCCTTCGCTTGTAACATTCCCCAAATTGAAAAATCCAACGGATTGAGATCTGGTGAATACGGAGGCCATTGTTGTGTCGAAATAAACTTCGGAACATTGATTTGTAACCATTCTTGAGTTTGTCGTGATTTGTGTGAGGGTGCCGAGTCCTGTTGAAAGGTGAACGGGTTATTTTTGAAATGTTTCCTGGTCCATGGTATTAAAGCCTTATTTAAAATCTCCCTTTGATAAACGTCTGCATTGATTTTCGTGTTTGGTGGTAGAAAAACTAGCAGTGACAGCCGCCCAAACCATGACCTGTGCTGCACCTTGTTTTCGTGTGACTCTTAAATGATCCGAATTATCATCGGAACGTCTCTTTAACCAAACACGATCATTTTGTTTGTTGAGAAATTGTTCTATGCAGAAGGTTTTCTCATCCGAAAATACCAAATTTGGAAACTCTCCACTGGCGAGCATACGAAGTAACTCTTTTGATCTTTCTAACCTAACTTTTTTTTGATCAACAGTTAATTCTTGGCACTTTTGTTTTTTCAAAGGCTTTACTTTAAGCTTCTTTTTCAGGATTCGCTGAAAACTTGCATTGCTTATTTTCAATTCATTAGTGATTTTTCTTGCACTTCGAACCGGATTACGATACAACCGATTACGCACTTTGTTAACGTTTTCTCGACTAGTTGCAGTACATTTTCTGCCACCGCCATAGCGTTTTTTTTTATGCTACCAGTCTCGTTGAATCGTTTAATGGTACGATAGACCAAGATGCTACTCAAATTCATGTTATTTAACTCCCCCCGAATTTCGATGTTTGATTTTCCAATCAAATGAAGTGCAACAATTACATTCTGTTTAACTTCCATTATAAAAAACAAAAGACGGACAAGATGGCAGTGCATAATTATGTCAAATTACAGTATTGCCAGATGAGCGCTTTACTTTGGATAGTGATTTGAATATGACCATCACTTCAATTGGGTCACCCGGTAGGTTCTGGTGATTTATCAAGACAGTCTTTGTTTCTGCTTGTTAATATTTGAGTATCACGAGAAGACCGTTCAGTGAACTGTGCTATTATATTTATTGCTACCGATGATTCTCGTGCTTCTTTTATAATGTCTTCGAAATTGTTTTTGAAATCATCAAGCGATAATAGCATAGCCCTTGTATGTTGTAATGCAATATTAATTGCCATATCTTTTCGCTGAAGCAATTGGCTGAAAAAGTGAAGCTTTGATAACAAGTGATACCAAATTGTTGTCAATACAATAAATTCATAAGAATTTATTTGTTTTCTTAAAGATGCAGCAAGAGTTTTACAGTCTGGGTAGCTATTTTTAAGTTCATCTAGAGCAATACTAATTTCTTTAATCTGGTATTTCACGGCTTCTATACTTTTAAAGCGATATTCCCATCGAGTATCGCTGGGCGCCTCCAGATTAATCTTTAAATATTTTACTTGAATAGCCCATCGCTTTGTTGATGCAGCAAAAATCTTATATAAATTATTTAATGTAGTGAAATAGTTCTGACTTTTAATAGTGTTTTTAACACTATCTGCTATCACTAAATTGATGTTGTGTCCAGCACAAGGCGTATACCATGCTTTGTTGTTGATTTCTAAAATTCGACTTTTCACTCCCTTATATTCTCCTTTCTTATTGCTTGCGTTGTCATACGACTGACCACGACAATCAGCAATTTTGATTCGTAATACTTTTAATTCCTCAATAAGGACGTTTGCTAAATTTTGTCCAGTTGAGGACATTATATTTACAAAGCTTAAGAAACTTTCTTGAACACTTGGCTTTTGGTCCGCTATTTTAACATACCGAATAATGATGGACAACTGGTCTTTTTTTTCGAAAATCCGGAGTAGAATCTATCATTACGGAAAAGTACTTTGATGATTTAATATTACTTACTATTATATGTAAAACTCTAGAAGCTTGTTGTAAGATAATTTCGTTTTGAATTTTTGGGGAAAAATATGATGTAACTCTTTTTTCCGTTTCAGTTATTGATTTTAAATGCATTTTTAGTTCTGGAACAAAATCAGAAAGCAATTCAATTACTCCCAAAAAATTACCATTATTCGGCTCAAAGAGTTTTTCGTTGCTGCCTCTGAAAGCTAAATTTCGTTCACTTAAAAACAATACCGCTTTTACAATACATTTCAAAAATATTCGCCATCTTCGTTTTTCTTTATTGAACACATCTTCATTGAGATGGTCTATTCCTGTTCTGCGTTTAATGTTAAATTCTAGAATTCGCCATTTATACGCTGATTCAAGATGTTCCTTCGAAGATTCATGTTCAGATAACCGTATTCCTGTATGTGCATAGTCAGAATATCCACTTGAAGTTAAGCTTATTTTTATCGATAAAAACAAACGACAACAAAAGCAGAAAATGTTCCCTGTTGAGTTAGAATATAAAAGCCATTTTCTTAATTCTTTTCCACCATTTTTCATTTGTCGATAAATAAAAGTGTCACTGAAACATCTTCCTTGAGGATTTCTTTTATAAGGGATATCTTTAATACTTTTTGGTGACTGCTCGACCAAAAAAGTCCGTTGTTTGTTGTCGATTTCAACAGGCCAAGTTGCAGGGTCTAATATATCATATTTGAATTTCGCAGCTAAAGTACTGCTCTCTATTTGTGGATTGTTACTAATTTCTGAAATATTATCAGATAAAATATCGTCAAAATTTGCGCTATTGGAACATGATTCATCATCTACATTCTCGTTATGGTTATCAATATTTTGAAATTGTGGCTTATTAACATTTTCTTCCACATTATTGTTTTCAAGTGGAGATATACTATTTGAATTACATATTTCAGTTAAATTTGTCTTCGAAATTGGTGAACTTTCGCCTCGTTTAAAAAATTTCTCTAATGATCCAGCAAGGCTACTTAGTTCTGTTGCTTTCCGGATCTGTTTTGCTCTTTTTTGTGCGCTGCTTTCGACATTTCTAATTGAGGTAAAAAATGTTACAAAAATAAATAAAAAAACTTAAATAATATATTGAAAAAACAACTGAAACTATATTACCTGAGACCTGATTTATTTCTTTTATTAATTTAAATATATATTTTTTCAAACGATATCCACGCAACGTTAACACAAATTTAATTTCAAAAGCGAATATTACAACTTATAAGTAAATATACAACCGAATCGTTAAACGTAAAATTAAATGTAATATCCGACCTAATAACGGTAGACACAAAAAATGTAATCTTTTAATAATACCGTATTTTATAATATGCGGAAATGCACTATTTGTCCACAACAATAAGACGCTATAAAAAGACAGAAGAAAAAAATTTGAAACAAAAAAACAACTGAATTATTAGGAATATTTGTTTCAAATTAAATCGTATCCAACTAGATTTGTTTGAAAGATAAATGCATATTGAATTTTCATCTTTGTTTTTATACCCTATACCACTATGTGGTTTGGGTATAATGACTTTGTGCTGCTGTTTGTAACAAAAAATATTTTACATAGACCCATCTTCAACTATACCGATCGAATCAGAATCACTCTTTGAGTTGATTTAACAATGTCCGTCCGTCCGTCCGTCCGTCCGTCCGTCTGTGTGTCCATGTAAACCTTGTAATCAAACTGCAGGTCGCAAATATGAATATATTTTGATGAAATTTGGTATATAAGCTTTTATCGGTCCATGTTCAGACCTAGCCCCCATACAAATGACCCCTATAAAATCGACATAAATTGACATAAGATCCAAATTGTCGTATAGATCTTAGTCAGATTGGGTTTGTATATGTTTACAACATCCATTAATGAATAGTCCAAAAACGATCCCTATGGGACAACTCTTAGTCATAGGCCCCATATAGAGCTGCTTCCCGATTTTCACTTTAATCTACCAAAAACAAAAATATTGCACTGATTCATCTCAAATTTTGTTTGTATATATTTTCACAAAATACAAGAGACGTCACCAACCATGGTCAGGATCGGTCCATTTTTGGACCGAGTCCCCATATAAACATAGCATCCGATATGAACTTTTTCAAATCTGCAGCCAAAAAAATTAATAAAAATGCCACTCAAAATTGGTTTATGCTTATTTTCTATATCCAATTAGTTGGGCCTAAGAGATAGGGTCTCTAAACGCATGGTATAGGGTATCGTATAGTCGGTCTAGACCGACTATAATTTTCTTACTTGTTACTTAAAAAAAAAAAAATTTGTAGACTTTTTTTTTTTTTTGCTAAATTAAAGCATTTTTTGCCTTTTTTTTCAAAAAGGGCATTTTTTTTTTTTTCATAAGAAAGCTTAGGATTTTTACTTTAAGAGCTTTTTGGTCGCTTAGTGGGATGGGAGTGGGATATCTATCAAAATAAATATTTTGTAACTCAAGACAACGGTTTTTCAATTTTTCACAAATGCACTATTTTGAATTTTTTTCTATTTGTGTCTAAAACCTTACAAATAAAACTTATACTGAGAAACTAGACAAACTAAACTTTCCGAAGGTAAAAAATGTATTTTTTTCCGAAATATTGAAGAAATAGCTATCAAAACTCTTTGGGAGAAAATTTTCTAGGAACAATAGGTAATAAGTTACATGGATGAGATAAAACACCTGTTTGGCCAAAATGTCAAATTTTGATCCCCTCTAACTCAGAGAGATCTAGACCGATCTTCTTGAAAAATTGTGTCTAAACTACTATCCAATAGGACTAACCTTGGTGCAAATTTCATCCCGATCGGAAGACATCGGTTTCAAAAGTTGGTGCACTTGACATGAAATCCCCCATGTATTTTTCCAACTGTTCTCTTACGATTTTTTCTTATATGTATTTTTCACACGTTTTTATCGTATTTATGGGACGATACTCTTCACATTTGCTCGTCTTTGCCACTTTTTCAACTGGGGTAACCATAGTTTCCTTTCGCTTTTCTGGGAACTGTCCTGTTTCGAATTATTTATTTACAATTTCGATTAAAATTTTTGTTGATATTTTACAGTAATCCGGTTTGTTTTTTAATTTCTCTACTATATTTTTAAAGTCTGAAATTGTTATTGGACTAAATTTAAATCTTTGGCTGGCCATAAACATTTGACTGGCATATTGCACATCTTCTATTAAGTCCGTTATTATCTTAACACTATGCACAAAATATTTGTTGGAGTTATTAGATATTTGAATATTTTCCTTAAATTCTACGTTGTTAAACATCACAGATTTTATTTCTCTTCACATTTGTTTTTGGTCCTTTGCATCATTTATTTGATTGTTAATGTATTTACCTTTTTCATTTTAAATTTTAACCTTGTACAAATTTCTGACTGACTTGTAATTTGCCAATGCTTCGGTAATGATATTTTATCTCTTTCTAGAAAATGTAATTCATCATTAAACCATTTATTAACTTTACTTTGTTTATTAATTGTTTTCTAAAAGTAAACTTTTGTACTGTCTCCTCCAAGCATTTATCAAAACATTTATCATTTGGATTATTTTAGCATTAATTAGGGTAATTGTTGTCTTTTCCACAGAATTTGTCATGGTTATAAAGTGTTACACAATTTCATTGATTTTAATTAATATGTATTGAAAGTAAAGCGCGATATAATTGAATACTTAATTTGTTATTTTTTTGTTGTTCTTATATCTGTTATATTATTAGGGAAGGTGATTTCTTGTGACATCTCCTAAACTCTCAGTTACCAACCGATTTTGATAAAAATTATAACATTTGAAAGGTATTTCTTTACAGATGTGCACCATCTGGTACATTTTTTTTGGAGTAAGAACCACATGCATAAAACACATATTTAAGTTTCAAATAAAAAACTATATAATGCTGTGTGCTAAAATTGATTAGCATACCTTTAGGCTCTTATAAAATTATTTACTAACAAATCCATTTATATAACTTCTGTGTGTTCAACAAATATTTATAATGAAATTTAATGAATTTTATTTAAAAATTTACAATTTAATGAATTTTATTTAAATATGTTAGTGTTATGCATTGTTGATCTGTGTTGCAATAACCAGTTCTATATTCTTCAGTTTGGGCTCATGTATACATTTTCTAAAAATAGAAAAGATACGAATTTTGCCATGTAAGATAAATATGGAAAAAATTGAAGACCTAGCTGGAGTAGCTTCTTTCGAACAACACGATTTGTTCATCTTCAGCATGTTTCTGCCTATTTCTTCAACTCATGTATAATCAACTATTTAACTCAAACATTTGAAAGAAAAGAACATGAGGATCAATTACAATTCTTGTAATATGAAAAGCTTTTTGTTTTTGCCCAATCCTCTAAATCAGCCATGGCCAAACTACGCCAACCTGGCCCGCTGTGTATAATAAAAAAACCTAGTTTATATGGGCCGATTAGTTAATAAAAATACTAAATATGATGTGTTTTTATTTTACAAAACAGAAAAAAAAAATTTTTTTTCCAAAACTTCTGGCACAATTTATAAAAAATTCATTAATACCCAGTAGGGTGACCGCGAAATTTTTTTTTTATAAAATTTTGAAAACTCCTTTTCCAAGTTTTAAAAAATTTTCTTAAATAAAATTTAAAAAAAAATGGATCTGGCACTGTAAGGTTTTATTAAATGCATGTAACAGATTAATTGTGTGAATTTTTAAGTAAATCCCTATGCCAGAATTTTTTTGACAAGGATTTTATTTTTGCAGATTTCGAGAAAAATTGGATTTTTGTAAAACATTCTGTAAATGTACTCTTTCTAAATACTTTGTATCAAAAATTCATCACTTTTCTACTTTCAAATGTTATATTTCATCTTAATAGCCTACGGTTTCGGAAAAAAATAATATGACCCCATTAACCCTTTTGGAATTGGGGTCACATATGACCCCAAACTAATAAAAGACAATTTATTTTAAAAAATCAAATATTTTGCAAATACTGTTGAATTTTTAAAAGCATTCTTTAAAATATTATAAACAAATGTATATGTCTTCCGTTTCTAAAATTTGGGATAAATCTGAGAACGCTAACCCATTATTTGCCAAGGCCAGCTTTGGTTTTTAAGATATTTTTAAATAACGATTACCGAAAACGAGTTTTTCTATTAAACTCGATGAAACCACTATTTAGAATTTAAGAAATATAATTCGGTTAATTTTATTTATTTAACCCTTCAGTCCTCCTGGGATCAAAATTATCCATTATGATATATCTTTGTTGCAATTGTCTGCTTATTACTCGCGAATATAAATTAAAACAACTTATAACCAATTTTATTATAAAATTATATTATTTTTAAAAACTATCCATATGTTTCCAAATAAAATAAGAACCTTGTTGAACTATATATAACTCAACATTGTTAAATTAAACAGGAAGGATGTTGTTTTGTGTATTATTCTATTATCTGGAGTAAAAACTGATTTTCTTCTTCATTATTTGTTAACACTATTAAAATCTTGTATGAATTTAACGCCTCTTTCACCAGTATCGTTTATTACAAAAACTTGCATGCAGAAATTGTAACTCTTTTTAAACTCTTCATTAGATTCCAATGTCGATGGAGGAAATAATAAAAATTCTGCAGAAATTCTAAAATACCTGAAGCAATTTTTAGTTTTCTGGGACCCAAAATCTCTTAAATCAACATTAAATCAAATTTTCTGGCTGAATGAATTTTCTAGGAGCACATAACGGTAATTTTTCGCAAAATATAGCAGAACTTTATTTACAAACCAATAATCAGTGTTTCGTCTAGTTTAGTAGAACAATGCATTATTTTTAGCAGAGTTCAGAAAAAAAAACACACACTGAATAAAAAACTCGTACATATATGTAAACAAATATAACTTAGACCAACACACACATATTTTTATTTTCATATCAATTATCTGTGTTTCTAAATTTTGTACGGTGCCGAACACATCATGACTGTGTTTCGTTTTAATATTTCGTTATCTACACGAACATTTTTCTATCACGTATTTTTTGTTTCGATCACACATAAACCACAGAGATTCGAGTGTTGCTTTAATTGAAGTTCGTGTTCTGGTACGTGTACTGAAAAAAAAACAGAACATGTACAATAAACAGGTTCGAGTTCAGTCATATTTTAAGTCGTGTTCTGGCTCGTGTACTAAGAAAAAACAGAACATGTACAATAAACAGGTTCGAGTTCAGTTATATTTTAAGTCGTGTTCTGGCTCATGTACTAAGAAAAAATAGAACATGTACAATAAACAGGTTCGAGTTCAGTTATATTTTAAATTCGTGTTCTGGCTCGTGTACTGCGAAAAATTGAAACATCAATTCGAGATCTGATACACCCAGATAAAAACGACGACAATTGTTTCAACCAAATTTATTAAAATTTTATTGACCCTTTTTTATGACTTACGTTGCAAATTATTTACAAATGACAAATATTTTAAAATATTATTGGCAATTTTTTTGTGATTTACGTTGAAATTATTTACAATTGCTTTTATTGACTGGTTTTTATTTTAATAAAATATGGTAATAAAATACTTAAGACACAAAAACTATTTTGCATCATAAAGGTTACACTTGTTGGTTGTTAGGTTTTTTTGCATTACCCATCCCTATTTTCGCAACCAATTAGTGTCATAGACGAAAAACCCAATTTTGCGGCATAAAAGACACACTTGTTGGTTGTTAGGATCATTTGCAAAATTTTTTTTTTTTTTTTGGTAACAAATAACTTTAGACACAAACAAATTTTGCATCATAAAAAACACAATCACCCACCCTTAATTTGCGAACCAATTAGTGCCAATGCACAATCCTTTTCTCAATGATTTTTTGGGATTTTTTTGCGTAAAAACACAATGAGTGTCAATAAAAAAACCCAAAAAAATATTGTCATATTTTATTGCATATACAATTGCTTGCAAGTGTTACAATTTCACGCAATTGATAGCGAGTGCGTGCGTCATTTATTCATTAAAAGTGGTTCAGTTTTCATTAGATATTGATCTATAAGTGTACTGTGTTATTGTGTAAACTGCAAATATTTTGTGAAAATTAAAAAAATTGGAAAGCAATAACAGAAATAAGTTTTGTTATAAAAAATACGCATCTTTTAATAGCGAAACGAAAAAATTTACATGTCTGATTGAAACCTGCAAGAAAGATTTAAGTGCAGTGTGCAGTTTTTGTGTCTTAAGTATTTTATTACCATCTTTTATTAAAATAAAAACCAGTCAATAAAAACAATTGTAAATAATTTGAACGTAAATCACAAAAAAATGGCCAATAAAATTTTAAAATATTTGACAATTTTAATAATAATAAAATTTTAATAAATCTGGTTGAAACAATTGTCGTCATTTTTATCGGGGTGTATCAGATCGCGAATTGATGTTTCAATTTTTCGCAGTACACGAGCCAGAACACGAATTTAAAATATAACTGAACTCGAACCTGTTTATTGTACATGTTCTGTTTTTTCTTATACACGAGCCAGAACACGACTTAAAATATAACTGAACTCGAACCTAATTATTGTACATGTTCTGTTTTTTCTTAGTACACGAGCCAGAACACGACTTAAAATATAACTGATTGCGAACCTGTTTATTATACATGTTCTGTTTTTTCTCAGTACACGCACCAGAACACGAACTTCAAATAAAGAAACACTCGAATCTGTGTGGTTTATGTGTGTTCGAAACAAAAAATACGTGATAGAAAAATGTTCGTGTAAATAACGAAATATTAAAGCGAACACAGTCATGATTGTGTTGGGCACCGTAAATTTAGAAACGCACATAATTGATATGAAAATAAAGATATGTGTTGGCTGCTTTTGAACAGAACATTGTATGTTTCATGTGTGTATTTTCTGAACCTTGATTTTTAGGTATTTTTTTTTTTTTTAATATGCCAAAATTCAAAGTTTATTCCAAATTTTAGGAGCGGATAATATACATATTTGGTTATAAGTAACGCTTTTAAAAATTCAACAGTATTTGCAAAATATTTGAATTTTTTGTATAAATTGTCTTTTATTAGCTTGGGATAATATGTGACCCTAATTCCAAAAGGGTTAATGGTCTCATATTATTTTTTTCCGAAATCTTAGGCTGTTAAGAAAAAACATAGTATTTAAAAGTAGAGAACTGATTAATGTTTGATATAAAGAATTTACAAGGATTACATATACTAAATATTTCACAAAAATCCCATTTTTCTCGAAATCCGCAAAAATAAAATCCTTGTCAAAAAATTCTGGCACAGGAATTTACATAAAACTTCACACTGTTATTCTCCAACACATATACAACAAATCTTTAAGGTGCCAGATCCATTTTTTTTAAATTTTGTTAAAGAAAATTTTTTAAAACTTGGAAAAGGAGTTTTCAAAATTTTATAAAAAAATTTCGCATTTTCGGTTTCAATTGTTAACAACATGGTAATAAAACAATGCTTCATATCTGAGTACTTATAAGTATAGAGACGAAAAAACAATTTTTGATTGAATCAATTTCTCAACTTTGAAAAAATGCCATCAAATTTCATGACCTAGTTTTTTTTTGGCACAAAAGTGATCTGGGGCATTTTCTATTTCTTTGCGAGTTGTTGTTCGATTTTAAAGTTTTATAGGTTTTTGAAAAAACAATTTAATACTGATCTCGATTCATATAACAACTTGTCGGAAAAATTAAACTGTAGAACGCAATTTTCGTAAAAAACTGGAAAAAAGTCATATTTTCCCCATATAAACACGCTTGAAATTTTCAATCGACGAGCGGCACGAGTTAACGCCGTTTAATAGAGCTCAAATTTCGGTCATCTCAATATCTGGAAAGGAGAATTGTTTTGTCGGGTTCAGACGATTAAAGATTCCGACTTTATAATACACAGTTTCCATAAGAAAATTCGTCACAGACGAACGAAAATTTGTATTAAGAACAAAAACAAAATACACACAAATTTTCGTTCGTCTGTGACGAATTGTGTTATGGAAACGGGGTATAAAACTCCCTTATATTAGCAATAGAATCATTGAGTTGTGTTTTTATACCCTATACCACTATGTGGTTTGGGTATAATGACTTTGTGCTGCTGTTTGTAACAACCAATAATATTTGACCTATACCCATCTTTAATTATACCGATCGAATCAGAATCACTATCTGATTCGATTTAACGATGTCCGTCCGTCCGTCCGTCCGTCCGTCTGTGTGGCCATGTAGAGCTTCTAATCAAACTGCAGGTCGCAAATATGAATATATTTTAATGAAATTTGGTATCTAATCTTTTATCGGCCATGGGATGAACGCTATTGAAATTTGTGAGAATCGGTCCATGTTCAGACCTAGCCCCCATACAAATGACCCCTATGAAATCAACATATATTTCCATAAGATCCAAATTATCATACAAATCTTAGTCAACTTGGGTTTGTATGTATATATTACATCCATTAATCAGTAGTCCAAAAATGCTCCCTATTGGACAACTCTTAGTCATAGGCCCCATATAGAGCTGCTTCCCGATCTTCACTTAAATCTATCAAAAAACAAAAATATTGCACTGATTCTTCTCAAATTTTGTTTGTATATATTTTTGCAAAATACAAGAGACTTCACCAAACATGGTCAGGATCGGTCCATTTTTGGGCCTAGTCCCCATATAGATATATCATCTTATACGAACTTTTTCATATCTGCAGCCGAAAAAATTAATAAAAATCCCACTCAAATTTGGTTTATGCTTATTTTTTATATCGAGTTAGTTGGTCCTGAGAGAAAAGGTCTCTAAACACATGGTATAGGGTATCGTGTAGTCGGTCTAGACCGACTATAATTTTCTTACTTGTTTGAATTGCATCAATATTGAACTTGAAACTGGAAATTGCGGAACAAAAAAAAAATAAAAACTTGTAACTAAAAGAAAAAAGAAAAATTTGGAACCAAACGAAATTCAAATTTCGGAAGTTGGAATGGAATTAGACAAAGTGAATATTAAAATTTGGAACTTGGAACAAAAAGAGTATAAAAATTAGGAACTAAAAGAATATAACTAAAAATTCACCATCCACTTTTCTTTTTCGCCCACACAATATTTAAAATTTTTGAAATAAAAGTAAAAGGTGAAATATGTGCATAGTGCGAACAAAGATAAATAATAAATTAATAAATTAATAAATAAATTAAAAAATAAATACATAAATAAATAAACAAATAAACAGTAGTGCGAATGGTGGATGAAAAAGGAAAGTCGATAGTGACTATCGTGTATTCAATAAAGATTGGAAATGGAAATTTTTTCAACGGTTGCAGTTATGAAAGAGTACAATTTGAAAAGACATTTCGAAAGTGTACATCCAAACTATGCTCCAAATCTGAGTGATGAAGGGCGTAAAGCCCATGCTTAGAATCTCTGTAATGTATTGACGAGCCAGCAAAATATTTTCACACGGCAAGAGTGAAACATGGTAAAACATTTTTAGATGGTGATTTTATAAAAAATTGTATGGTAGGCGTTTCTAAATTTTTGTGTCCAAAACTAAGCTCAAAATTTGAAAGTAAGTTCCTGTCCAGACAAACTGTTACACGAAGAATTGAGCAAATCAATGATAATTTAGAAAATACAAATGGACCATATACAAATAGACCATATTGTGCCATAGCTTTAGACAAGAGCTGCGATATAAAAGATACTGCACAACTACTGATTCGGTTGTTCGGTCAATTAATGAAGAATTTGAAATTACCCAGGAGCTGTTATCCATGGCTTCAATGAAAAACAGAACTACCGGTGCAGAACTTTTTAACGAAGTTGAAAAATGTCTGTTGAAATATAATATTAAATGGGAAAATCTTGTTAATGTGACTACCGATAGATCACCAAACTTAACGGGTTCAAATATAGGCCTGCTGAAAGGAATTCAGGACAAGGTTCACACGATTGATCCAAATAAACAGCTTATTATGATTCACTGTATAATACCTCAACACGCATTATGAAAAAAATGTATTGAAAATAGAACACGTAACTAAGGTTATAATTAAACTGGTAAACTTTCTTCGATCAAAAGGTTTAAGATACAGACAATTTACATTTTTGCTTGAAGAGCTCGACGTTGAATATTTAGATGTAGTTAGTTAGTAGTTCTTCCTTTTATTTACAATAATTAAGATTACAAGTAAATTCATTTTAAATTTATGTATTAAATAATATTGCAAAAAAAAGAGAATTATATATTTACGACAATGTTTTTTTTATAAAAACGTCTGCCGATTAACCAAAAAGTTAATAGTATTAACAAAGTGTTTTAATTAAATTCTTGCATCAAAAAGTTTCTATAGTTAAATATTTTAGCATTTTTTTCCCAATCTGTTGTACTAGCGCCGTTCAAAATTTATATCATTTCAATATCATATAACGTGGATCTCCCGAAACTTACTTGGCGAAATTCTCTTAAAACAGGGCAAACACAAAAGAAATGTTCAAAAGTCTCCATTACATGTAAGTTACATAGTTTGAATAGCTTTTCTGCATCAGATACTCCAAAGGTATTGTAATTTAATTTAATTAGTCCACATCTTGCTTTAAATATCCGGGCTATTTTGGATTGGCTTGTATTATCCTTTGTCTATATATCTTTGATGTATTTGGTTGGTTTTGTACATTTTCATAACAATGGCGTTCACTTAGGTTATTTAACAAGTGAGTATTTTGTGCCATCCACAGATACTTTTCTGGCTGTGTACTGAACCACGAAGTATTGAAATTTTTGCCAATCGTTTTTAGTTCTTTGACCCGAAAAAGTTCTTTCCGAACAAGTATCTTCGTGATTTGATGTGGCAACCTGGTTGGTTGGAATTGATACATTACTGGTGTTATATATTGAATGTGAAGCTCTAAAGTGTACAAATAATTATTCACAGCACCAGTTTCCAGCATAAGAGCGTAATTTGGAGTACATTCTGGTATTTTTAGAATTCTTTTCATAAAATAACATTGTAGTCTATCTATTTCGTTGAAATGCCCAAAGCCCCATACCTGCGCTGCATATGTTTGTATTGTTGTAAGGATGTCAGAGTTGAGGCAATAGGGTTTTTTGCTTGAATATTTCTCCTTTCTACATGTTTGGTGAACTTCATTTTCGGCATTAGGACTACTCCAAGATATTTATATTCATTAGTTATTTTAATATCGTTTCCCCTGAATTTCCATTTTTCTTGATTTTTTAGCCTGCCCCCATTTCTAAATACTAATATCTCTGACTTATTAAGGTTCACCTCAAGATTCTATAAATCACAATAGTTTTCCAAGTTACTAATCATTTTTTGAAGAGTATGTATATTATCTGATAAGATAACGATTTCATCCGCATACATCAATAGGCGAATGTTTGTATTTTTAATGTATAAGCCACCACCTAGGTAATCATGTAGATCATTTTTTTTATATATAGTGAGAATAAAAGTGGAGACAACAGACATACTTGTTTCACACCTGCACTTGTTTGAAAATATTCGCTCCACACCGCTGATTTGGTATCTATAATATTAATAGGCTAGGCGATTTCTTGTGACCAATGTTTTGTTCTACCGTTTTATTCCGATTTTGACCAAACGTATATAATTTGAAAGGTATTTTTCCTTAGCCGTTTTGCAGACTTACAGATTTTTTAATTTTTTCTTTTATTTTGAGTAAATTGCATTTAAAGTTGCTACTAACACATACATAAAATTACGCATATGCTATGCGTGTTTTATTAAATTTGTTAATGTGTTTCTTAATGAGTTTGTTATTTTCATTCACAATAATAATAAACCATAAAAGTATTGGTTTGTGAATTGGCTAAGTTGAAAAAAAAAGCTTCCCAGAAATTGCACTCGAATTTCGAGCGCTGGAATCTGCTAGTCACAACAAATAGAATCGAGAATTTTGACAAATTTATAAGATATTCCGATTGAGTACAGTTTGCTACTTTATCAAATGCCGCTTTAAAATCTACAAAGAAAGAATACACCTCATTTTTTTCTGCTAGTTTTAGGTTGACAATTCCTACAAGATTATATATAGGTTATCTATTTTCGAGTACTTTTTTATAAATCCAGCCTGAAACTCTGTGATTATATTATTTGTATCAACCCATTCGTATAATCTGTTGTTTAAAATTCGCATCATAACTTTTGCAATACAATTCTTGAAGGAAATACCCCTATAGTTTGCAGCTATGTTAGGATCTCCCTTTTTATACCCTATACCACTATGTGGTTTGGGTATAATGACTTTGTGCTGCTGTTTGTAACTACCAAAAATATTTCACCTAGACCCATCTTTAATTATACCGATCGAATCAGAATCATTATCTGATTCGATTTAACAATGTCCGTCCGTCCGTCCGTCCGTCCGTCTGTGTGTCCATGTAAAGCTTGTAATCAAACTGCAGGTCGCAAATATGAACATATTTTCATGAAATTTGGTATATAAGCTTTTATCGGCCATGGGATGAACGCTATTGAAATTGGTGAGAATCGGTCCATGTTCAGACCTAGCCCCCATACAAATTACCCCTATGAAATCGACTTAAATTGCCATAAGATCCAAATTATCATATAAATCTTAGTCAATTGGGTTTGTATGTGTTTATTACATCAATTAATCAGTAGTCCAAAAATGATACCTATGGAACAACTCTTAGTCATAGGCCCCATATAGAGTTGCTTCCCAATCTTCACTTAAATCTATCAAAAAACAAAAATATTGTACTGATTCTTCTAAAATTTTGTTTGTATATATTTTTGCAAAATACAAGAGACCTTACCAAACATGGTCAGGATCGGTCCATTTTTGGGCCTAGTCCCCATATAGATATAGCATCCGATATGAACTTTTTCATATCTGCAGACAACAAAATTTATAAAAATCCCACTCAAATTTGGTTTAGCTTATTTCCTATGTCCAGTTAGTTGGGCCTATGGGGTAGGGTCTCTAAACGCATGGTATAGGGTATCCTATAGTCGGTCTAGACCGACTATAATTTTCTTACTTGTTGAATATTGGAAATATAACAGTTTTGCAAAAAACTTCATCTACTTGGTAGTTATTAAACATTTGTTGTATCATTTAACTAGAGACTTTATTTAGCTTACAGTTGCTTAGTGCTAGTTTTAATTCCTACAGTGAAATGTCTGAATCGAGCTTGTTATCTTTTGTCAACATTGGTGCATATGAAAACTCTTGTACAGCTTGAGGCGGGTTCAGCAGATACATAAAATATTCTTTGAACTCTGTAGCTGATATTCTGGAACCAACTTGGTAACTTTTTCATACCATCTTATTTTGGGAATTAAATTTATATTTTTATTAGAGTTGCTGGAGCAATTTATGTTCAAGACTAATTTTATTGGCAGATGATCCGACCATATTTTAGCATCAACACAAAAGTGTTTAATGTATTGTAGATTTTCAACGTGTACCGCGCAAATATCATTTACAGATTCGCCTACAGAGCTTACATATTTTAGAGAACCTGATGTATTATACCATAACCAAGTTCGATGGTTAAGCTTAGGTAAAGTTCTGCGACGAGTATGGGATCTTAAAGAAGGAGTTATAACCTTTTTAATATTACACGAAAAAGAAAACTTTCCTGAGTTAATTGATTCATCATGGCTTACCGATTTTGCCTTTTCAGTCGATCTATTGTAGCATTTTAATGAATTAAATAAAGTTTTATAAGGCAAAAATATCATTTTATGGTACTATGGTAAATTCTGTTAAGAAAAAAACTAGAGGACCCCTGCTGCTCCGCAGCAAATTTGCCAAGAGAAGTTAACGTACAGTAATGCCAAAATATGCCAAGAGAAGTTAACGTACAGTAAAAGTAAAGTTGATTGTTCACGCATAACTTTCCTCAAACCCAACGAATTTGCCAAGAGAAGTTAACGTACAGTAATGCCAAAATATGCCAAGATAAGTTAACGTACAGTAAAAGTAAAGTTTATTCTCCACGCACAACTTTCCCCAAACCCAACGAATTTAAGCAGTTAATAGCTGAAAAGAAGGAGCTTGATCCACTGAGTGTTCTTAGACCTATGTGAACAGCCTACGTTAATTAGAACTCTAGAGGTTTTTATAGAGGTTTGAGAGAAGAAAAATATTGAAAAAAATCTTGAATGCAAAGTTTATTCATAAATTCTTTTAATATATAAGGTTAAGACTTTTGAACAGAATTTATTGGAAAAAAAATCATTTTCCTACAGTTTAAATATTTCAGGATGTTTCTCAAGAAAAAGTTTAGCTTCTTGCTGAAAATGTACGTGCTATAAAAAATTAATCTAATAGAAGATTTGATTGTTTTCGTATAATTGAAAATAATTTGTCAATTATTCGAAATGTCGATATTGTTTCAAGTGATATTCAGCTGGATATAATTGTTTTACAACGTGATGTGGCTATGCAAGATTTATTTAATCATTAAACGAACAACTTACCAAATTTTTATCGTCTTCTAAATAAGGAATAACACTTTATTATTCGAAATCGGGGAAAAAATTTTGGTTATATTTGGATCAACATATATTTGGGAACAAATATTTTCTATAGTGAACCAGAATAAAAGTACATCGCGATCTAGTATAAGTGGTGAACATTTGTATGCAATACTAAGAATTTCAACAAGTAATTTTGATCCAGATATTGAAAAATCAAGCCTTTTGTAAACAATTACATTTATCGCATTAAATTAAAATTGACTATATTATTACTAAAAATTTAAATTAACTTTATTTGAGTTTTTCAAAAAAAAAAAAATTTTTTTTTGGCCCCCGAGTAATTTTCTAATTTAGTAATGGCCCATCAGTCGAAAAGTTTGGGTTAAATTCGCATTTATTAGGAACTTCATTTTAATTTATTTTGGGGTACGAGTACTTTAAAATAAAATTCTTAATAAATGCGAGCCCTAAGCTCTCTTTTGTTGTGTCTTATTTCTGACTTTCTGGTTGAATTTTCGGTTTTGGTGTATTCAGGGACTTACAGTAAAATTTCACGGCGAATATTTTTGCGAAACATTTTAACCCCTAAAATCCCTGTTTAAATGGTGTTTTTAGCTCTTTTAATAATGTGACAGAGCTGGGAAACTGTAGCCCCTTCTCAAATTAAATTCAGATGTACTTTCAAAACGCCGATACACGTGTCTTTTTTGTCTCCTTTATCAAAATTTGTAGGCCGACCTTGTATTTTTTTTTTTGTGTTGTACAGTGTTATTTAAATTGATTTGGACTTCAAGACGTACATTCAGCATTAAAAATAAAAAAAGGCAGTGAAAATAATTTTTTAAGTTACAAATACTTTTGAAAGAAAATGATTTCACTAAAAAGCAAAAATAAAATAATTTAAATAAAATACATTTGACTATAATATTTTATTTTTAGGCAAGTTTTGAGGTCTTTTTATTTTTCTATTCTTAACTTTTGAAACTATTAAGACATTTTGCTTATTTTTAATAATAAATTGTAGCTGATAATAAACAAAATATCACTTAATATTTCCACTCTACCTATCGAACATGTTTTAATACAATTAACTTATCATAAAGCCAAAATTAGGGACAAAAATAAAAAATCCATTTGCAGAAGGCCAGAAAGGCTTTATACTTTTAATAGTGCCGGACTCAAATTTAATAAAAATGAAAAAATTACTATAAAAACAATTTAAATTGTTTTATTTTCTGTTAAATAAAACAAACATTTATTAGACACATAAAAGATCTCATAAATTTTTGCAATTACAGTAAATCAGAGCAAATTAAAACAAAAAAAAAAAAATCATAAAAACAATAAGACATTCAACGACACACTCTGCAATTTTAACAGAACAACGTTTGTCACATCATTAAATAAATAATCATAAAAAGCGGTATTAAGCGAAAGTGTAACAACTACAAAAGGAATAAACAAACAAATAAACAAACAAACACACCAACAAACATTATAAAATGTCACCATCTATAAAAAATAATAAAAAATCATCGTCATCGGCTATTGCTGTTAATGGCACTTCTCTTACAAGAGCCATAACACAGCAAAGATATAGAAAAGCTTCGCTATCATCAGTAGCAGCAGCGTTGTTAACATCAAATGATGCTGATATTGTCTCCTCTTCATCATCGGGGAATGAGGTCGAACTAACAATAAAAGCTAAAGTAACAATAGCTGCAAAGCCAGCCAAAGCATCAGCAACATTTCCAACATTTAAAATCATGAGCTATCCAAATATCATTGCCTTGTTTACTGTGCTCGTATGTGGCCTTGTTACGGTAAATGGACTCAAGTGTTATATGTGTGGTCAATATAATGAGGGCGTTGGTTCCATTACACCATGTCTCAACTATTCGGATCAGTATGCTCATCTCTACTTGAAGGAGTGCTCAAAGAAGAGCGAAAAGTTTTGTGTGGTAAGTGGACAAAAACTAAAACACATTTTATTTTCTATTTTTATTTCTTTTTATTGTTTAACCATTCGGTTCTGAAATTCTTTTTCAATTTCGTTTTGATGGGGAAATAACAGTAATGTAGTGTATGTATTTCTTCTAAATGAAGGAAATTTTGAACGGAAATAAAATATATAAATAAATAAATAATCAGTAATAAAATTGCTAATACTGTTGGATGATGATGCTGCAACATTGATGCCGCTTTAATCGCTTTTGTTTATTTATTTTTTTTTTGAATTATTACTTTCCGTTTTTTGTTAGGTCGAAAAGTTATATGTATAGTTATAATATTTTACACAGGTAAACATTTATATTACACACCGGGGACCTGTATAGATTACGTAACAATCATAATGGATCCATGAAAAGTTGTTAGCTTTAAACAAAATATGTTTTGTAAACATTTAAAGTAAATATAAACAAAAAGTTTGTTGAAAGGCGATTTAATGATCCTTAGCAAAATGAGAGCTAAAGGAAATGTACTTTGTTAAAGAAAAGGCACTTTTTAAACAAAAGATAGAATACTTCATTAAGAAAAGGTAGTTCTTTTAAAAGGAATTTTTTTTAAGAGAAATTAGTTTAAAAAAAAAATGAACTTTTTAAAGAAAAGGTACTTTTTTGAGAAAGGGTACTTTTAAAGAAAATATTTTTTTAAAAGAAATATACTCTTTTTTATTAAAATGTAGTTTTCAAGAAAAGGTATCTTTTAAAGAAAAGTTATTTTGTAAGAAAAGATACTTCTTTAAAAAGGCACTTTTTTAAGAAAAGGTACTTTTTTAAGAAAAGGTACTTTTTTAAGAAAATGTAATTTTTTAAGAGAAGGTACTTTTTAAGAAAGGGTACTTTTGTAGAAAAGGTAATATTTTAAGAATCGCTACTTTTTAAAAAGTCAGATTTTTAAGAAAATTTACTTTTTAGAGAAAGGACACTTTTTAAGAAAAGGAATTTTTTTAAGAAATGGTACTTTTTTAAGAAAAGGTACTTTATAACACAAGGTGCTTTTCTACGAAACTGTACTTTTATGAGAAATGTACTCTTTTTTAGTAAAATGTAGTTTAAAGAAAAGCTATTTTTTAAGAAAAGATACTTTTTTTTAGAAAATTTTCTTTTTTAAGAAAATAGGTTATTTTTAAGAAAATATAGTCTTTCAAGAAAAGGTACTTTTTTAAGTAAATGTACTTTTTTAAGAAAATGTACTATTTAAGAAAAGTTACTTTTTTAAAAAAGGTACTTTTATGAGGAATGCACTTCTTTTTAATAAAATGTAGTTTTAAAGAAAAGGTACTTTTTTAAGGGATCAGTTTTTTAATAAAAGGTACAATTTTAAGAAAATTT
This sequence comes from Cordilura impudica, assembly GCA_963682025.1. Classification (NCBI taxonomy): domain Eukaryota; kingdom Metazoa; phylum Arthropoda; class Insecta; order Diptera; family Scathophagidae; genus Cordilura; species Cordilura impudica. The sequence goes on from OY821517.1 coordinate 50,649,169, forward strand.
ACTTTTTTTAAAAAACTTACTTCTTTAAGAAAATTTTATACAAAAAAAAAAAAAAATACTTTTTAGAAAAAGTTATTTTTTAAGAAAAGGTTATTTTTTAAGACAAGGTACTTTTTTAAGTAAACGTACTTTTATAAGAAAAGGTTCAATGTCTAGGAAAGGTACTTTTTAAGAAAATTTGCTTTTTTAAGAAGAGGTACTTTTTTAGGACAAGATACTTTTTTAAGAAAATGTACTTTTATGAGAAATGTACTCCTTTTAATAAAATGTAGTTTTCAAGAAATTATACTTTTTTAAGAAAAGCTATTTTTTAAGAAAAGCTATTTTTTAAGAAAAGTTACTTTTTAAAAAAGTGTACTTCTTTAAGAAAATTTAATATTTTACGAAAAGTTACTATATATAAGAAAACGTACTTTTTTTTTAAAAAAATACTTTTTTAAAAAATTAACTTTTTTGAAAAATTTATTTGTTTTTAATAAAATGTAGTTTTCAAGAAAAGGTTATTTTCAGGAAATATTAATTTTTAGAAAAGATAATTTTTTAAGAAAAGATATTTTTTTAATAAAAGGTACTTTTTAAGAAAAGGTAATTTTTTAAGAAATTGTACTTTTGTTAAGAATTGGTACCTTTTTAAGAATATGTAAATTTTTAAGAAAAGGTACTTTTTAAAGAAAATGTACTTTTTTATAAAAAGGGACTTTTTTTTAGAGAAAATGTCCCTTTTGAGAAAATGTACAATTCTATTTTAAGAACACGAAATTTTTAAAAAAAAAATCCTAATTTTAGAAAAAAGCACTTTAAAAAAGTACCTTTTATGAAAAGATACTTTTTCCAGAATTGTTACTTCTTTTTTGTAAAATATTTTTTTCCAGAAAATATACTTATTATTGAAATTTTACTTTTTTAAGAAAATTAAACTTTTTAATTTGTGAGAAAAAATATTATTTTAGGAAAATGTACTTTTTAAGAATTGCAACTTTTTTAAGAAAAGGTACTTTTTGAAATAAGTACTTTTTGAAAAAAAAGTATCTTTTCTTTTAAACAAAATTAAATTTAAATAAAATTAAATTGTTAAGTGAAATTGAAGGTAGTTTAAAGGAAAAGGTACTTTTATTGAAAATGTACTTTTATTGAAAATGTACTTTTAAAATTTTTTTAAGAAAATATACTTTTTATGATATGGGACGTTATTAGAAAAGGTACTTTTTCAAAAAATCTCCCTATTTTAAGAAAAGGTTTTTTTTTTTAACAAAATGTACTTTTAATACTACATTTTCAACAAAAGATTCGTCTCTAATAAAAGGCTCTTTTTCAACAAAAGTTACATTCTCAACAAAAGGTACTTTTTCAGCAAAAGGTATTTTTCAACAAAAGGTATTTTTTTAACAAAAGGTATTTTTTAACAAAAGGTATTTTTCAACAAAAGTACTTTTTCAAAAAAAGGTACTTTTTCAACAAAGGTTACTTTTTCGACAAAAGTTATTTTTAAACAAAAGGTACTTCTTCAACAAAAGGTACTTTTTCAACAAAAGGTAGTTTTTCAAAAAAATTTACTTTTCAAAAAAAGTTACTTCTTTAATAAGGGGTGCCTTTTCAGCAAAAGTTACTTTTTCATCAAAAGGTACTTTTTCAGCAAAAGGTGCTTTTTCAACAAAAGGTACTTTCTTAACAAAAGCTACTTTTTTAACAAAAGGTATTTTTTTAATATAAGTTACTTTTTCAACAAAAGGTTTTTTTTAATAAAAGGTAATTTTTAACAAAAGGTATTTTTTAAAAAAAGGTACTTTTTCAACAAAAGTTAATTTTTCAAAAAAAAAGTACTTTTTCAACAAAAGTTACTTTTTCAACAAAAATGTACTTTTTTAACAAAAGGTATTTTTTAACATAAGATACTTTGTCAACAAAAGTACTTTTTAAAAAAAGTACTTTTTCTACAAAGGTTACTTATTCAACAAAAGTTACTTTTTTTACAGAAGGTTTTTTTTTAACAAAAGGTACTTTTTCACCAAAAGGTTATTTTTCAAAAAAAGGTACTTTTTCAGCAAAAGGTGCTTTTTCAACAAAAGGTACTTTTTTACCAAAAGGTATTTTTTAACAAAAGTTACTTTTTCAAAAAAAGGTACTTTTTAACAAAAGGTATTTTTTCAACAAAAGGTAATTTTTCAAAAAAAGGTACTTTTTCGACAAAAATTACTTTTTCAACAAAAGTTACTTTTTCAACAAAACGTGCTTTTTCAACAAAAGTTACTTTGTCAACAAAAGGTACTTTTTCAGCAAAAGGTACTTTTTCAGCAAAAGGTGCTTTTTCAACAAAGGGTACTTTTTTAACAAAAGGTATTATTTAACAAAAGTTACTTTTTCAACATAAGGTACTTTTTAACAAAAGGTATTTTTTAACAAAAGGTACTTTTTCAACAAAAGGTAATATTTCAAAAAAAGGTACTTTTTCAACAAAAGGAACTTTTTCAACAAAAGGTACTTTTTTAACAAAATTTACTTTTTCAACAAAAGGAACTTTTTCAGCAAAAGGTGCTTTTTCAAAAAAAGGTACTTATTTAACAAAAGATGTATTATTTCAACAAAAGGTAATTCTTAAAAAAGGGTACTTTTTCAATAAAAGTTACTTTTTCAACAACAGGTACTTTTCTTAAGGAATGATATTTTTTAAGAAAATAATTTTTTAAGAATATGTACTTCTTAAAAATCATTTTTTTAAAGAAAATATACTTTATAGAAACGGTACTTATTTTAGAAGATGTGTTTTATTAAGAAGATAATTTATTTTTAGAAAATATGCTTTTTTTAAAAAAAATTCTTTTTGAGAAAAGTTACTTTATTTAACAAATGGCCCTTGTTTAAGGATTGGTACTTTTTTATGAAAGTTCCTTCTCTTAAAAAATTTACTTTTTAAGAAACGGGACTTTTTTAGATAAGGTGCTTTATTAAGAAATTTAAATTTTTGAAAAAATATACTTTTTTATTTTACTATTTTGAAGAAAAGCTACGTTTTTTTAAGAGAAGCTACTTTTTTTTTAAAGAGAAGATTCGGTTCTAAGAAAATTTACTATTTACAAAAGATACTTTTTGAAGAAAAGGTACGTCTTTAAAAAAAAGTATATTTTTGTGAAAGGTACTTTTTTAAAAATAGTTCTCTTTTTAAAGGTACTTGTTTGAACTCAAGTACTTATCTTAGAAAAAGTTATTTTTTAAGAAAACATACTTTTTTCATTGAATGAAATTTTAAAAGTGTTTTTTATTTCTTTCTAATTATTAATTAAGATTTTAATTTAAGTGTTGCTGTGTTTTAATAAATTATTATTATTGACAGTAAAAGCAGCTGCGGCATATTCTTTTTGTCATAATCATACATAATTATAAAGATGTCAATAATGCTCAAATTGGTGACCTGAAAGTCGTGCAAACCACAATAAGTCTATCTTTCTGACTGCTTTTCTGCACTGAATAAAATGAGGTCTATATCAAGCACTTTAATTTTATATTAAGATGGTGAGGAAAGAGCAAAAAAAAACTATAAATAATATAATTTTCATAGTCTTTTGGCTGAGAAAAAGAAAAAAGTACATAAGAAAAATGAAGAAGAGGAAGAAGAAGAAGAAGAAGAAGAAGAAGAAGAAGAAAACAATTAACTTATTGTTGGCTGTAGCAACAGAAAACAGCTCATTATTGAAAATTATAAATTATTCATGACAGTGACACCATGAACCCACCAACCAACCAACTACAAATATTGCCAAAGTATTTACAACCAAAACGAACTTTGCTTTAAATATTCTCTTCGATGAACTCATGAGGCAAACAAAGTTTTTCGTTAGTTTTGTAATCACTTTACAAGTCCAACTTATTTTCAAAGATCTTTTAAAAGATATAAACAATTAACTGGAAAAAATATATTTTTAAGAAAAAAGTTTATAAAATGATTAATAATTAATAATTAATTACTTAAGTACTAAACTAACTATTTTAATTATTTTTAATTTTAATTTTTAATGTTTAATTTTTAATTTTTTATTTTTTAATTTTTAATTTTTAATTTTTATTTTTTAATTTTTAATTTTTAATTCTTAATTTTTAATTTTTAATTTTTAATTTTTAATTTTTAATTTTTAATTTTTAATTTTTAATTTTTAATTTTTAATTTTTAATTTTTAATTTTTAATTTTTAATTTTTAATTTTTAATTTTTAATTTTTAATTTTTAATTTTTAATTTTTAATTTTTAATTTTTAATTTTTAATTTTTAATTTTTAATTTTTAAGGCAATTTATTCACATTTATAAAAAATTTGGTAACATGTTTTTTTAATAGTTTCAAAATAGTTGTAGATTTTAAGTTTTACTCTTCAGAACATTCTTAAAATTTATAGATACAGGAAAATTAGTCGAATTAGCATAAGATTTCCTAGTAATCATGATGGCGTATGAGTGACGATAAATATTTTAAATTTTATAACTCATACGCAGGGCGCAAAGAAAAATCAGATATTTTAGCATATCGTTTTTGTTATTTTCATAAAAACAGATGATCAAGTTCTCTATAAGTCTAATTCCCCAACGGCACCATTGTCCTTTATTTTATTCGTTATAGAGGCAAGGATATCCAACCATTATTAAATGCTTAATTTTAGGTGAAATCTTTTCTTGGAGGATTCTGATATCAAAATTTTAAATTTACATGTATCAATATACAAGATGACTTTAGCCGTCAAAAATACGGCAAGCTTGAAATGACTTCGTCAATAGAAAATGTGTGAAAAAATTATAACTGCTAATAAATCTCATATTAAATCTGAGTTTCTTCATATGTGTATTTGGAAAAAAGGATCAAAAATAGTAGGTTTCAAGTAGATTGTAAGTAGTCAAGGCCACCCTAAAACATTTTTATAACAACACGCTTCTATCTACCTATTCAATCATTGAGAAGTCTTGTGTTCATGTTTAGTGCACTACAAATGCTATGTCATGTTCTTGAATATCGAGGGCCTATATTCAAAAACCTCTATCTTAAAAAACACAACTTTTCAGGAGAGCCAAAAAGCTGTTTTTTCGCGTATTATTTGAGTTATTAAAATTCGATATTCTACGATATTTCTTAAAGCAACTACTGAATCTCACATATAATTGGTTTTTAAAATTTTTCATTATTGGAGACTTTATTTAATGTGTATGGATGAAAATGTGTATGTATGAAAATGATCAGATAGAGGGTCCTGCATTTTAATAAAAATAAATTATTTTGATTTCATTTATGCCATTTGTCAGTTTTTAACGCGATTTATTTAAGATAACGGCTAATAATACAACATAAGATAAAGCAAATTAATAATAAACAATATTAAACAGAAAGTTATATAAAAAAATTTTTTTGCTTTATTAAGTTTAATTTTCCGGTGGTATTACGCTCCTCAAATCCTGCAAATTCTTCCACTTATCTGACTGAATTGATTGTAGACCAGAAAATAGAGGTTTTGGTTCAATATGTCCTGTATAAGGTAGAATACGAACAGATAGATCAATGTGATTTGTATCAAAATCTAATTATGCTACCATCTGAATGATATAAAAGAGATCTTAAACTAGACACAGCAGGATTGTTTTTTATTGTCCTGGTCTAAAGGAAGAAAAACGTTGTCATCATTGTAATTATTAAAGAAATCCCAATTTAAATATTCAGCATAAAACCGATTTTTTACGATCTCATTGTTAATTCTAATAGCCTTTCTAGCTTCTCTAGTAATTCTAACGTAATCGATTGACAAGTGTATATATTGATATTTCAATTTAATGTCTATTTAACATGGGCACTATCACATTCCATTTGCATATGGCCTTTACCTAAGAACTTCTGTTCAATAAATTTATTATTTTCCGCAAAAAAATTGGATAGAGCATTAGATAAATAATGGTTGCGATTTTGGTAGCCTCAACCATCCGAAAAAATTGTAATTGGCATTGAATCCGATAAGCAATACGTTTTTAAATGATGAATAATATAGGAAACAAATTACCATTAATTTCACTCCACCAATAATTTGTGCACTGATGAGTGCCTATATCGTAAATAGTACAATTGAGTGCCTAAAGGTGTTGCTTAAAGTAAATTGCTGATGCAATAATATTGGCGCACAGTTTTACTGCTTGAACATCCATTGTAAAATAGTGACGTACACCTTTCTCAGCTGCAATTTTATCAATACTTTTTTCGTACTGTGCACGATTTTTTTTTGCAATGTATTGTTGATTGTATTCATCAGCTGATACTTGTTTAGCCTTAGATCCGCCACAGAGATCATATTGGTCTTTGTGCGGCATAAACAAAGCCAAATTCTGCTCCTCAAAAGATTTAGAAAATGAAAAAGTGGAAACAGCCTGAAAATTTTTCTCTGAGCAGTAATTACAGTAATCTTTATATATATCTGCTTTGGCTTTAAATGTTGCTCCGATATATATTTTGTTTGTGTCCTTACGACTTAGTGGCTTACCATTTAATCTAATTGTTGAAAATATTCTTTTAAATGTTATATATTTCAGATCAATTGATAAAATTTTGAGTTCTTTGACTTTTAACCAACCTTTTATCATATCAAAATTTACTGATAGAGTGGAAAGAAACATGAAACGACATACCTGTTGAGGTTCCTGGTTGTAGGTTAAAGTGAATTTAAAGCTGTTCTATTACTTTGAATCCTCAACTGTACAATTTTTTTTCTTTCTGTATGACGCACAGAGTCTGAAAGTCGTTTTTCATTGGCCAAAATTCTGTAACTTTTGAACTGATCAATATATTTTAGTAATTTTTTTTAATGGATAGATATTTAGTTGAACTTGACTTAGTTTTAATTTCATTAAAATTTATTGTGTATTTTTTAAGGAACTCTAGGTCAAAGTTGAACTTTTATTTTTTTTTTTTAACTTTTAGCGTGAAATATGGGTTTTTTTTGTTAATTGGATTAAAATAATATTTGTTATGTAAAAAAAAAAATAGTAAAACCAACTGGAAATTTTGCTATCATTGCTGAAAAATTAAAAATTTTTGTCAAATTTGTAAATTTGTTTACACACAAAGAATATTTACACTTAAAAAAACGTTAGTAATAAAAAAAAAAAATCTAAAAACTTTGCTATTACTACAGAAAAGTTTATTATTTTTTGCTGCCAAATTTTTTAATTTTAGCTAAATAAATCTGCTGAATATTAGCGGAATGATTCAGATTTTCTTTTAAATTTTGATATGAAAATATGGCTTTTTGTTTTTTGAATCTTTCATATTTATTAAAACATTTCATACATATGTGGGTAAGAAAATTGCAATAGATTTAAATAGCTTTTGTAACGATGGAAGATTCTGTTTATTATTATTTTTTACGAATATTTTGTTTTTCGTACTTAAATAACAATGAAAGGCAATTATAATTATTATTTATTTGACTCAAATATTGATTGCAAATATTCCATATTCTGTTCCGTGTTATTTCTGTTCTTTAGTAGTTTTTTGACTTCTTCATCGAAATCCCGATGTTCCACTTTACATTGATTTCGAATACTGGAGATGAAGGGATCTGACGTTACCAATAATATATTAAATAGATCAGTTGTGGAATTTTGTGAAATTTTTCTAGTATTGTGCTCTCTGTACTCCTTATTCCTTTCTTCCTGAGTTTCCTCTGATAGATTTTTCTACATGGGTACTTGGTTGTATTTATTTTTGCAGTTTCTTAGCACAATCTCCAAATTTTCTAGAGTCACTTTCTCAATTGCACGCAAGTAATTCTAGGATTACTTTAAATCGATTCCTGTTATTTCAGATGCTGTTTCTGGATCTGAAAATAAAATAATCTAAATTTATATGCATCAGTATTGCCTAATGATTTTGTCGGTACGTGGTTTATTTGGCTTGATGTTGCTTGGCATATGCTGCAGCTGGTTTCAGGCTTCCTATTAGTCAAAGCCGGCCTACTTTCCCATATATCATTGTGAGCATTAATTGGTAGCTGCCCATCTAACTGTAATTGAAATGGCTGTAGTGCTGCAATTTAGGCGTTGATATCAGTAATTTCTTTGTTAATGGCATCATGATGTCTCATTTCTCCAAATATCCTTTTCTTGTGTTGTATTAATCGAAGGCCAAAATATTTTTCATCGCAATGCTACAAATGATACCATGAACATTAGAATGTCCCTTATATATGAAAGTTTTATTTTTCTAATGCATACCCTCTAATATTGTTCGAAATAGTCTAGAAGAGCTAAATTACAAATATTAAACCTTTTGGACAATGTTAACCCATGCCAAGACTCGGTCAAAGTTTATATTTGGGGTCATATAAGGCTATATATGGAATTTCTAAAAAAAAAAAACTTTTGATAGACAAATTTAATAATAACATTATGAAATATGATAATTATTATAAAAACTACCCATCTGTAGCCAATACTAACCCTTTCTGGCCCACGTAAATTTGAATAATACAACAAAGAAGGCAAGCTTCCCATATTTTAAAAACTGTCATTTTACATACACATACAGTTTTTTATTTGTTGTACATTATTTTTTTTTAAACTGCTATTAATCATATAACATGTAGGGTTTTTTTATTGTGTTCTAATGCTTTCTTACACATAAGTTAGTACGAAATATCAACAAAATGATTACCGTTAATTTATGCCAGAATTTAAAATTTTAATATACGCTCACGTGGGAGTTTGTTATGGTTATAATGGAACAAAGTTATGTATGAATTATTCGTTTGGATATTTTCTCTTGAGAGTGTCTTTCTTGCAATCCGGATACAACTTTCTGTGCTCCTGCACGCATTGTAGTAAACATTGTTTTTGTTCTTCATCTGCAGTGATCAAACCGTGAAAATCTTGCATGAGCTTTACCGATCTCTCAGCAACGTCATTTATTGGCTTCAGATCAGAAATAAATTCTCTGGCTTTTATATATGATGCGTTTTCATTCCATAAAATGGGAGAAACTGTTAAAAAATCATCAGGTATTTTCAAATTTATAAGAGTATCTTTGCTTTTGTTGTTTATAAAGTCGCACATTTGTTTTTCTGCAAGACAAATAAAGTTAATAAAAGACATACAATTAAAAATAGTAACATGTGCTTACTTAATAAAAAATCAGTGCTTCCCTCATCTAGAATATAGCGTTTTATATTATTGGAAACATTTTCTTTACTAAAGTTTGCCACCATCTTTGCCTTTGTTTCCAATTCCACATCATTGTCAAATAAAGAAAATATGGCACATTCTGGCGACAAATACAACAAGTGTTGACAAAACTTCCCGAAAGCTGATTTCGATATTTCTTTGTCGATGTTTTCATATTGTTTCAATGTTTTGAGGAAACATAAATCCTGGTACGGCGCCTTTAATGCTGACGGACAGGTTATCCACGGCTTCACATATGTTGTGACTATAAACAAACTCAAAGCAAGTAATCCGTCTTTTTCTTGGTCTGTTAAACTGAACTCTGATTGAAGCAGACACATTTTTAGCGAATATATCGCCTTGGCCATCCAACGTTCGTGGTGCATTGCTCCTGGTGGTCTGATTGTTAGTTTGTTGTCGGTACTTCCACCCATAAATATAATGCACAACTCTATTAACTCTCTATAATCATTTCTTGTTTGTTTTTTTTTTAATTGAGCTGAATAAAAAATTAAAAGATCTTTAATTTTTTCAGGCGAAAAATGTTTATTTATATCATTTTGAAAATATTGAATATTGCGGCTGTTAATGTTACTCCAATTCTCCTTAAATTTTTTGAAAAGAGTTAGGTCGGGCCCGACTTTATTTTCACTGAGTTTACATTCAAAAGCACTTTTAAGAACAAGCTCATACACATGATGACGGCAAGCGAAGAATAATAATTCTCTGTCGAACTTTTGTTCTAATTGTACGCAAGCACCTTTAAAACGACCAGTGTTAGATGCAGTTGTATCGCAACATAAAATTTGCACGCTGTCTTCTAAATTCCAGTTCACTATTGAGGACCAAACGGCTTGTGCTTGCTCTTTGCCGGAAGAATTTTCTAACTTTGGTACTGCAATAAGTTGTTCATTTTTTCCATAAGTGATAAGTACTGGTAATCGTTCTTCCTTGCCATTTTTTATATTTATAGCAGGCATTAATTTACCATCCCAATGTAATGTAACAACTTCTGGAATATTACTTTTAAAATCACTTTTTAAAGCTTCTGCACGTTCTTTTCTTTTTTCTAACCTAATTCTTTGAATAGATGATTTGTTGATTGGATAATCATCGATATTATGGCCAAGTGCTTCCATGGTAGCCTGAACAATAAAAACTGCATCTCTAACACTCAATTGGCATCTATCAAAAGCTGATACCAATTTTGGAGTAAGGAACTCTTTTCTTCCTCGTCTTTTTAATACCTCTTCTTTTTTTAGTGGTAAAACAGGTGAGATTGTATTATCCGAGTCCTCTGAGGTGGAATCATCTGATGGAAAAACATAACAAGCATTAGACGTCGTAGCTTCTTCGGTTTTTAAGCGCCTTTGTTCAAATGCCAATTCCCTTTGCCGTTTTCGATCCTCTTTTTCAGCCAAAATGTTATCTACACCTGCCAAATGACCCGGGCGACCTGTTTCTCTCTGTCGTTGTAAAAACAATCTATCCTCATCAATTGCTATTGTAGTTAATGCATCAGCATGTGCGATGTCAAACAAGTTATCCAAATTATCAACGAATTTTCTTTCACGGGCTTTAAACGCATCAGTTGTATTTTTTGATCCCTTTTGCAGTTTTCTCCAAACATTATGCAGATCTGTAAGTTTTTTAACACTGTTTGGAAAAGCTTTGGTGGGAAGTCTACTTTTTTCCCAAAATATCACGCATTCCCGAATCACAAGATTTGCACTTGCACTAACTGTTAATTTTACTTGACGAGTATTAAAAAACAAAACTGATAGAACTTGTCTATTTGATGGAAGCTTTGTTCCATTTATTTGATGTTTTACATCTCCCACTAAATATATTTTTTTGATAGAGCTGCGTAACGCGAGAGACATGTTGATCTTAATGATTTCAATTAGCACTGAAGGTTTTTTCACAATTAAAAATAAGTAAATATTCCACAACACAAAACAGCGAATAGCTGTAAATTACTAATAAATCCAAATCATTTATAAATAAACGTTGCACAAAAGAGACCTGTAAATTGCGAGCAATTTTGTAGATGCTTCGAGTTCTTAATAAAAAAAAAGCAAAAGCAATAGCATTGAAAACAAATTATGCAGAAATACAACAATAAATATTATTTTTTTTAATATTAAATGATGATAATTGCTCAACTGAGCAAACAACCGTTAGTTTGTACTTATTTCTGTCGCCACTGCTGCTATTGCAGAATATTTACTTTAAGTTTATGTAGAATCAAAGAAGAGAAATACTAAAACAATTGTAAACCAAATTAAATCATGCACATGATAAGCGTATGAAGTTTGTCTTCTTTGTTGTATTATTCAAATTTACGTGGGCCAGAAAGGGTTAGTATTGGCTACAGATGGGTAGTTTTTATAATAATTATCATATTTCATAATGTTGTTATTAAATTTGTCTATCAAAAGTTTTTTTTTTTAGAAATTCCATATATAGCCTTATATAACCCCAAATATAAACTTTGACCGAGTCTTGGCATGGGTTAACATTGTCCAAAAGGTTTAATATTTGTAATTTAGCTCTTCTAGACCATTTCGAACAATATTAGAGGGTATGCATATCATATTTGAAAAAAAAAAAAAAAAACAAACCCATATAAAAACAAACCCATATAGCATAATGAACATATCTGAGTGCGAAATATTTTCACATACTACTTGTTTGTATAGTTTTTGTCCGGAAGAACCATCACATTCCCATTTACAAAAAAGAATTATCTTTGTGTTTCCATTGAAATTCTTACTTACAAATATATAAAAAGGGTGGTGCATTTTGTAAGCAGATATCATTACTGGTAATAGAAACAAATAACGATAATGATAATAAGCTTTAAAATACTTAAAGCACAAATTTAACACACCATTGTATACTTATAGGGCTGTTTAAGGCCAGGTCATATCCCAAAACATTTTAAAAATATAATTTCCGATTTCATAATCAAATTTCTGGCAGTGTCTTAATTTGCTTTTTCCGCACAATGTTGACGAACACGAAATTCACATTTTTCTTGGCGGTCTTTTTGAATTTTGTATTTTGAAGAAAATCCTAAATATTTTTGGCCTCTAATTCGATTTCCTGAGTTTTCCTTTCGGGTATTTGATATAGGATTATGTTTCCGTTTAGTTTTTTGCAAACGACCGCATTATTGTTGATTTTCTCGTCTTCGGAATCTGGGTAGATATGTATTTTGCTCTATTGCTGTTGTAATTAGTTGTGTGGCTGGTATCAGAACAACCTGAACTGACGAATAGATGGTTGCAGTAGTGTGCAAAAATTACTTTGGTGAAATGTGATATCCTTATAAAACTCCACCACTTAACACCTGAGACAAAATAACAGTCAAAATAGTGAACCAAAATGGGATAATCGTGTCCAAAGAAGGTGAAAACAGTTCCATCTGCATGCAAGGTTATGACATCTGTTTTTTGGATGCCCTTGGGATGATTTTTATGGATTATCTTCAAAAAGGAAAAACAATCAATAGCGAATGATTTTAGTGATGAAATTAAGGGAAAAAGGCCGCATTTGGCCATGTAAAGTGTTTTTCAATGGTCAAAATGCATGAATTAAAGTTCAAATTACTTTATTACGCAACTTATTCACCAGATTTAGCTCCCTCGGATTATTTTTTATTTTCTAACTTGAAAAAATGACTTGGTGATAAAAGATTTTCCAACAATTAAGAGGTGGAGTCTTCAGTTGATGGCTATTTTAAAAAGCTAGACAGTTCTTACAATAAACAGGTAACGAAGCTGTTTAAGATCGCTGGAAACAGTGTATCGAGCTTAAATTTTTTTCCCAAAATTGTTGTATTTTCTCTGTCAAGTCAGGTTGTTTTGAGACCGCCGTTGATACATAAAATGAAATAATAAGGAAGCCATTGAATCTAGTTTTTTTTTTTAATATCAGATAACTTTTATAGTTATAATCACTACTTATGAACCTTTTCTGGAGACCAATCCAAAAGAGATTTTACAGTGGTTTATGTCACTTTTTTTTGAACAGGACCTGCCTTACGTGATTACCTATAAAAAGCCTCCCGCCTATCTTGATCCGACTTCTGGTTTCCGAGAAAAACAACAGTTTAAAAAAAGTGTTTTCGGGAAAAACGCATTTAAAGTACCTTAATATAACTTACGGTATTTTGGAGTCACTTGTAACAAATGAGTTTCTTCTTTTTCCAAAACTGCATATTGGTTGCCATACCAGGAACTCTTTTGGAACTTTCATCTGCTTTTGTGTTTTAAACTTATCTTTATAATTTCGTCGAGCATTAGTAACATACAAATTTTGATCCAAAAGTTGCCAAAAATCTGCCATTACACACTTTTTGCCATCGATTATGCAGCATGAGTATTTTTTTATGAAACATGATTTCAAGTTTCGTGCCCTGTTTTCGACCTCAAAATTTTTGTACAGAGTTCCTGTCTGCAACTATTTGGACTTTGTGTATTTTCAAACCCCCATCGGGATTTACTTTCCGAGTACTGAGCTAACAGGGTTGCTTTTCTACCCTATACCATTATGTGGTCAGTAGGGTGGCCCTTCATTATATGGAGGGAAAAAAAGTGTTCAAACTCTCGGTCTCACTCCCTAGAAATATGCGAATAGCAAAAAAACTGAGAATTACAAAGTTTTGGGCCAATCAAAAAACATTTAGTCATGCCTCAACGCGATTGAAAATTTCAAGTGTGTTTATATGGGGAAAATATGACTTTTTTTAGATTTTACGAAAATTTCGTTCTATAGTGTAATTTTTCCGACTAGTTGTTATATAATTCGAGATCACTATTAAATTATCCTTTCGAAAAGCTATAAAACTTCAAAATCGAATAAAACCTCACCAAGGAATAGCTAATGCCCCAGACCATTTTTGTGCTAAAAAAATTAGATCATGAAATTTTATGGCATTTTTTTCAACTTTGAGAAATTTATTAAAGCCATAATTTCTTTTTGGTCTCTATACCTATTAGTACTCAGCTATGAAGTATAGTTTTATTACCACGTTGTTAACCTATTGCGCATTGAGACCGAAAATGGGAAATTTTTTTGATACAATTTTGAAAACTCCTTTTTTAAATTTTAAAAAATTTTCCTAAACAAAATTTAAGAAACTGGATCGAAAACTTTAAGGTTTTGTTAAGTACATGCTACAGATTAACTGTGTGAACTTTTAAGTAAATCCCTATTCCAGAATTTTTTTGACAAGGATTTAATTTTTGCGGATTTCGAGAAAAATGGAATTTTAGTAAAATATTCTGTAAATATACTATTTCTAAATACTTTGTATCAAAAATTCATCACTTTACTACTTTTAAATATTATATTTTATCTTAATAGCCTTAATAGGGTTTCGGGAAAAAATAATAAGACCCCATTAACCCTTTTGTAATTGGGGTCACATATGACCCCAAGCTAATAAAAGACAATTTATTAAAAAAATTCAAATATTTTGTAAGTGTTATCGAATTTGCGATGCTTAAAATATAAAAATCAAATGTGTAGAACTTCCTTTCCTAAAATTTGGGATTAATCCGAGAACGTTAACCCATTATTTGCCAAGGCCAGCTTTGGATTTTAAAATAATTTTAAATAAAAATTACCGATAACGAGTTTTTCTGTTAAACTCGATGAAACCACTATTTACAATTTAAGAAAAATAATTCGGTTATTTTTTATTTATTTACCCCTTTAGTGCTCCTGGGATCAAAATAATCCATTGTGATATATCTTTGGTGCAACTATCTGCTTATTGCTCGCGAATATAATTAAAAACAACTTTTAACCAATTTTGTTAGTTTCAGTTTAAATTTTTTTAGTGTCAGTTTTTTTTGCTATTCGGGGGGTGAGACCGAGAGTTTGAACACTTTTTTTATTAAGGGCCACCCTAGTGACTTTGTGATGATGTTTTTAACTACTAAATATTTGACCTAGACCCATCTTTTATTATACCGATCGACTCAGAATCACATTGTGAGTCGATTTGGTGATGTCCGTACACCCGTCCGTCCGTCTGTGTGTCCATTTAAAACTTGTAATCAAACTACAGGTCCCATTTCGGCCGTAGCGCCAACGCTATTGAAATTGGTGAAAGTAGATCTCGGTCAAATTGGGTTAGTGTATGTTAATCACATCCATTTATCAGTAGTCCAAAAATAAACCATATAGGGTAAATCTTAGTCATAGCCCCCATATGAAGCTAATTCCCGATTTTCACTTGAATCTATCAAAAAGCAAAAATATTGAACAGATTTTTCTCAACTTGTTTTATAATTTTCTTATTTGATTTTTGTTGTTGTTTTATAGCGGAGTATTTCATATTCTCATTTTTCAATTCCCAGCCTCTCTCTAATGTTGCCGTATTTTTAAACAATTGCTCTGGTGAATGCCAATATTGTAAATAAAAAAAAACACATGTTTTTGATGTTTATGGGAATTTTTGAAGAAATAAATTGTTTCGAAAATAAAAAGTATGTTTCAATTTTAAATTAAATTAACACATTTGGCCATCGACAAATCATTTGATCATGATAAATTATTAGAGAAGGTAAAACAGAAGGTAAAACACAAGAAATTGCCCAATAAATTTCTTTAAAACATATAATGGTTTAGGGTTTATAGAATTCGATGCATATGATATATAATACACTTGATTCTTTCATTATAATTTTGCCACTGACACACAGAGCACCAACCATACAGCTGACTTAAATTAAGCCAGTTTAAATTCATTTTAATAATAAAAATTTCTCTGGCTTTTTTGCTTTTTGCATAATCACAACAATAATCATTAAATTCAACAAAAAATAACCAACTACAACTGTTGGTTGGTCGTAATAAAATAACTTTGACAACAAAATGTTGGATATTACTAGAAGAGGAAGAACAAAAAAAAAAAAAAAAAAACAGTAAATAAAAAAATAAAAAAGACATTAATTTCATGTAAAAAAACGTAATGTTTTAACTAAGGATATGCTGGTTAGCTTGGTTTTGGTTTTTAGTTTTAAATAAACATAAACTATACATAAATAGTGAAAAAAAAAAAACTGAGTTTTGTAGCTCAAGGCTTTTTTAAAACAATATCTTAGATTTCATAAATTAACTTAAAAAAGCTTATGAAAACATTTTTTGTTGGTACTATTTAATAGTACCTTCATATACATGTATTAAATTTTTTTCGCTTCAATTGTTTACGACTTCAAGGTCACATTTAATGTTAAGTTATTGTCGTTAAGATTTAAAAAAAAAATTTAAGTCATCTGCTTTTGCTATAAAACTGTTAAGGAGCCCAATGGTTGCTGTTTTAATGTGTTTTTGTAAACTGTTTACTTATGGTAATTATGATTAATGGCTCAGGCCACATATTTTTTAAGTATTGCATACATATTTTGTTCTAAAAATTTTATACAAAAGTAAAATGTTTCTTAAAAAAAAAAAAAAAAAATAAACATTCAAGTGACAAAATGTTTTTTGATTAATTTTTGTATAAAATAAATTTAAAAAGAGTCCTTATCGTCCTTAGAGCCTACAAAACTAATGAGATTTTTTCTTGGTAATATATTTGACAAATGAAATATAAGTTATTTTTGTTTATATATATATTTAATTCAGCTACAACATAACAACAGCTGAGCAAAAAATTTAGGTATTTTACAAAAATAATACAAACTTTAAATACAGTTATAAACATATTCGTTTGAGTTCAAATAAGTTATTTATCTTCTTTTAATAACATCAACAGCAATG
Source organism: Cordilura impudica (assembly GCA_963682025.1). Lineage (NCBI taxonomy): Eukaryota > Metazoa > Arthropoda > Insecta > Diptera > Scathophagidae > Cordilura > Cordilura impudica. Next base: position 50,666,123 of record OY821517.1, read on the forward strand.
GATAAATCAATTAAAGCATAGTGTCTGTTCCTTTCAGCGCAAATTTTTCAAAATTTATTGAAATTGATAAAATTTGATCCATGGGAATTCAGGTAAACAGGTTCCTAAGATCGAAGTTGTCTGCTGGCAATATTTATACATATTTTTTGAAGAAAGCATTTAGTATCAATTTTACCATGATTTAGGTTGAGAAAGAACAACAAAAACGAGTATGAAAATTATAGTCGGTTTAGACCGACTATATCATAGCCAATACCATACGTTTAGAGATCTTTCTCTTAGGTCCAAGTAATTAGCTATAGAAAATAAGTATAAACCAAATTTGAGTGACATTATTATTAACTTTGTTGCCTTCGGATATGAAAAAGTTTATATCGGATGCTATACTTAATTGAAACTAGATCGAAAAATGGACCAATCCTGACCATATTTGGTAAGGTCACTTACTTTTTGCAAAATTTTCCTTTTTGTTGGATTCAAGTGAAGATCGGGCATCAGTTTCATATGGGGGCTATGACTAAGATTTTTTAGACTACTGATTAATGGATGCAATAAACATACACAAACCCAATTTCACCAAGATCTATATGATAATTTCGATCTTATGGGAATTTAAGTCGATCTCATAGGGGTTACTTTTATGGGAACTAGGTCTGAACATGGACCGATTTTCACAAATTTCTTTAGCATTCACCATATGGCCAATAGAAGCTTGTATACTAAATCATCAAAATATATTAATATTTGCGACCTCTAGTTTTATTACAAGGTTTACATGGACACTCAGACGGACAGACGGACGGAGGGACATCGCTAAATCGACTCAGAAATGATTCTGTATCGATCAGTACAACAAAAGATGTAGCTCGGACAACTATTTTTGTTAGTTACACACATCAGCGCCAGACGACTATATAGTGGGAGTTATAACAGATAACACTAGCCAACAAGGTTTTGGACTGGAGCAACCAAATATCTTTCCTAGGGTAATTTGGTGGGCTGAATTTGAATCTGTAATTGGTTTTTCTCTATCACGTCAGGTTTTCGAGATACAAGAAAAATGTGTTTATTCATTTTTATATAAAAGAATCATTAGATTATTTAAAAACCAATGAATTTTCAAAAGTGAATGGCGGTATTTGAACGTCGCACAGTGGCGCCATTTGAGTTTTTTCGTTGCAAAAATCATATCTTTTGAACCGAATAACATAATTGAACAGTTTAAACAGCATATGATAGATAACTGTTCAGCCTATGAAATGAGCGTTTGGAAAGTGTGCTACGCTTTGTAGGGGCTTACTTATGGGTTATCAAAGTTAAAATTTGTAGAAAAATCAATTTTATGGTAACTAAAAAAAAATTATTTTTACATTTTTAGATTGTTTTTATTTTTTTTTCTTTAGGGTTTTATGTTTTAAATTATTACCCAACAAATTAAAAAAAAAAATTACTTCTTTTTTAAATTTATTTTTTCAATTTTCTGTAAAATATTCATCACAATTCGTAAGAGAAGGTATATCTAAAAGACTAATCATTTCTAAACTATAATTATTTTCTAACTCTATTCGTGACTTCACATGCCGCAGGGAAGAAATAAGTGGATCGGAAGATGCTGCCAACATATTGAAGAGGTCCTCATTTTGCCTTACCCTTGATGCTTTGAATGTGTTCTGCAATCTATATTTTTTATAAAATTTGTTAAGAGACTCCTGTGCTTATTCAGAAAGCTCTCCAATTGGCAAAGACTGGTACTCAATTATATCTTTGCCATGCGGCAATATTTTGTGGACGGGGTCAACTTCTTCTGTGGATACATTTCTGCTAAAAGAGATGCAGTTTTCGATGCATATTCTCCATATTTTGTAGAATTCACATTTTCTTTGCAGTTTAAAACATTCAAGATCATTCCCAATCTTTTCACGATTTGATTGTCAATTCCAGTGATTCTAGTTACTGCCTCATCATTTTCAAAAAATTTCCTAGAAGTGTTTCCATCGTTTGAGTTACCGTATCCGTGCTTGGGACAGTCTACTTTTAGTCCAACTTGTTTAAAAAAAGCATCCTCTATTTGCTTCTTTCTGATCCTTTCCTTATCCTTTATTGATGTATTTTCATCGAAGTTTTCCTCCTCTTGTGGTAGGGTATACGCCAGTTTTAGCAAGAACTCCATACACCTTATCCTTGCGTGCAATGGTGACATTCCATATTCGTAATTCTCCTCGTTTGTAGAATCGTTTAAATTACCAAAGTTTTTCTGACTCTTTTTGCAAGTCGGGCATGACAATGTTGAGGTTATTCCTGTCAGTTCGTTTACGACTTTTCCGTCAACCTTGGTCAGGTGGAACTCGTAATTGCATTCAATATATTTTCCTTCTCCAATTTGCAGCTTTGTAGGCTTAATCTTGCTTATTTGTTCTTCAATGTCCTTCACCGTGGTCCTTATGAGTTCTGCCGATTCCCTTGCAAACTGAAACATTATTGGTCGGCAATAATGCACTGATCACGTACGTGGATTTTTCCAGTGTAGGGAAACATCAGATTTTAGCCGCAAAGGAACAACAGATGCCATAGACATATTTCCGTCCGATATTGTAGCGTCATCGGAAGATATCCTTTGCTTATAAACGCTTTGTCCGGATGATCCATCGCAGCCCCATTTGCTGATCAATGTCAGTTTCTCAGGAAGAATTTTCACCTCATTTTCAGGAAGACTCTCCAACAACCGTTTTGCTGTATGGCCCATGAGAACCTGCAGATTGGCTTTCACAGAGACTTCCGTAAACTCCGTATGCAGTGGTCGTGAATTTATTTTGGCTTGCGTAATATGCTTGTATCCTGGTAAAACGTCAGCCCCGTGTCGCATCAAGGATGCCCGTAGTATCTCATATTTTTCTTTGGAAAGTTGTAAGTCCATAAACAAGGCCAAGGCTTCTTCGGAACCATACTTTTTAATGTGTGCGTTTGTGGGCGTGGGAATGCTTTCCTTAATCCTTTTTAGTCGCAGTGGGCTTGCATCAGCAACAGATTTTGTAATCTGCGACCTAACTCTTTCTAGACAGCGCGTCCGATAAATGCTTCGTGGTCAAGTCATTGGTGGCATCGGCAAGTTTCCTCTTTCTTGTGAAAATTGAACACTCCTCAATACATTTATTTGGGCTTTCCTTTTGCTCCTCTGGTTGATGTGGTGGGTTTATCTACTGCCAATATATCCAGGATGGTGTCTTCGTTAAGCCAGTCCTCGTATTTGGAGTTGAAGTTCTAAATGGTTCGATTAGATTTCACCCATTTTGCCTTAATATTTGCATATATCAGATAAAAATTATTTTTTATAATTTCGCTTCTCTCAATATTCCGTATAAGCTATCAAGTTCTTCTAAAGCAGCTTCCGTGAAAAACTTTGGTGTGGTTGACCTTCTAAACAGTTCAAATAATTTTAAATTGTTTAACGCCATGGTTTCAGTACTTGTTACGCCAACTTTCAGTCGTAGACTAATCCAGCCATTATGCTTATTTTGCAATATATAGGCTTATGCTACCATGCCTAAAAATTTACCTGTTCCCTGCATACATTTGGATTTAGGCTGAATTATGCAATTTTGATATTATGCTCGTGTCTAAATAAGATTTGTGCCTACCTGGAGGGACCATAAGTCAATATTGTTCTTGACCATTTGTACTCCAAAGTAATGTTTAAGTGAGGTGCGTACCTGCGAATTTCAATGAGTAGTTTTTTGTGCATCCTGTGTCTGTAACAGAATATTGGGAGTAGACTTTGGCAGAGGCTCACAGGTAGACAACCGACTTAAAATGCAATTTTCAAACTATTAGATCAAACTACTGTCAGTCAAAACATGTAAGGGATGCACGCCATACAATTTCTGCAACCATGTCTTTTTAACCTTTTTTACCTCTAGAAGCCAAACGGGCACGTACGGGCAGATAAAACCTTTTGAATTATGTAAAGAAATAATCAAAGAACATGTTTTGCAAATATGGCAAATATAGAAAAATATGGATTTTTTATATTATTATTTTAATTTTTATCGACCTTTTTCTATATAATATTAATGTTTTTGGAATTTCCATCAGGCTTTCAAGGTCAAATTCTATCCTATATGCAAATAAAAGACTTATTTCATATTTTTCTCCGACGTTTCGTAGGCTGTTTTCCTACCTCTTCAGGGATTATTTTTATTTATTTTCCGTCAAAGTTGAAAAATAGTGAAAAAACGGATAGTTTTTAAATAGTGATTTACCAGGAGAAACACAAAGCAAACAGTTGATTTTTTTTTTATCATTATACATTCAATAAATACATCAATCTATACAAATAAAAAATAAGGCGATTCGTTACCTATTTTTCGTGATATTACACCTGAAATCGCAACAAATTGACTAAAAATAAAAACGAAAGTCGGTCAACTTTGAACGGTTATATCTTCTAAACTAAAAATGTGATATTATTAAGAGTAGCATATTTGAAATCGTTGAAAAGTTTCCTATAACATCAGTTTATTCAAAACTTCGTCGGCGCTCATGAAAATTTTGATTTTTGAAACCTCGTTTGTTCTACGGGCGCCACTGTGCGTCGTTTGTAATTTGTTGGTTCGGTTTCACGTATTAGAGTCTAGCAATAGTCTCCCAGCATGCTTTTGTCCCAAAATCCTTCATAATTTCCTTCAATTTTCATTAAATCTTGGTGAGCACGCTCCCCTTGTTCGTCGCTCACCGCACCAAGGTTTTGTGGAAAAAAAATCTAAATGCGAATGAAGAAAATGCAATTTGAGTGACATTCGTGCACCTAATTCATGATAACTTTTCAATATTTCAGCAACAATTTGTCTGTGGTTTTCACTCTTATCGTATCCAAAAAAAACTGTCCACGATGCTCTTGAAAGATTTCCAGGCTGCATATTCCTTCTCCAATAAACATGGTGAAAAATTTTCATCATTCAATAGTTTCCTGATTTGAGGGCCAACAAATATGCCTTCTTCATGAAATTTTAGGAAAAACCGCTAACAAATATTTAAATACTGCACCATCTTTGTCCAGAGCCTTGACAATGTCCTTAAAAAGACCCAATTTTATGTGCAGCGGTGGAAGAAGCGGCGGATCAATTAATGGTTTATTTGAAATGTGTTGTTTTCCTGGTGGATAGTCAGTTCTATCCCATAGACAAAGGAAGCAACAATATTTTGTGAAACCTCCTTGCATACCAGTTACCAAACCAATGACCTGAAACAGATTAATTTACAGATACTTATGATGGTCTATACTGGATATACAAAGAAATTTAAATCACACACCTTAAGGTCACGGCAGATCTTTCATTTATGATCGTTGTATTTGAGTAATATCAAAATTTCAGTCATTGATTCGTAATTTTCCTTTGTATTAATGGCATGAACAATTGGTATGGATGGTTTTCCATTCCCATTATGAAAAAAAGAAGATTCTTTAAACTGTACTTAGAGCCATCAATAAATAATCTCCATTCAGTTTTGTCATATGGCTGGTTCATTTATTGAAATAAACCATCAACATCACTACAGTATAGAATAGAGCGTTTCTTTTCAAAGTATGCAGCCACTTCCAAGCTTCTATCTCTATAGATTGTTACTTTTGTCCCAACTGCAAGATGTTTCCAGTGCTTCTGTGCCTTGCTTCGTTAAATGTAAATCCCGAATAAAATCATTCAGTTCAGCTTGAGTCACTAAATGGCGTTCATCATCAGCCTCATACAAACTACCACTGCTAATGAAAGATTTTTCGGACTCAATGCTCGTAGCACTGGGAATGACTGGTAATGGATCATGTGGTGGACGTTGAACTGGTTTGGAAACCGATGTGACATTCGCGTATGTAATATTTTTTCTATTTTTCATATTGAATCCAGCAAGTTTTGTTTAACAGAAATAACAATCGGTTTGGTGGTTACTTGACTCTCTCCAAAGTACTGGAATTGAAAAATCGAAATAGATCTTCTTGCCATTTGAGCACTTGTATAAAACAGTTATTGCAAAACATTGTCGGTGTCAACGGTTTGTCCAAGTTTCTGACAGCAAAACCAAAATAATGTAAATATGCATATTTTAATGATTCTGATATTGCACATCCTTTTTTTTTCAACCAAATATTCACCACACACAAGGCAAAAATAGCTGAATCAGCAACACACGATCTCCCTGACAGGCTCAAACAATATTAAGAATTATGAAGATTTAGTATGAATATGGGCTTCTGTAAATTAATAATAGTGAAATTGTAGTGTCAGATTGACTGTTTTACAGTATTGCCAGCATGTGATAAAAAATGAACAAGACGTGATAGCTCTATTTTTATGCCAGATTCGAATTCAGCGTACCCAAATTAGTTAGAAAACATGCTTCGTTTTTGCAGTCAATTTTTATACCCTATACCACTATGTGGTTTGGGTATAATGACTTTGTGCTGCTGTTTGTAACAACCAAAAATATTTGACTTAGACCCATCTTTAATTATACCGATCGAATCAGAATCACTTTCTGAGTTGATTTAACAATGTCCGTCCGTCCGTCCGTCCGTCCGTCCGTCCGTCCGTCCGTCCGTCTGTGTGTCCATGTAAAGCTTGTAATCAAACTGCAGGTCGCAAATATGAATATATTTTGATGAAATTTGGTATATATGCTTTTATCGGCCATGGGATGAACGCTATTGAAATTGGTGAGAATCGGTCCATGTTCAGACCTAGCCCCCATACAAATTACCCATATGAAATCGACATAAATTTCCATAAGATCCAAATTGTCATATAGATCTTACTCAAATTGGGTTTGTATGCGTTCATTACATCCACTAATGAGTAGTCCAAAAATGATCCCTTTGACCCCATATAGAGCTTCTTCCCGATCTTCACTTAAATCTATTAAAAAACAAAAATATTGCACTGATTCTTCTCAAATTTTGTTTGTATATATTTTTGCAAAATACAAGAGACTTTACCAAACATGATCAGGATCGGTCCATTTTTGGACCTAGTCCCCATATAGATATAGCATCCGATATGAACTTTTTCATATCTGCAGCCAAAAAATTAAAAAAAATCCCACTCAAATTTGATTTTTGCTTATTTTCAATGTCCAGTTAGTTGGGCCTAAGAGATAGGGTTTCTAAACGCATGGTATAGGGTATCATATAGTCGGTCTAGACCGACTATAATTTTCTTACTTGTTTTTTTTAAATTTGTAGACCAGTGTAATTATTGCTTGAGCTCAATTTATGAATAACATCTATCCCCGCTTAGCCACCAGGGAAGTAGCATGGGTAAATGTTTATACAATCTGTAGTAGTGAAAATTGTGATGTCAGTGTTTTTAACAACATCAGTATTAAACCTTTCACGACCAATGGGATATATATGTCCCATTTTTATTTTTTCTTATATTTTCCACATTATCCAACCGATTTTTTAAGGCAGACAGAAGATAGTCTTAGCTTTCAGACCATTAACAAAAGAGTTGGCACATGTATTCTCAGGACTTAAGACGGTGACCCCAAAATCTGAAAATTATTTTTTTTTTTAAAATCATATTTGGATGTCATTAAATGGGACGTTATTGAAGCAAAAACATTAAAATTTTGACATAGCATGGACCAGTATTTATGGTTTTCAGAAACAGCAAAATATTTGGAATCGGTTTGTTATTCAGCATAATTCAGTCCAATTGGTCGTCAATGGTAAAAAAGATGTTTTATAGTTTTATAGATTTATTAAATTAAAAAAATTCATAATATTAAATCAACAATTTATTAAACTATAAATAAAAAGCCTTAGAAAAATGTTAATTCTAAATATCTCAAAAATACAAAATCCATTATTGAAATTTTCGAAGCAATTACGGTTTTTTGTGAAACAAAATGGTTTTTTACAAAAGGAATATATTGCGTTTGTTCGATTTTCCTTTCCATTTTTAGTACAAACTAAAAAAGTAGTAATCGATTCTCTGTGATATTTAAAAAATTACAACAAATAAGAAACCAAAACTATAGTTATATATGTAAAAAATCAAAAAAAAAAAAAAATTCACTGACTTGCTTTGAGCGGAGTAAATTTGTTGCTCACTAATTTTGACCGTTGACGACCAATGTCCCATAGATTTTTTACTGAGGGCATTGAAAAAAAAAAGTAAATATTTTTGACGACACTTTTGTTAAGAAATGTTGGGTCGTTAACTAGAATCCACAAAAAAATTTTTTTCATCAGTTTAGGGTCGGTCGTGAAATTGTTAACAATAGAAAATTTTAAAAACAAAATATAAATTTCCAGATTTCCAATGCATAGATCCCGGAGAAAATTGTGTACAAATATCTTGATAAAGCGACACAATCACATGCTAAAATAGCAAAATTACCTGACGGTGCCATAAAACAAATTAAAAAGAAAATATGTTTCTGTGTACTTGACACAATTGACCACCTGGAAGACATATAATGCATGTGCATGGCACTTGTGTGTCATCAAACATATTGCCAAGGTCACCTACTATGCTGCTAAGGCACATTAATTATTTTTAAGTAAATATTTTAGTATATAAGATAGAAGTATTTTAAGTTAGATAATTCATATTAATCAAACTACTCAATAAAATAACAATGAGATGAACTAAAAGTGTTTTATTTCAAATGGAGTTCATCCAATAATAGACGACATTAATCACATCATCCTCCCTCACAATCATCATCAACAACATCCTGCCTTTTACATCCTTTACAGTTAAAAATTACAGTCTATATTATTACGTGTCGTCACATAGGGAAAATATGACTCCAAATACAAATATAATATATTTAACCATGATGTCACAAATGTATGTATATAGAAAAGTACTTAGAAAAACGATTTTTGCTTTTGACTATCCACAGAAAACATAATCGTTGGAGCTAGCAAATTTCCTGTCTGCCGAATTGAAATGAAATTAATAACCGAATTTTGAGTTGATGGCAATCAGAATTCTATTATTGAGTGTATCTGTGATATTTTAAACTAAGCAAGTGCTGTGATATTAATTTTAAGTTCGTGAAGTCCCGTTTTTTATAATAATTATATTAACCATTTTCTGTGATTTTTATTATTTTTAATTATTTTTAATTATTTATTTTATTTGTTTATACACATAAATTAAATAAATCACCCCTGAAGATGTCAACAACCAATTGACGAAACGTTGGGTAAAGCATGAAATAAATTTGTTTTATTTGCATGGAACTAATCGACTAGTAAGCCCAATATCAGTAGATTAATAAAGCATCACTAAAATAACAAACTAGCCAAACTAAAATATAATTCTATTATTTTAAAAGTAAATATTTTATGATAATAGAAATGGTTAGTTGCTACAAAATTTCTATTGTTACAATCGGAATTCCACTTGTTAAACTTTAGAATAGTTCGATTGGAGAATCATTTTTCTATGTGTAGATATCACATGTCCCCAATAATGTATTGGGTGCAGCTGGCCATATATCACATATTCCCCTATTAAATGGATATTTGGGACAAAACTTAGCTGAAGTGAAAAATACTAAGCAATTAAAAAGGAGTGCAAGTATAATCAACATCGAGAACTCACTGACAATAAAATGGAATTTAATGTTGTAGAGGGTAATATAAAAGATGTGCAACACTCAAGGGGAGAATCAAGAAACATATCCGAAAAATTATTTGACAACGGGAATTTTATATTTTATGCTTTAATTCTTCAATAGGTCTTCGAATATAAAAATTAAATTAATTGATTGGTCAATTCTTTCTAATTTTGAAGATCTAAACTAAATTAACTCTTTTATTGTCAGTCATTTTGACAATCCGATTGAAACAAATGTTCCACAGTTCGAACCAAAATTAAATCATAAACCTCCGTGGTACAATTCAAGGTTTTGTCACATGAAAAATTTTAAAAATAAAGCCTACAAAAAATTCATTACATCGGGTAGTGATGAAGATCGTACTTATTTTACATTAGTTCGAAACGAATATAATTTCTTTCGAAATTTTCTGTATAAACAATATGTTTTTGATAACGAAAATAAAGTTAAAACAAATTCTTCAGCTTTTTGGCATTTCATTAATAGCAAAAAACATAATAATGGCATTCCAAAACGTATGATCTTTGGTGATTTGTCATCTGATGGTAATGCAGAATCCTGTGATTTATTTTCAACATTTGTTAAACCCAGGTCTAAGATTTGTGATTTTCAACCATTACACCAGATTACTGATCGTATGCCAAATTTCAATATTACTGTAGAAGATGTTTTGACTGCCATAAATTACTTAAAAAGTCATACTAAGTGCTCTATTAGCTCATATCCATTAATATTTTTCAAAATATTTTCACAAAATATTGATGAAGCCATCTCAATTCTTTTTAATATTTGTATTAAACAAGGTAAATTTTTGGATAGTTGGAAATACTGTTCAATTACTTCTATATTTAAATCGGGTGATCGGAGCCAAGTTACAAACTATAGACCAATTGTAAAACAATGTACATTAGCCAAAGTTTTTGACTCAATTATCAAAGAAAAACTTTTCAGCTATGTTAAGGATTTTATTTGACCCTGTCAACATGGTTTTATGCCTGGCAGATCTACCACTACGAATTTAACTTTGGTCACCCATAAAGTATTAAATGCCATGGAACTCAGATCTCAATTAGATATTGTTTATACAGATTTTGCGAAAGCATTAGATACAGTAAGTCATAATATTTTATTAAAGAAATTTCTGCATTTGGATTTCCTCATAATCTACACTTATTTTTTTAAAACTTTTTAATTCAAAGAAAACTGCAAGTCTCTTTTGGTAATTATTATTTGAAACTTCAGATTAGTGCTTACTCTGGTATTCCGCAGGGCACACACATTGGACTGCTGCTATTTGTGCTCTTTATTAATGATCTTCCATCTGTTTTAAAATTTTAAAAATGCTTGTTATTTGCGGATGATATGAAACTATTTGCTAGAATATCAAATTGCAGAACGACTTAATCAAATTATCGAACTGGTGTAGTGAAAATAAGCTCATAGCTAATGTAACAAAGTGTTGTGTTGTTTCTGACACTCGCTGTTCTTATCTCATTTTATTTAATTATAGTATTGGAGGTAAAAATATTAGTCTTGAAATTGAGGTAAAAGATTTGGGTTTATGTTTGATGTTAATTCAACTTTTTCTAGTCATATTGACTTTATCTATAATATTAATAGGCTAGGCGATTTCTTGTGACCGATGTTTTGTTCTACTGTTTTATCACGATTTTGACCAAACGTATATTATTTGAAAGGCATATCTTTTTAGCCGTTTTACAGATTTACAGACTTTTAAATTTTTTCTTTTATTTTGAGTAAATTGCATTTAAAGTTGCTACTAACACATACATAAAATTAAACATATGCTATGTGTGTGCTTAAATTTGTTAATGTGTTTGTTAATGAGTTTGCTATCTTCATTCACATTGGCTAAGTTTAAGAAAAGATTCCTAGAAATTCCACTCAAATTTCGAGCGCTGGAATCTGCTAGTTCTTTCTAAAGCTTGTAGCATGCTTGGCTTCATTAATAGAAGTTCGAAGGATTTTCGAGATTCTTTTACATTTAAATCCTTATTTACGTCATTGGTTCGTACTAAACTCGAATATAGTTCAATTATTTGGAGCCCTTATTACATTACGGCTTCAAACCGTATTGAAGGTGTATTTTAAAATATTCTTGGCATTATGAGTAGACACGTATGTAGTAAGAAGAAAACTTTTAGGATTGCAATCTTTAAGTGATCGTCGATCTTATTCTTCTATAATGTTTGTTTATAATGTTTTATCTGGGGACATAAATTGTTCGGAAATTGGCGATCTATTTAATTTATACCCGCCCCCAAGGGATTTAAAAAATAATAGATCAAACTATGCCTTAAATGATCCAATTACAAGGTGTAAGAAATTATGTAATAGTCTTTCTTCTGAGATAGATTTCCATGTAAATAAAGATAAATTTAAGTTAAATTTATTAAAGTTTTATAACTAAATATATTATTAGTTCTAAGTAGTCTGTAAGAATAAATATTCTGTAGATGAATAAATAAATAAATAAATAAATAAATAAATAAATAAATAAATAAATAAATAAATAAATAAATAAATAAATAAATAAATAAATAAATATATAAATAAATAAATAAATAAATAAATAAATAAATAAATAAATAAATAAATAAATAAATAAATAAATAAATAAATGAATAACAAGTAAGAAAATTATAGTCGGTCTAGCCCGACTATACGATACCCTATACCATGGTTAAGAGCCTCTATCTCTTCAGGCCAACTAATTGGGTACAGCAAATATGCATAAACCAAATTTGAGTGACATTTTTATTAATTTTTTTTTCGCTGCAGATATGAAAAAGTTCATATCGGATACTATATTTAAATGGGGACTAGGTCGAAAAATGGACCGATCCTGACCATATTTGGTAAAGTCACTAATACCTTGAAAAAATATATACAAACCAAATTTGAGAAAAATCTGTGCAATATTTTTGTTTTTTTGATAGATTTAAGTGAAGATCGGGAAGCAGCTCTATATGGGGCCTATGACTAAGAATTTTCCTGTAGGGAGTATTTTTGAACTACTGATTAATGGATGTAATAAACACATACAAACCCAATTTGACTGAGATCTATATGATAATTTGGAACTTATGGCAATTTATGTCGATTTCATATGGGTCATTTGTATGAGGGCTAGGTCTGAACATAGACCGATTCTCACCAGTTTCAATAGCGTTCATCCCATGGCGATGGAAGCTTATATACCAAATATCATCAAAATATATACATATTTGCGACCTGTAGTTTGATTACAAGCTTTACATGGACACACAGACGGACGGACGGACGGACGGACGGATGGACGGACGGACGGAAATTGCTATTTCGACTCAAAAAGTGATTCTGAGTCGATCGATAAGTCACTTATACTTTGAAAAAATATATACAAACCAAATTTGAAAGGAATCCGTGCAATATTTTTGTTTTTTGATAGATTTAAGTGAAGATCGGGAAGCAGCCCTATATGGGGCCTATGACTAAGATCATTTTTGGACTACTGATTAATGGATGTAATATATACATACAAACCCAATTTGACTAATGTATGATAATTTAGGTCTTATGGCAATATATGTTGATTTCATAGGGGTCATTTGTATGGGGGCTAGGTCTGAATATGGACCGATTCTCACCAATTTCAATAGCGTTCATCCCATGGCCGACAGAAGATCAGTTACCAATTTCATCAAAATATATTCATATTTGCGACCTGCAGTTTGATTACAAGCTTTACATGGACACACAGACGGACGGACGGACGGACATCGTTAAATCGAATCAGATAGTGATTCTGATTCGATCGGTATAATTAAAGATGGGTGTAGGTCAAATATTTTTGGTTGTTACAAACAGCAGCACAAAGTCATTATACCCAAACCACATAGTGGTATAGGGTATAAAAAAGGTGTTAATATTTCAGATTTAAACTGAGGATTTAGCTGAAATTTCTGATATTAGTTTTCAAATAAATGGTAATAAAGTTAAATTGCTATCTTAATGCATCGTTTTTTCATTGGTTTCCATAAATGAAATAAAAATATTTATTTAAACAATTGAATTTGAGCATTTTAAAGCTTTGCGAAAGTTTGCGTTCCATTTATTCTTTAAGCGAGAATAATCCTGAAGAATAAATTTACAGCAAATCGTCTTAAGCAAAGTAAAAATTATAAACGCTACTTTTTTTAATCTCAAATGGCTCCACCCTCCACAAAATAATAAAACTTCAACAAACTTTAGAAAAAAAAAAATTTAATACATTTCTTGGCAACGGTATCGTTGTTATTCTAATTAAGAATTCATAAAGTTTTTGATTTGAAATGTATTCCCTTCTTTTTACCTTCTAAGCTCGAGTTTATACCAGAAAACTTTTGAATGAATTTAATATTTATTGTGCTATAATCGATTAAAGATGGCATAAATAATAACAACAAACTTCAATTAAGTTCGTACCAAGTAATTCTAGCACATGGATTACAGGGTACGAGTATAAGCAGATATAAAAAATGAAATAAACCAGCGGGTGAATATATAAATTATGAGAAAACGAAAAGTTAAAAAAACAGTTGGTAAATTTTTTCTATCTCTTAAATGAATGGAAATAGAAAAAAATTAATAACCAAATTCAAGTAGGACTTACATGTACATAAATGTTGCCTGGATGTACTACTTTCAAGTTTATACCGGATGTGATTATTATATGAGGACCAGAGCCAAAAAAAACCCATTTTACCCATAATGATTAGATCAAAACTAAAATGAGTACTGAGTGAAGGTGAAATTGCTTTATAATGGGACTGTGACTTTAAGTCGTTCTACATTGGATAATTTGAGACTAAGGCTTTATCAAAATAATATGCACACTATGGTGACCCTTAATAAAAAAGTGTTCAAACTCTCGGTCTCACCCCCTAGAAATATTCGAAAAAACTGAGAAATACAAAGTTTTGGCTCAATCAAAAAAAAAAAAAAAAAGAATTAGAGGTAGGCCAACGCGACTGAAAATTTCAAGTGTGTTTATATGGGGGAAAATATGACTAACATTTTGATACCCTATACCACTATGTGGTTTGGGTATAATGACTTTGTGCTGCTGTTTGTAACAACCAAAAATATTTGACCTAGACCCATCTTTAATTATACCGATCGAATCAGAATCACTTTCTGCGTTGATTTAACAATGTCCGTCCGTCCGTCCGTCTGTGTATCCATGTAAACCTTTTAATCAAACTGCAGGTCGCAAATATGAATATATTTTGATGAAATTTGGTATGTAAGCTTTTATCGGCCATGGGATGAACGCTATTGAAATTGGTGAGAAGCGGTCCATGTTCAGACCTAGCCCCCATACAAATTACCCATATGAAATCGACATAAATTGCCATAAGATCCAAATTGTCATATAGATCTTACTCAAATTGGGTTTGTATGCGTTCATTACATCCATTAATGAGTAGTCCAAAAATGATCCCTTTGACCCCATATAGAGCTGCTTCCCGATCTTCACTTAAATCTATTAAAAAACAAAAATATTGCACTGATTCTTCTCAAATTTTGTTTGTATATATTTTTGCAAAATACAAGAGACTTTACCAAACATGATCAGGATCGATCCATTTTTGGACTTAGTCCCTATATAGATGTAGCATCCGATATGAACTTTTTCATATCTGCAGCCAAAAAAATTAATAAAAATCCCACTCAAATTTGGTTTTTGCTTATTTTCTATGTAAAGTTAGTTGGGCCTAAGAGATAATGTCTCTAAACGCATGGTGTAGGGTGTCGTATAGTTGGTCTAGACCGACTATAATTTTCTTACTTGTGTTATTTATTATTATTGCGAATGAAGATAACAAACTCACTAAGAAATACATTAACAAATTTAATAAACACAACATAGAATATGTATAATTTTATGTGGAAAAAATTTAAAAATCTGTAAATCTGGTGAATAGCTTAAAAGCAATACCTTTCAAATAATATACGTTTGGTCAAAAACGGGATAAAAAGGTAGAATAAAACATTGGTCACAAGAAGTCGCTTAGCCTTTAAATATTATAGATAAAAGAATAATTCTTCTGTCCATAAGTTACTGTTGATTTACAAGTAAAATTAAGAAGTAGCACTCGTGTTGTCGATAAGTTTCAAAAGTATTTACGACAACATCTTTGTGTTCATATCGAAATATAAATCAATTAAGTTTCCATGTTGATGGTTTTTTTTTTATTTCTTGTAATTTAGTTTCATTGTTGTAGTATTTATTTTCAAAGTTCAAAGTTGAAATGAGTGTGCTAAAAAGTTTTTGAAATATTTTTCAATAAAGTTTTTTTTCTTAAATGCTTTTATTTAACTCTGCCCTGTTTGTTTGTCCAATTGTAACTAAATTATAAACAACTTCGCTACCGGTTCTAAAATTTCAGCAATTAACTTAAGTGAGTTATAATACATTATTAAATAATTTTTATTGTAATCTGATCATTATATGTCGCGGTTAAAGTGAAATCGTATAAAAGCATAAAATCTTAAAATTGGTATACCCTATACCACCATTTGGTCAAGGTACAATGAGTTTGTGGTGCTGATGTTTGTAACTACAGAAAGATTAATGAAAAATGGTGCAACACTGATATTAAACAAATGTTTTTTTTTGCACTGTACAATACAGTATTTAGGATTTGAAATAAATGCAGAGGGTGTAAAACCAGAAAAAGAAAAGATTAGTGCTGTTATTCATTTCCCAAGTCCTAAGAATCTTCATGAGGTTTGTCAGTTTTTGGGGTTAACGAGTTATTTAAGAAAATTTATAGAACAATATGCTTTAATACCCAGACCTATTCAGAATTTATTAAAAAAAGAAATTAATTTCAAATTGGAGAATGAAAAAATTAAGGCATTTGATGAGTTGAAGAGAAAACTTACACGTGTCCTGTATTAGTCTTGTATGATAGGAAAGCGTGGACCGAGTTGCATACAGATGCGTGTAAATGGGGTGTTGGAGCTGTTTTATTACAGAAACAATGTGATGAAACTTTGAGACCAGTTGCATACTTTAGTCACACAATAACAAAAGAGGAGCAGCGCTATCATTCTTATGAGTTAGAAACATTAGCCGTTGTATCTGCTTTAAAACGTTTTAGAACATATTTACTAGGGATAGAGTTTAAAGTAGTTACAGATTGTTCCTCTATAAGAACTGCTTTTT
This sequence comes from Cordilura impudica, assembly GCA_963682025.1. Lineage (NCBI taxonomy): Eukaryota > Metazoa > Arthropoda > Insecta > Diptera > Scathophagidae > Cordilura > Cordilura impudica. Next base: position 50,682,963 of record OY821517.1, read on the forward strand.
CAAAAAGAGATCTTGTGCCTCGAATTGCGAGATGGTGGCTTACTATTCAAGAGTTCAATTTTATTGTGGAATATCGACAAGGGTCTCAAATGGCAAATGCTTATGCATTAAGTAGAAACCCGGTAGGTGTTTTGTATGTCGATATTATTGAAATGGATTGGATATTAGCTTTGCAGTTAAATGATGAAAGGTGTAGATATCTTATTGAAATATTAAAGAAGACTCCAACAGATAAAGAGGGAAAACAGATACATAGCGAATATTTACTAAAAAAAGGTAGGTTATATAAGAAAACATTAAACGGCAATAAGTGGGTTGTTCCACAATCTTCGAGAAAGGAAATTTAATTTAACCATCATGACAAAATTGGACATTATTCTTTGGTAAAGATGATTTCTTGTATTCAAGAAAAACATTGGTTTCCTAATATGAAAAATTATGTTAAATTTTATATTGCATGTTATCTCCCATGTTCATATAACAAGGTGCCTGCTGGTAAACAAGCAGGAATGTTGCATCCGATTGATAAAAGTAACATACCTTTTGATACTGTTCATGTTGACCATATTGGTCCATTTACGAAGAGTATTCACAAGAATATGTATCTCATTGTTTTGGTAGATGGTTTTACGAAATATGTTATGTTAAAATCAGTACAGAGTACAAAAGTAGAACCTTTTCTGAAGTTTATAGATGAATTTATGAGAATTTTTGGGGTTCCCAGAAGAATGATTTGTGATAGAGCTAGTACATTTACTTGTCATAAATTTATGATATATGCCCAAGAGTATGACATAAAAATAATATATAATGCGACCGAAACTCCACGAGCCAATGGACAAGCAGAAAGGTATAATAGAACGATTTTATCGGCCTTGGGTACATCTGTAGAAAATGAACAAAAAATGGGATGAGTCTATTGATGATGTTCAATGGGGATTAAATTCTACAGTTAACAAATCGACAGGAAAAATACCAAATGAGCTTTTATTTGGTTTTTTGCCAAGCGGAAAATATGATTCAAAGACGTTATAAATGCTAGAAGACAGGCAAATTCATTGATAGAAAGAAACTATGCAACAATATCAAAAACAAAAATATGACCAAAGGAGAAAACCAAGTAAAATTTATAGAAAGGGGCAGTTAGTACTAGTACGGAAAACTAAATTAGTGGAGGGGAATCGAAAACTTCTTCCAAAATATAATGGCCCTTATCAGATTGTGAAATATTTGGGCAATGATAGGTATGTTATAAAGAACATGCTAATAGATCACAGAAACCATATGAAGGAATAACTTCTTCACATAAAATAAATTGTATAATACGGATATGTGTCATGATTAGATAATATGGAAGTATATATGAGAATGAATTTTTGTATATTAATAATATATAATTCCAGATGCTTCACGACAACGTGAGTGAAGGAGCTTGGCTTAAATAAAAACCAGTGGCTAACTTTTGAGTATCTGCGGATAATAATTTTTATTTTTCTTTTTCATATCATACAAATATTTTCTTTGTCATATAGAATTTAGAAAATGTTTCTTTGATTATTTTAAAATATTCACAGCACAGTGCTTACACTACCGCAAATATATAACCTAGATCCGTGTTTTATTATAGCGTTAAGATCAGAATTATTTTCTGAGTCAATTAATCGATGTCCGTCCGTCCGTCTATCCCTCCGTCCCACAGTGGCTGAAAATCGTTTTTCATTGCCCAAAATTCTGTAACTTTTGAACCGATCAAAATATTTAAGTAATTTTTAATGGATAGATATTTTAATGGATAGATATTTAGTTCAGCTTGACTCAGTTTTAACTACATTAAAATTGCTTGGGGACTTTTTAAGGAATTCTAGGTCAAAGTTGAACTTTTGATTTTTTTTAACTTTTAGAGTGAAATATGTGTTTATTTTTTATTTATTGAAAAATTTAATATTTGGATTTTAATAATAATTATAAAAATTTTTTGTAAAAGTGAGATTTTTTTAATGTTACACTCAAAAAAATTTTTACACTCAAAAAAAAAAAAAGAAAAATAGTAAAATCAACTGGAGATTTTGCTATTATTACTGCAAAATTAAAAATTTTTTGTTGTCAAATTTGCAAATTTGTTTACACTCAAAGAATATTTACACTTAAAAAAAAATTTTGATAATATTAATGATTGAGTTTGAAATTATTCAGGCTCAAGATCAAATGTTTTATATAAAAAAAAAAAAAATAATAAAGTTAATAATATTATCTAAAAATCTTGCTATTATTACAGAAAAATGTATTATTTTTTGCTGTCAAATTTGATAATTTTAAAAAACATTTTAAAAATAAAAACTGCAATAGATATTAATTGCATTCGTAGCAATGGTAGGTTCTGTTTATTATTATTTTTTACCAATACTATGTTTTTCGTACTTAAATAACAATGAAAGGCAATTATAATTATTATTCCTTTGACTCAAATATTGATTGCAAATCTCCATATTTTGTTTTGTGTTATTTCTGTTCTTTAGTAGTTTTTTGACTTCTTCATCCAAATCCCGATGTTCCACTTTCCATTGATTTCGAATACTGGAGATGAACGGATCTGATGTTGCCAATAATATAATAAAAATTTGCGGAATTTCGAAATTTTTCTAGTATTGTGCTCTCTATAAAATCTGTAATACTTATTCCTTTTTTCCTTTTTTAGACCTTCCTACATGGGTACTTGGTTGTATTTATTTTTGCAGTTTTCTTAGCACAATCTCCAATATCCATTGCACGCTAGTAGTTCTAGGATTATTTTAAATGTATTCCTGTTATTTCAGATGCTGTTTCTGGATCTGAGAAGAAGATAATCCAAATTTATATGCATCAGTATTGTCTAATGATTTTGTCGGGACTTGGTTTACTCGTATTTGACTTGATGCTGCTTGACATATGATGCAGCTGTCAAAGCCTGGCCGACTTTTCCATCTATCATTGTCAGCATTAATTGGTAGCTTACTTCAATTTGTTGCCCATCTAACTGTAATTGTAATGTCTGTAGTGTTGCAATTTGCGACTTGATATCACTAAATTCTTTGTTAATGATATCATGAGTTTCTTTTTTAAATTCAAATTTGATTGACCTGCAGTATTTTGTAGAAGATGGTGTCAAATTTTTCCAAATATCTTTTGTTTGTGTTGTACTAGTCGAAGGCTGTGAATCTTCCAAAATATTTTTCAATCGCAATGCTACATATGATACCATGAACATTAGGGTGGCCATTATTAAAAAAAAGTGTTCAAACTCTTGGTCGCACCCCCTAGAATTATGCGAATAGCAAAAAAAGTGAGAAATAAAAAGTTCTGGGCCAATCAAAAAACATTTAGTGGTGGCTCAACGCGATTGAAAAAATTTTTTTTTTTTTCAGATTTTACGAAAATTTCGTTCTATAGTTTAATGTTTCCGAGAAATTAATATACAATTCGGGATCAGTATTTAAAATCGAATGAAAACTCGCCAAGAAATAGCAAATGTCCCAGACCACTTTTGTGACAAAAAAAACTAGATCACGTAATTTGATGGCATTTTTTCAACTTTAAGAAATTAATTAAAGCCAACATTTTGTGTTAGTCTCTATACCTGTAAGTACTCAGATATGAAGTATAGTTTTATTAACACCTAGTTAACCTATTAAGCATTGAGACCGAAAATGGAAAATTTTTTGATAAAATTTTGTAAACTCCTTTTTCAAGTTTTAAAGAATTTTCTTTGACAAAATTTATAAAATGAATCTGGCACTCTAAGGTTCTGTTAAATGCATGCTACAGATTAACTGTGTCAATTTTTAGGTAAGTCCCTACGAATTTTCAGAATTTTTTTGACAAAGATTTCATTTTTGCGGATTTCGAGAAAAAATAAAATAAAATATTCTGTAAATGTACTTTTTCTAAATACTTCGTATCAAAAATTCATCACTTTTCTACTTTTAAATGTTATATTTTATTTTAATAGCCTAGGTTTTTGGAAAAAATTATTATGACCCCATTAACCCTTTTGGAATTGGGTGACATATGACCTCAAGCTAATAAAAAACAATTTATTCAAAAAATTCAAATATTTTGTAAGTGCTGTTGAATTTTTAGATGCGACGCTTAAAATATAATAACTAAATGTGTCTGACTTCCGTTCCTAAAATTTGAGATAAATCCAAGAATGTTAACTTATTATTTGCCAAGGCCAGCTTTGGATTTTAAGATATTTTTAAATAAAAATTAACGAAAAGCATTTTTTTTATTAAGCTTGATGAAACCACTATTTAGAATTTTAGAAAATAATTCGGTTAATTTTTATTTATTAAACCCTTCAGTGCTCCTGGAATCAAAATAATCCATTGTGATTAGGGCCTGCAATACCGGAGATAATTATCAATACCGGTATTCGGTATTGAATTTCAATAAATACCGGTATTGGTGAATTATTTAAAAAATTAAAAACAAATTGTATAAATTGATAATTTTTTTAATTAATACAAAAATAAACTTTAAATTAACATTCATTTTAAATTATAATATATATATTTCTCTTTCCTCTCAGTAATTCATTCGGGAAAAAATAAAAATAAAAATCAATTTTGCTTTGATGGTAAATAACTACTTAAAAAGCAAAGTGTGTCCAGGGATTCATCACTTAGAGATGACCTGATTTTGGAACAAATTTTTCCAGATGACGAAAACACTCTTTCAGCCTCGACGCTGGTTGGCGGAATAGTATTTATATAATCATATGCTTTTTGCAAATTTAGTCCGCGATATCCTCCTTCTTCGAAAATAGCCATTTCTTTATTAATAGTTTTGTCCAAATTTACAGATTTTTTTGTTATAACTTTATGGCCCATTTTTCTTTATTAATTGCAAAATTTAATCTTTCCTGCATTGAATAGTTCATTTCTAAGTCCGAGAAATCTGAAGAAGATGATGATATGTTATGAGACGGTGAAGTATTTAAATTTGAATCTGAAAAACGTTTAACTATAGTTGATATCAAATTAGCAACCTCTTTTTTTGATAATTGTTCGAAGGACAATTCATATCTTGATGTTTTGATTTTATTTGTCCTTTGTGAAGATATTGAAGCAGACTTGATAATTTGGTTCGCCTTTCATTAATTCTACGTGCTAAAGAAATTTTAAATTCATCGCTTAATTGTCCATCAGTCGCATCACGACGACACAATGATTCCACTGCTAATTTTATTGGCAACAATGTTGAAATAATACCAGAAATAATATCCATTTCTGCCTCTTCAAATGATATAGTGGAACATAAGTCTATTAAAGATTTTAAAATGCAATTTCTTAGTTCCCAAAAGCGCTGTAGCATAAAAAATAAGCTATTCCATCTGGTTTTTGTATCCAGAATCAGCGAAATTTCTTTGTTAAATTCAGCTTTGACATATTTTTGAAGTATAGCGTCATTTTTTGTGGGGGAACGTCGAAAAATATTTACAACTTTTCTTACCTTATTTATAAGTGGACGTATTTCTGCTTTCAAGTCCATAGAATCATCATAATTTTCAGAAATTTTAAATCCATCTACATCGTTTTCCTCAACATCTGATTCAGCATCACTTTCGCTATTTATTTCTCTTTCTCCCTCATATTCCAAATTTGTTGCATTTTTTTATTATTCTTGCAGTACAAAGCGTCTAGCACCGCCAATTGAATACCATGGGCATAACAAAGCTGCTGATGGCATTTTACTATCCGTCCTACTTTTTTCATCATAGAAGCGCCATCTGTAGTTATACATACGATGTCTTCATCAAAAGATAGTTCATATTTTTCTAATTTTTTTGTAATAAGTTCAACACAACTCTCTGCTGGAAAGGTCCCAAAAATACGAATTAATCCTAAGTTCCAAAATTTGGTTTGTACATGTAAATTTAAATTTAAATATCTTCTATTTTTACCAGACGTCCACTCATCAAATGTTAGACTGAACTTTCCTTCTTTTTCCAGATCTGAAAAATCTTTTTCTCTTCGCGAATATTTACACCATACCTTAAAACAATATTTCGAATTGTATTCGCAGATTTTGGGACGTCAAGTTTTCGAGCCAGCAACGATTTTCTCAATTCAATAGAAGTAGTAAAAATACTAAATGGTAGACCGTCGACCGCAGTCATTTTTGATAATACTACACGAAGATCATCGTTTGCATTTTTAAAGTAGCTCGATATTTTTTTTAATTTCGGCGGTACAGCACTAGTAGATATATTAGATGAGATCGTTGAAGTTTCGGGATTTTCAGCATCTAATCCTCTTTTTTTCAACAAGTTGATGTCATGAGCAGTTCGTAGATGCGTACGAAGCCCACTAGTTGATCCACCGCATGTTTTTATTTTATTGTCGCATTTGGTACATTTTGCCAAATTTCCTGATCTATCTCTCAGAAAATAATGTCAAACGGAAGTTTTGTCTGTAACGCCTTTTTTAACTGCTTCAAATTCCATATTAAGGCTATTAAAATAAAAAATATATCCCAATAATTAAAAAAACTCAAATTTTTACATTAAAATGTACCTCTGTATTAAATTTGAAATATAGAATATAATTTACTTACATTCAACAATATCGATAAATAATATGAAATAATATTTTGGGCAATATATATTTTTTTAAAAGGCAAACTTTATTAATACAGCAACAGAACAATTAAACTGAACACTAATTAGCCACAAAACACCAGCACACTTCGATTTGTATTTTAAAATTTTTTGTTTTTATTTAACTTTTCAGGAATTAAGAATTTTTTTCCAACGATTCCTCAATATTTTTACTCAGCTTTGCAGTAAATAAGAAAATACCAGCACAATTTTTTGTTTTTATTTAACTTTTCAGGAATTAAGATTTTTTTTGAATTTTTGAAGATGACTTGATTTTTATAAGATTTAAAAAAATTGAAATATATGACATTTAATTAAATACCGAAATACCGGTATTTATACGTCATAATACCGGTATTTCGGTTTTAAAAAATAGCTCCGGTATACCGGTATTGCAGGCCCTAATTGTGATATATCTTTGGTGCAATTATCTGCTTATTGTTCGCGAATATAAATTAAAACAACTTTTAACCAATTTTTTTTATAAAATTATTTTATGTATAAAAACTATCTACATTTTTCTAAATAAAATAAGATGATCCACAAATGACCCAAAGCTAATAAAAGACATTTTATTCAAAAGAATATGAAAAATAAAATTAAAGTTTGAAGGGCCACCCTAATGAACATATCTGAGTCCGAAATATTTTCACATACTACTTGTTTGTATTGTTTTTGTCCCGAAGAACCCCAGTTGCAAAAAGAATTAACTTTGTGTTTCCACATTTCTTTAACTCATTTCGGCTGTGTGATCAAGTAGAGATTGTATCATTTGTGAACTGTTGTGCATCGCTCGGAGTTGGCATACTTTTAAGAATCCGTTTTGTCCACTTTTGTCAATTGTTTCTGTGATCGTAATTGATGAAGGAAAGATACATGCAATTCCATCGTTAACGTCTTTAAGTTTCCTCCTCTTAGATCTATCACTGCAGTTGTCCAATGATTTGCGTGGTCTTCCAGCCTTATCTTGCTTTGCTGTTTCAGCAGCGACAGTAAGTTGGCCTTCTAACCAGTTTGCACTTTTTATAAAAAAATTATGTTTACTGTACCGTGTTTGTTTGCTGTGCGTGACATTGCGTGACTACCCCAAAATTAATCTATAGTCACAATAAAACTATGGGCCAAGTTTCAGATCAATTGGATGAGGGGGAATGGAGTTGCCCCTTGGAAGACAGACAGACAGACAGAGAATATGAGTTAAAAGAAAGAATTTAAAAAGCAAAAACAAATTTTTAGCGGAAATATATATTAAAACAATTAAAGGAAAATTGTGATGTATGTAATATCCTTTTTGCCCACTTTGAGTAGCCACTTGCCTCCGTCCTATATTTTATGGAGTCTAGTTTTTTTTTCAAATTATTAACAACAGATTAAAAAAACTAATATATACCCTCTGCACCCAGGCGTGGAGAGTATAAAAACGTGTTCTACCTCTTCAGAAATTTCTAGCAAAATTTCATCTAGACGTTGTTAATTTTTGGCCAGATTTAGCATCCTCACATTACGTTAAGGCTTCAATTAGTTTCTTAGAAATAACAAAAAATCGAATTTGTAGTAAAGGAACCCCCTCCGCACAAAATTAAAAAAATGAGCTCAAACCCATTGATACAACTTTTTTATAGTAAATTTAGTTTTATTTTAAACTAGACTTTTTGACACGTTTTGTTTCATTATAAATTTTTCCGACGAAGTTTGTATTGTGCAATTAAAATATTTGATTTTATTAAGTTTATATTTTATTTACTTCAATGCTTGCTGATATACAATATTTTTTGATTTTTCATTCGGAACAGCAATTATCAAATTCTTCGGCGTTCCTACTCTGTAGCAAGAAGTTGAGTTTAGAATATGATTTGGCAATTTTTCATTTTAGCGATTTTTGATTTTGGCGATTTTTGATTCTGCTCATTTTTGTTTTTGAAGATTTTTTGTATTTGGCGATTTCTATTTTTCGCGATTTTCGGTTTTGGCGATTTTTGGTTTTAGCGATTTTTAATATGGGCGATTTTTGAATTCGACGGTTCCAACAATATTTTTCACGACTACTCGCATTGATTATTAATGTACTTGTAAAAATATTCAAGATTGTCGCTTTCGTAGTACTTATACTTGTATAGGAACGGCCATGGCCACTAATCCGATCCCACCCAATTTTTATTGGACTTCTCATATTAATATCTGATGGACTCATGCAAAATATCAAGGCTCTCCTTTTTGTAGTACATCAGTTATATATATATATATATATATATATGTTCCTCTAACTCCCACTGGAGCATAGGGCGCCATCAGTTATATGATATAATATATTTACTTTGTATGGGAGGTTCTACGTCCATTTAAATTAATCACATGAATAACTTATGGGCTCACACAAAGTCCCTAGGCTCTCATTATTACAGTACTTTGTATGTTAGGTGCCACGTCCATTGGTCCGATAATGCAAATTTTTTGTCGAACTACTCACATTAATAATAGGTGACCTTAGACAAATTTGCAAATCTGTTTCTGTCATAGCACTCGAGATATATGATATTGAATAAATACTTTGTATGGGAGTTGCCACTCCCGCTTTTCTGATCGCACCTATTTTCGCCATGGCTACTAACATGAATAATAGATGACCTCACACAAATTAGTAAAGCTCTCTCTGTCATAGTACTCATTATATATGCTATTAAAAGTTCACTTTATATGGGAGTTGCCACGCCCACTAACAATATATTAAAGAATTTATATGTCCATTCTAAAGGGCCATTTTAAATAATGGCACCAATATTTTTAAAATTAGATTAGTAGTTACGGAGATTACCTCTTACAAGCAAACAAATAAACATACATTACCTCATTATTATATTAGTATAGACTAGCAGGTTACAGCGCTCGAAATTCGAGCTTTATTTTTTTTTCTAACAAATTTAATAAACACACACATAGCAAATGTATAATTTTATGTATGTGTTAGTAGCAACTTTAAATGCAATTTACTCAAAATAATGGAAAAAATTTAAAAATCTGTAAATCTGGTGAATAGCTGAAAAGCAATACCTTTCAAATAATATACGTTTGGTCAAAATCATGATAAAAATGTAATATAAAACATCGGTCACAAGAAATCGCTTAGCCTTTAAATATTATAGATAAAAGAATAATTCTTTTGCCCATAAGTTACTATTGATTTACAAGTAAAATTAAGAAGTAGCACTCGTGTTGTCGATAAGTTTCAAAAGTATTTACGACAACATCTTTGTGTTCATTTCGAAATATAAATTAATTAAGTTTCCATGTTGATGGTTTTTTCTATATTTTGTAATTTAGTTCTATTGTTGTAGTATTTATTTTCAAAGTTCAAAGTTGAAATGGGTGTGCTGAAAAGTTTTTGAAATATTTTTCAATAAAGTTTTTTTTTTAAATGCTTTTATTTAACTCTGCCCTGTTTGTTTGTCCAATTGTAACTAAATTATAAACAACTTTCCGACTGATTCAAAAATTCAATTAACTTAAGTGGATGATAATACATTATTACATAATTATAATTAGTTATTTATAGTTCGGTTCGAGATCATGTATATATTTTCTAATACTAGAAAAGATAATACCTTATGCAATGTAAGAGAAATTTGGAATGTAGAGAAAGCTATAAATTGGAAAAAACTCTGCTTGTTCGTTCTAACTCTCGTATGAAAAGAAAGAAAAAACATTTCTCATGTTCTTTTCTTTCTAATGTTGAGTTAAATAGTTGATCAAGCATGAGTTGAAGCAATAGGCAGAAGGATGCTGAAGATGAACAAGTCGCTTTGTTCGAAAGTAGCTACTCCATCTAGCGCTGTCTTCAATTTTTTTTTCCAAATTTCTCTTACATTGCATAAAGTATTATCTTTTCTAGTATTAGAAAATATATACATGATCTCGAACCGAACTATAAATAACTAATTATTATTACAACACAAGATCGACAATACATAAAAACTAACTTATTACATAGTTTGTACAATGATGTGATCGTTATATGTCACGGTTGAACTGAAATCGTATAATTGGTATAGGTTACACCAACATTTGGTCAGGGTCTAATGAGTTTGTGCTGATGCTTGTAACTACCAGAAATATATAACCTAGATCCGTCTTTTATTATAGCGATAAGCTCAGAATTATTTTCTGGGTCAATTAATCAATGTCCGTCCATTTGTCCGTCCGTCCGTCCATCTGTTCGTCCATCTGTCCGTCCTTCCGTCCATCTGTGTGTCCACGTAAACCTTGTAATTAGGTTACAGTCCTAAATTTGAATATATTTTGACCAAACTAGGTATGTAAGGATGAACTTTATCGAAATTGGTAAAAATGGATGCATTTTCAAACCTAGTCCTCTCTCAAAGGACTCCTATGGGATCGATTTAAATTGCCTTAAGATCCAAATTATCATATTGATTTTGGTCCAATTTGGTTTGTGTGTGTTTATTACATAAACCCTATAGGATATTTCTTAGTCATAGCCCCCTTGTAAAGCTGTTGTTTTCCGATATTCCTTAAATCTAAAAACAAAATTATTTCACAAATTTCTCTCAAATTTGGTTTGTAAGGATTTTTGCAGAAAATAAATGACTTTAACAAATATGATCAGAATCCGTCTATTTTTTGACCTAGTCCCCCCCCCCCCCCATATAAATATAACATCCAAATGAACTTTTTCTTATCTGCAGTCAAAAAAAGAACAATAATAATACCACAAAATTTTTTTATAGGTTTATTTTCTATATCCAGTTAATTGGATCAAGACTCTCTCTCCAAACGCATAGTATAGAGTATCGTGTAATCGGCTAGACCGACTATAATTTTCTTACTTGTTTTATATGCTTTTATTTAACTCTGTATGTTTGTTTGCTTGTTTAATGCGAAATTTTGTCCCTAAATTTTCCCGACCAGCTAGAACTCTGAAATTTTCATCATTTACATAAAATGAATTTATTCATTGCCTACAGGATCTGGTCTTTATTTCTGCAGTTGCAAGTAATTGAAAAAAAAAAAAAAAATAATAACAAAGCATGTAGAAGTGTTAAGTTCGACTTTGGGAATCTTTGATAATCTACACTTGAGTTTTGCTTTTACATTAATATCTAGACTTATTGTACTATATAGAACAAATTATATACAAAATAATTGAAAAAGTAAATAATTGGATAAACTTAGTACTTCAATAATAAAGTTTTTATCATTTTTAGAGGTGTCCCTGTATTTTAGGTTATATCTTGGGATAATGATGCCTGATTTACCCCATTTTAAATGCCAATCGGCTCGAAATAATGACAAACAATTGTTTCTTAAAGTTACTCAGGTAAATAGTTCTTTTTGTGACTGAGAGGGACAGAGGCCACCTTCAAGAAATAATTATCAACTCATATCGAAAACTTTTAATTTTTGAAGTTTAGAACTCTAGCAAGTCGGAAAGTTGATAAAAACTCAAATACAAAATTCTATCCGAACAAACAAACAAAGAAACAGACAGACAGAGAGATTTAAATAAAAATATGAAAAACCTTTCCTTTGGTATTTTCTAGATTTAGAGCAAAACTTGAACTTTTCAATTTCTCTTAAAAGAAAAACAATTTTCTTTATCATTGAAAGGAAAAGAAAACAACAAAGAAATAACAACTAACAGGGAATATATTGTTTCTTTATGCTTGAAAATTTGGTTTGTTAAGCATTATATTCATTCAGAACGTGTTCGCAATAACTTATGAGGGGAAACTATAAGAAACTATATTTGCCAAATTAGCGGAAAACTTTAAAAGATAACAAAAAAAAAAAAGAAAACTTTCATATTTTGAAAATAATTTTAGAAGAGGAATCATTATCTTAACAATAAAATAAAAAATAAAAATTATTATTGAATCTTGCAAATGGATAATGGAAGATAGTTATTTTAAATAATTCTTTATTTCTTTGTATTAAAAGTAAAGTTCTGATTCATTAAGTTCAAACGTCCGCTAAAAACTTTTTTGCAAAATTTTTTTATGGCCAAAAGAAATATTCTTATTATTCTTATCACTTAACATTTTTTTATGATATTAGATAATGCAAATTTAGTTAAGTTTTAAAACGTTTAAAAAAGTTTATACTTTATAGCATAAACCATAAGTTAATAAAAAAATATATATTTTATTTTAAAAATTTCACAAAGTGTATTTAAATTATAATTAGCATTATTTTAGAGGATACATACATTTTCCTAATAATAAAACATAATTTAAAAATGTAACTGCAGAGAGCAAAAGGTGTCATTTACAATTTTTATAATTCCAATAAAAAATCTTTCTTTAGAAATAGATCTGTTACATAATTTTAGTTATCTTAGCTCTATAGTAAAAATGTAATCGAATTAATATATTTTGTTTCCTACATTTTATCTCTATAATGGATGATGTGTCAAAGACTAAAATATTTTCATTCGAAAACAAAAAACACAAAAATTGTTTTATTTAGACGATTTCTTATATCTGTATACAGTGAATCACGGACTGAATCAATGATATGTAAAGAAGTATGATGAATATTTAATTAGATAAAATTATCACTCATGCGTCTGAGTGTTAATATCCTGAAGCTAGAAAATAATATAATTTTCCTAAAAAGTTCCTGTTCTTAAAAAAGTACATTTCATTAAAAGAGTACCTTTGAAAAAAAGGAGATTTGCTTAAAAAAGTACATTTTCTTAAAAAGATGCCTTTTCTTAAAAAGTACCATTTCACAAAACAGTAAATTTTATAAAAAGACATCTTTACTTGAAAAAAATAACTTCTTCAAAAAATAACTTTTCTTCAAAAAATAACTTTTCTTCAAAAAGGAAATTTTCTTCAAAAAGTAAATTTTCTTCAAAAAGTACCTATATTAAAAAAGTAAATTTTTCATTAAAAGTACATTTTCTAAAAAGAGTGCAATTTTTAAAGAAGTACCTTTTATTTAAAAAGTACCTTTTCTTAAATAAGTACCTTTTCTTAAAAAAGTGCCTTTCTTAAAAAAGTATATTTTCTTAAAAAGTACCTTTTGTTAAACAACAACCTTTTCATTAAAAAGTAACTTTTCTTAAAAAACTGCCTTCTCTTTAAAAAAGTACATATTATTAAAAAATACCTATTCCAAAAGTTTTCTTTCTGTAAAAATACCGTTATTGTTAAAAAGTACATTTTCTTAATTTCTTTAAAAGTACCTTTTCTTAAAAAATACAGTTATTGTTAAAAAGTGCCTCTTCTTAATAAAAGTACCTTTTCTTGAAAAGTACCTTTTAAAAAGTACCTTTTATTAAAGAGTACCTTTTCTTAAAAAGTACCTTTTCTTAAAATCTTAAAATGTTCTCTCTCTTAAAAAATAGCTTTTCTTAAAAACTTCTCTCTCTTTAAATGTACATTTTCTTAAAAAGTACCTTTTCTAAAAAAGTATATTTTCTTAAAATGTATATTTTCTTAAAAAGTACCTCTACTAAAAAAGTTCTCTCCCTTAAAAAGTAAATTTTCTTAAAAAGTACCTTTTCTAAAAAAGTATCTTTTCTTAAAATAATACCTCCTCTTAAAAAAAGAACATTTTCTCAAGAAAAGTAGATTTTATTAAAAAAATACCTATTCTTCAAAAAGTACTTTTTCTTAAAAAATACCGTTATTGCTAACATGCACATTTTCTTAATTTCTTTAAAAGTACATTTTTCTTAAAAAGTACCTTTTCTTAAAAAGTACCTTTTCTTAAAAAATACAGTTATTTTTAAAAAGTAAATTTTCTTAATAAGTACCTTTTCTTTAAACGTACCTTTTCTTAAAAAGTACCTTTGCTTAATAGGTACCTTTTCTTAAAAAGTACCTCTACTTAAAAGTTTTCTCTCTTAAAAAGTAACTTTTCTTAAAAAGTATCTTTTCTTAAAAAGTCCTTTTCTTAAAAAGTACCTTTTCTTAAAAAGCATCTTTTCTTAAAAAGTACATTTTCTTAAAAAGTACCTCTACTAAAAAAGTTCTCTCTCTTAAAAAGTACCTTTCCTTAAAGGGTACCTTTTCTTAAAAAGAACATTTTCTTCAAAAGTACCTTTTCTTCAAAAGTACCTTTTCTTAAAAAGTACCTTTTCTTAAATAGAACCATTTCTTAAAAGTACATTTTCTTAAAAAGTACCTTTTCTTAGAAAGTACCTTTTATTAAAAAGTACCTTTTCTTAAAAAGTACCTTTTCTTTAAAAGCACCTCTTCCTAAAAAGTACATTTTCTTTAAAAGTACCTTTTCTTTAAAAGTACATTTTCTTTAAAAGTACCTTTACTTTAAAAGTACCTCATCTTTAAAAGTACCTTTTCTTTAAAAGTACCTTTTCTTTAAAAGTACCTTTTCTTTAAAAGTACCTTTTCTTTAAAAGTACCTTTTCTTTAAAAGTACCTTTTCTTTAAAAGTACCTTTTCTTTAAAAGTACATTTTCTTTAAAAGTACCTTTTCTTTAAAAGTACCTTTTCTTTAAAAGTATCTCTTCCTAAAAAGTACCTTTTCTTCAAAAGTACCTCTTGTTAAAAAGTACCTTTTCTTAAAAAGTACCTTTTCTTAAAAAGTACCTTTTCTTAAAAAGTACCTTTTCTTTAAAAGTACCTCTTCCTAAAAAGTACCTTTTCTTTAAAAGTACCTCTTCTTAAAAAGTACCTTTTCTTTAAAAGTACCTTTTCTTAAAAAGTACCTTTTCTTAAAAAGTACCTTTTCTTAAAAAGTACCTTTTCTTAAAAATAACATTTTCTTAAAAAGTACATTTTCTTAAAAAGTATATTTTCTTTAAAAAACATTTTCTTAAAAAGTACCACTTCTTAAAAAATGCACCCTTTCTTAAAACGTACATTTTCTTTTGCCTTTTAATAAAAAAGTATCTTTTATTAAAAAAGTACCTTTTATTAAAAAAGTACCATATATTAAAAAAGTACAATTTATTAAAAAAAGACAATTAATTAAAAAGTACCTTTGTTTAAAAGTGCCTGTTAAAAAAAAGTACCTTTTATTAAGAGAGTACCTTTTCTGCAAAAGGTATCTTTTATTAACAAAGTAAATCCTCTAAAAAAGTAAATTTTCTTAAAGAAGTACCTCTTCTTAAAACAGTACTTTTACTTAAAAAAGTACATTTTCTTAAAAAAAAACATTTTCTTAAAAAAAGTACCACTTCTTAAAAAAGCACCCTTTCTTAAAACGTACATTTATTAAAAAAGTTCAATCTATTAAAAAAAAAAACAATTAATTAAAAAAGTACCTTTTAATAAAAAAGTACCTACTGTTAAAAAAGTGCCTTTTATAAAAAATTACCTTTTATTGAGAGAGTACCTTTTCTTAAAAAAAGTATATTTTTTTAAAAACTTATTTTTGTCTTCAAAAAGTACCATTTCATAAAAAGGTAAATTTTCATAAAAATTACATATTCTTAAAAATAAGTCTCTTCTTAAATAAGTACTTTTTTCTAAAGAAATACCTTCAATAAAGTACATTTGTTAAAATTATTAAATTTCTTATAAAGTAACTTGTCTCCAAAAAGTGTCCTTCCTTAAATAATACCTTCTCTTACAAAAGTACCCCGTCTTAAAAAAGTACGCTCTCTTCAAAAGTAATTTTTCTTACAAAAGTACCTCGTCTGAAAAAGTACCTTTTCGTATATAATACTGTTCTTAAAAAGTCCCTTTTCTTAAAGTGCAAGTTTCTTTTATCACAAAAAAGTCTTTTCTTAAAAAAGATAAGTATTTTTTTTTAAAGTACCTCTTCTGAAAATTCCGGAGTGATTGAGGCTTCTTTCAGCTATTCGACACATAATTATCTTATTGTAAATATAAACTAAAATTCCCTCTACCTTAAAATTATTGGCAGCAATTTTTTTTCCAAACTCTCATTGCCTGTTATAGAATTCCGCATTTATTATTCGTAAACCTTTTCTAATTTTTTTTTTGTTTATAATCCGTTATATATTTCTGTAACAAGTTAAAGTTTTTTGTTTTCCTTTTGTTAGCCTTAATCCTTTTATTGTTTTTATATTCATTTTGTTAAGTCTTCGTTTTTATGCATGCTGGTGAATTTTGTTGCTTTCACTTATGACTTCTTTAGCAAATCTTCTTATACATATAAACGTAAATCGTTTGTTATCTTTAATGTTTATGGAAGAAACTATAATCAAAATGTTGGATAGTTATTAGATCTCGTATTTAATAGCTATGAAGCAAGAAGTCAAATAAAATAGAATTTAATAATTCTTTTATGACTTTGAAAATAAAAAGATGCCACACACATTTTATCTAATAAAATTGCTCATTTTTGTTGTCAAAGTACTAACAAAAATATTACAATATTTAAAAATATGAAGAAATAAAAAAGAACAAGAATTATTTTTCTAAAATAAATAGATATGTACTATGAAAGAATATAAATCAAATAACTTGTTTCCAGCCATTACACTGCCACACGATAAATGTTTGTAGTGTTTTATGTATGCGTTGCTGGTTAACAAAGAGGAAAAACTAAGAGTTCAAGCAAAAATAAAAATAAACTACTTTTGTAAAAAAAAAAAAAAAAAACTGAGAAGAAGTGCAAAAACAGAAAAATAAATATATATTTTTCTTACAAAAAAAGAAATATACTCCAACGCATTCTGTAAATACAAGAAAATGAAAATGGATCCTTGTAATTTGTATAGATTATTTCTATATTTCTATAAAACTTATTTATTTCGATTTAAATTAACTAATCTAACATAGTGTTGTAAATTGTTATGAAAACATAAATTTGTTTTATAAAATGATAAACTTTTCATCTTTTTAATTGATAAGACTAAAAAATCAAGTCAAGATTAGAACAAGTAAGAAAATTATAGTCGGTCTAGACCGACTATAGGATACCCTATACCATGCGTGTAGAGACCCTACCCTATAGGCCCAACTAACTGGACATAAAAAATGAGCATAAACAAAATTTGAGTTGGATTTTTATAAATTTTTTTGTCTGCAGATATGAAAAAGTTCATATCGGATGCTATATCTATAAGGGGACTAGGCCCAAAAATGGACCGATCCTGACCATGTTTGGTAAGGTCTCTTGTATTTTGCAAAAATATATACAAACAAAATTTGAGAAGAATCAGTGCAATATTTTTGTTTTTTAATAGAGTTAAGTGAAGATCGGGAAGCAGCTCTATATGGAGCCTATGACTAAGTTTTGTCCCATAGGGATCATTTTTGGACTACTGATTAGTGGATGTAATAAACACATACAAACCCAATTTGACTAAGATTCATATGATCTGGATCTTATGGCAATTTAAGTCGATTTCATAGGGGTCATTTGTATGGGGGCTAGGTCTGAACATGGACCGATTCTCACCAATTTCAATAGCGTTCATCCTATCGCCGATAAAAGCTTATATACCAAATTTCATTAAAAAGATATTCATATTTGCGACCTGCAGTTTGATTACAAGCTTTACATGGACACACAGACGGACGGATGGACGGACGGACGGACGGACATCGTTAAATCGAATCAGATAGTGATTCTGATTCGATTGGTATAATTAAAGATGGGTCTAGGTCAAATATTTTTGGTAGTTACAAACAGCAGCACAAAGTCATTATACCCAAACCACATAGTGGTATAGGGTATAAAAAGTCCTTATAGAGAAACTTGATAATTTTGATTTCCAGCAGTAGCAGTATTTCCCAATGGAAACATTATTTTTATTTATATTTATTTTTAAATTTATTGTGAAATTATAAAATAATAAAATTATAAAATAATAAAATAATAAAGTTATAAAATTATGAAGTTAAAAAATTATTAAATTATAAAATTATAAAATTATAAAATTATAAAATTATAAAATTATAAAATTTTAAAATTATAAAATTATAAAATTATAAAATTATAAAATTATAAAATTATAAAATTATAAAATTATAAAATTATAAAATTAATGATTGAGTTTGAAATTGTTCAGGCTCAAGATCAAATGTTTTTACTTTAAATAAAGCAAAAGCATTAGCACATTTCTTTCAAAAATTGATGTATATTCTGCATGACAGGTTATACAGCTGTTTCGGGAAGAGTCACCAACCCTCATCAGTAACCAAAAGCATAAGATAGTTTGTTTGGTAAAAAGTTAAATTCATATATATTTGCTGAAAACAACAAAATGAGAATTCAAGCAAAAGTTATACTATTTAAGCCTCTTCCAATATAACAAACTAAAATAAAAATATAACAACTTTGAAACAAATATGTTTTGTATACGAGTACACATTGCATACTACAATATACTTTATTTGTTTTTGTCTTGAAAAAACAAGAAAAACAATTTGTTTTTGCTAAACTTACATTTCGCGTTAACGGCGTGCCCTCAGTATTTTAATTTAATTAGGAAATGTGCTAATGATTTTGCTTTATTTAAATATAAGATTATAAAATTACTAGCTGGACCCGGCAAACGTTGTTTTGCCCTCAATGAATTTTTATACCCTATACCACTATGTGGTTTGGGTATAATGACTTTGTGCTGCTGTTTGTAACAACCAAAAATATTTGACCTACACCCATCTTTAATTATACCGATCGAATCAGAATCACTATCTGATTCGATTTAACGATGTCCGTCCGTCCGTCTGTGTGTCCATATAAAGCTTCTAATCAAACTGCAGGTCGCAAATATGAATATATTTTGATGAAATTTGGTATATAAGCTTTCATCAGCCATGGGATGAACGCTGTTGAAATTGGTGAGAATCGGTTCATGTTCAGACCTAGCCCCCATACAAATGACCCCTATGAAATCAACATATATTGCCATAAGATCCAAGTTATCATACAAATCTTAGTCAAATTGGGTTTGTATGTATATATTACATCCATTAATCAGTAGTCCAGAAATGTCCCTATTGGACAACTCTTAGTCATAGGCCCCATATATAGCTGTTTCCCGATCTTCACTTAAATCTATCAAAAAACAAAAATATTGCACTGATTCTTCTCAAATTTTGTTTGTATATATTTTTAGAAAATACAAGAGACTTTACCAAACATGGTCAGGATCGGTCCTAGTCAGATCCAACTAACTGGATATAGACAATAAGCCTAAACCAAATTTGAGTGAGATTTTTATTAATTTTTTTGGCTGCAGATATGAAAAAGTTCATATCGGATGCTATATCTATAAAGGGACTAGGTCCAAAAATGGACAGATCCTGATCATGTTTGGTAAAGTCTCTTGTATTTTGCAAAAATATATACAAACAAAATTTGAGAAGAATCAGTGCAATAATTTTGTTTTTTAATAGATTTAAGTGAAGATCGGGAAGCAGCTCTATATGGGGTCAAAGGGATCATTTTTGGACTACTCATTAGTGGATGTAATGAACGCATACAAACCCAATTTGAGTAAGATATATATGACAATTTGGATCTTATGGCAATTTATGTCGATTTCATATGGGTAATTTGTATGGGGGCTAGGTCTGAACATGAACCGATTCTCACCAATTTCAATAGCGTTCATCCCATGGCCGATAAAAGCTTATATTCCAAATTTCATCAAAATATATTCATATTTGCGACTTGCAGTTTGATTACAAGCTTTACATGGACACACAGACGGACGGACATTGTTAAATCAACTCAGA
Organism: Cordilura impudica; assembly: GCA_963682025.1. NCBI lineage: Eukaryota > Metazoa > Arthropoda > Insecta > Diptera > Scathophagidae > Cordilura > Cordilura impudica. Next base: position 50,703,246 of record OY821517.1, read on the forward strand.
GAGTGATTCTGATTCGATCGGTATAATTAAAGATGGGTCTAGGTCAAATATTTTTGGTTGTTACAAACAGCAGCACAAAGTCATTATACCCAAACCACATAGTGGTATAGGGTATAAAAACGTTGGTGCGTATGTTGGTACTCTAATAACTGTTGAACCACTAATGCTAGCGACTTCGTATTCATACCATATGTTCCTTTGGTTCTCCGATTTGCATAACTTTTTTTTGTACCCGATAGGTGGCGCTGGGGTCGAGATTTTCCCAAAAAATTTATTTACGGTCCAATTTAGCTCGAATTCGCAACATATATTACGTACATAAAACTAAAGTTGCTGACAAAGTTTTTCACCTGTAGGTGGCGCTGGTGTTAAAATATTCAAGAAAACGTATATTTTTTTCAGTCATATTCATAATATTATTAAATCGTGCTTTACTTTTGCCCGACACTCGGTATTAAAATTTAGATGCAATATAAAATCCAGATGTTTTCTTCGGGCCAGCAACGCGGACCGGACTCAGCTAGTAAAATTATAAAATAAAAAATTATAAAATTATAACATTATAAAATTATAAAATTATAAAATTATAAAATTATAAAATTATAAAATTATAAAATTATAAAATTATAAAATTATAAAATTATAAAATTATAAAATTATAAAATTATAAAATTATAAAATAATAAAATTACAAAATTATAAAATTATAAAATTATTAACTTATAAAATTATAATATTATAAAATTGTAAAATTATAAAATTATAAAATTATAAAATTATAAAATTATAAAATTATAAAATTATAAAATTATAAAATTATAAAATTATAAAATTATAAAATTATAAAATTATAAAATTATAAAATTATAAAATTATAAAATTATAAAATTATAAAATTATAAAATTATAAAATTATAAAATTATAAAATTATAAAATTATAAAATTATAAAATTATAAAATTATAAAATTATAAAACTGTAATATTATAAAATTAAAAATTATAAAATTATAAAATTATAAAATTATAAAATTATAAAATTATAAAATTATAAAATTATAAAATTATAAAATTATAAAATTATAAAATTATAAAATTATAAAATTATAAAATTATAAAATTATAAAATTATAAAATTATAAAATTATAAAATTATAAAATTATAAAATTATAAAATTATAAAATTATAAAATTATAAAATTATAAAATTATAAAATTATAAAATTATAAAATTATAAAATTATAAAATTATAAAATTATAAAATTATAAAATTATAAAATTATAAAATTATAAAATTATAAAATTATAAAATTATAAAATTATAACATTATAAAATTATAAAATTATAAAATTATAAAATTATAAAATTAGAAAATTATAAAATTATAAAATTATAAAATTAAAAAATTATAAAATTATAAAATTATAAAATAATAAAATTATAAAATTATAAAATTATAAAATTATAAAATTATAAAATTATAAAATTATAAAATTATAAAACTGTAATATTATAAAATTATAAAATTATAAAATTATAAAATTATAAAATTATAAAATTATAAAATTATAAAATTATAAAATTATAAAATTATAAAATTATAAAATTATAAAATTATAAAATTATAAAATTATAAAATTATAAAATTATAAAATTATAAAATTATAAAATTATAAAATTATAAAATTATAAAATTATAAAATTATAAAATTATAAAATTATAAAATTATAAAATTATAAAATTATAAAATTATAAAATTATAAAATTATAAAATTATAAAATTATAAAATTATAAAATTATAAAATTATAAAATTATAAAATTATAAAATTATAAAATTATAAAATTATAAAATTATAAAATTATAAAATTATAAAATTATAAAATTATAAAATTATAAAATTATAAAATTATAAAATTATAAAATTATAAAATTATAAAATTATAAAATTATAAAATTATAAAATTATAAAATTATAAAATTATAAAATTATAAAATTATAAAATTATAAAATTATAAAATTATAAAATTATAAAATTATAAAATTATAAAATTATAAAATTATAAAATTATAAAATTATAAAATTATAAAATTATAAAATTATAAAATTATAAAATTATAAAATTATAAAATTATAAAACTATAAAATTATAAAATTATAAAATTATAAAATTATAAAATTATAAAATTATAAAATTATAAAATTATAAAATTATAAAATTATAAAATTATAAAATTATAAAATTATAAAATTATAAAATTATAAAATTATAAAATTTAAAAATTATAATTTTATAAAATTATAAAATTATAAAATTATGAAATTATAAAATTATAAAATTATAAAATTATAAAATTATAAAATTATAAAATTATAAAATTATAAAATTATAAAATTATAAAATTATGAAATTATAAAATTATAAAATTATAAAATTATAAAATTATAAAATTATAAAATTATAAAATTATAAAATTATAAAATTATAAAATTATAAAATTATAAAATTATAAAATTATAAAATTTGACATTTTGACCAAACAGGTGTTTTTTCTCATCCATGTAACTTTTTACATATTGTTCTTAGCAAAATTTGTCGCAAATTGTTTAGATAGCTATTTCTTCAGTTTTTCGGAAAAAAAATTAAAAAAACAAATTTGTGTGACTTTTGTTTTTGCAAAATCAAAAATTTTTTTGACTTTTTTTTTCAAAAAATGATTTTTTTTTTTGCTCAAAAGAAAGAATAGGGGTTTTCCTTTAAGAGATTTTCCGACGGTATGTAACAAACCTAACTAAAATTTCATACCTTCGATACTGTAATACCCACAATATGTTAACTTCAGGAAAAAAATCACTTTTTTTCTATAGTAATGTTGAAAAATAAATTTTTTTTATTTATTTGTAGTAATAATTAAATTAATACTAGCAGAGCCCAGCCCTCGAAATTCGAGTGCGAATTCTAGGGAATTTTATTTTATAATTAAATTTACTTTTTTCAATGTTTGTTAATCTATTTATTTCATTAAGTTTATTTCATTATAAATATTTGTTGAACACACAGAAATAAAGGCCACCTTGTATGCCGCCTAAAGGTATTAAAATTTTTGGCAATTCACAATTCAACACAGGGTTTGTGTTATGCAATTATTGTAATGAAATCTGTACGTTAACTTTCGTGTTGCATAATGTAAAGTTGATTCTGCACTCATAACTTTCCTCAAATTTAACGGATTTAAACAGTTAATAGCTCAAAAATAAAGAGCTTAATCCACTGAGTGTTCTGAGAGTGAAACGATCAAGATCCATTCATTAGAAGAGGGGCTATGAGAATTCGCAATGCTTGAGTGAATGTGTCCCATAAGAAATGTACAGGGAAGAATCGCGTTTGAGTATAACTTGAGTAAGCTGGGAGTTGAGTAAATTTCAATGATTGATGACATATCTGTGTCTAAATACCTTTCATTAAAAAAAAAAAATGAAGGAAATCGGCCGGATAGAACTGCCAGACGGCCGAGAGCCCAGCCCAGATAAATAATTTAATACAATTTAATATTAATCCATTAGATCCATTTATAACATAACTATTTTTTAAATTAATTTATTGTAGCTGATGAAGTATTTAAGTTTTTCATCCCGATCGGAAGACTTCAGTTTCAAAAGTTGGATAACTTGACATTAAACGACGCCCCACATATATATCGCCAAAATTTCGTGAATGTTTCCCTATTATCCCCACTAATCAGTTATCCAAAATTAAACGTGGTAGATTTATTTTTAGCCATAATCCACATATTAAATCTATGAAAAAACAAAAATATTGCATACATTTTTTTAGAATTTTGATTTATATATATTATTGAAAAAAGTAAATGATTACACAAAATATGGTCATAATATGACCATTTCGAGACCTAGTCCTCATTCAAATTAACTATTTCAATCTGCAAGCCACAAACTAATTACAATGCCACTAAAATTTGTTTCATACTTATTTTCTATATCCAGTTTTGCCTCAGCAAAATTAGATGCAAGACCACCTCTCAAAACGATTGGTATAGGGTATTGTATTGTCGGTCTAGATGGACTATAATTTTCTCCTTGTTTTTATTTTTATATAAATCTACTCTTCGTAAGAAGTTTAGAATATGTTCTATATATCAATTTAAAGCAAATGAATTCTTCTAATATCGGATTTTTTATAAATTAAATAATATGCAAAGTATATGTCGCTCATCTGCGAGAAGACCGGCCAAATATAGCTCAGAAATATGGCTCAGACCGTAATTTACAACATATCAAAAACGGAATTGATCCCTCTTTCTCACACAGAGTGGCTAAAGTGGCAAAAGTGTTTTGTACTTTACTCTGAAATTAGGCACAATTGAAAACTTTAAATGCATTTATCTCGGTATCACTTATTTTGGGTTATGCAGGTCTTCTCCCAAATGAGCGATGTCAAGTGCATAGATTTTATTAAAAAAATAATATATATTACTAAAAAATATTTCCGAAATATTACTTTAATAAATACATACAATCAGTTTTTGATAAGCTCAATAAAATAAATGAAATATTAACCGTGGCCATGAGAAATGATAAAAAAAATATTGTAGATTTCTTAATGAAAAACAAAGAAAAAACAAATAAATGAATGTATGTTAAAGCCGCATACACACACACACACACACACCCCCCCATAAACTCAAGTTTATAAACTGCTTGACCGATAGTGTTGTTTACTCGGTTGACTGACGTGCCATGCAACATAAAACAATGCCAACATCATGTGCGTGTTGACAAAGAACTGAAGCAGCCTTTACCAACGTAATATTTAATTTCTACAAAACTTGAAGTAACAAAAAAAAAAAAAAAAAAAAAACACTCAAAATATTAAAGGAACGCTTAAATATTATAAATAATATATTATTTCAGCTTAAGGCCATTAGTGCTTTTGTTTGAAAATCGTATCAAAACCTCGGGCATAGTTAAAGGCTAACAAACACCCGCTCAACATCGTTTAAACCTTTTTTACTTGAGAGCACAGCTGCTACAATCATTGTTCATATTTTTCGTTTAACAATTTCTTCTTGGGCTTTTTGTTCTGTGATATGCTTTTCTTTGTTTTTTTTTAGCTTTTTCCATACTTTTGGCATTTAATCAAATTTTCGCAAAGTTTTTTGAGACGAGTATATGATGTGTTAAACAGCAAAACGGCGGTTAATGTTTTTTATACTTCTGCCATAGCCAATGTTTATAAATATATATAGTTAAGATAGTATGAACAATAAAGGTAAAAGTGGCACTTATATAAAAAAAAAATTTCCAAATATTTTTCCAAAATTGCCAATTTATCACAACTAGATCCTAGTGTATATAAAATGATAAGCAACCAAAATTTAACTTAAACATTTCAAAGACTATCCTGTAATTGGAATAAGAAGACCTTATATGAGTCCTAACCACTATTAATTCGTACATAAAGCATTTTGTTCACAATACAACATTTTAGACTAACCATTTTACGATATAATGTCAAATACACCACATTTTTCTGATAGGTTATTTTATTACCTTCAAATTAATGGAAATATGTTATACATATTATGACACAATGTTTCAAAAGATTCTAATTAACCGATAATTCATAATATATTATAAATATAATTTGACCACTATTAATTTGTGCAGTGGATAATTTTCTAATTTAACTAAGTTTTAACAAGTATGATTTAAAAAATCATGTTTTACGATTTTTCCAATATTGAAACTATGTCTCTAACAGTGCTTCAATGATTTTCATACCATACACCACTGAGTATGTGGGTATATAATGACTCTTTGGTGATGTTTGTAACTACCAAAAATATTTGATATAGACGCATCTTTTATTATACCGAACGACTCAGAATCACTTTCTGAGTCGATTTAGCGATGCCCGCTTTTCCGTCCGTCTGTGCGTGTAAATCTTGTAATCAAGCTACAGGTCACAAATATGAACATATTTTGATGAAATTGTATAGGCTTTTATCGGCCAGAGGATAAATGCTATTCAAATTGGTGAAAATTGGTGCATGTTCAGACCTAGTCCCTATACAAATGACTCCTATGAGATCGAATTAAATTGCCATAGTAACCAAATTATCATATAGACGTCGCGACGCGTCGGTGGGTAAATGTATCATATCAAATAATTGGAAAGGGAAGGTCTGGAAACTTTGTAGGAGTCCATCAGATATTAATGTGAGTAGTCAAAAAGTATGCGGCATATTATTAGTGGGCGTGGCACCTCCTATACAAAAAAATATGAAGTACTATGAACGCGCCAGTCTTGAAACTTTTGGAAAGTACTTTAGTTAATACTAGCAGATTCCAGCGCTCCTTAAAGGTTTTTTCCCTATCTTTTTTACCTACATGTAAATATTTCCAAATGTTTTTTCACTTATTAAAAAAAAGTAAATTATTTGTTGCAATACTTTTAGTAGTCTCAAAAACTGTAGATATTAAATATATGTACAAATTATTTTAATTGTAATGACGATAGTTTTTTAAATAAATAAATAAATAAAAAAAAAAAAGATTCCAGCGCTCGAAATTCGAGTGCAATTTGTGGGCAACTTTAATTCTCAACTTAGACAATTCACATGGCAACACTTTTTTGTTTTATTATTATTGTGAATGAAAATAACAAACTCATTAACAAACAAATTAACAAATTTAAATACCCCCATAACATATGTATAATTTTATGTATGTAGCAATGTAGTAGCAACTTTAAATGCAATTTACTCAAAACAAAGAAAAAAATTTTAAAATCTGTAAATCTGCAAAACGGCTAAAAAGGAATACCTTTCAAATAACACACGTTTGGTCAAAATCGGGATAAAATGGTAGAACAAAACATCGGTCACAAGAAATCGCCTCGCCTATTAATATTATATATTATATGTAGATTTCGTCAAAATCAAAAATCGCCAAAATCAAAAATCACACACAAAAAAAAAACAAAAATCGCCAAAGTCAAAAACCACCAAAATGAAAATCGTTAATAACAAAAATCGCCAAAATCAAAAATCACAAAAAAAAAAACAAAAATCGCGAAAGTCAAAAATCGCCTAACTGAAAATCGCGAATAACAAAAATAGATAAAATCACAATTCGCCAAATACAAAAAATCGATAAAATCGAAAATCGCCTAAAATCAAAAAACGCAAGAACAAAACTCACCAAAAATCAAAAATCATAAACGAAAACAAAAATCGTCAAAGTCAAATATTTCTACACCGAAAATCGCGATTGACAAAAAGCACCAAAATCGAAATTCGCAAAAAACTAAAACCGCTAAGTCGAAAATCGCCAAAACAAAAATCGCGAACAACAAAAATCGCTAAAATCAAAAATCACAAAAAGACAAAAATTGCCAAACCGAAAATCGCGATTAACAAAAAGCGCCAAAATCAAAATTCGCAAAAAAAAAAAATCGCCAAAATCAAAAATCATAAAAAACAAAAAATCTAAAAAAAAAAAAAAATATAAAAAAAAACTAAGTCAAGAATCGCAAAAACCGTAAACCGCGAATAACATATATCGCCAAAATAAATAAAAATTGTCAAACCCGAAAATCACATATAACAAATATCGCCCAAAACAAATAACGCCACAATCAAAAATTGTCAAAATCGCAAAAAAAAAATCGCCTAAATCTAAAATCGCAAAAACAAAACTCGGCAAAATCAAAAATCGAAAAAAACAATAATAGTCAAAAATCGACAAAATCCAAAATCGTCAAGATCTAAAATAGCAAAAATAAAAATCGGCAAAATCAAAAATCGCCAAAAATTAATAAAATAGTTTTCTACTAAATGGATTCCCAGTTTTTTATAAAGTTACGATGAGTGTCGGAAGCGCATCGGTTTATAGATAGTATAAGATAAGAGCTATAGTAAATCTAGTTGAAGGCAAAATATGTAAAATGCCAAAAATATTGTTCCCAATTACTAATTTTTTGTTGTTTGGCAATTTATATTATTTTTTACGTTTTTTCCGATTTTTGAGAACAGCTTATAAAAAAAAACCGTATAGATCTTAGACAAATCAACCAAAAAAAAACTAAAGTGATTTGTTTAAGCTTAACATGATTTTGAAAATAATTAATAATAATAAAATGTTTCCATTTCTCAGCAGATTCCAGCCATCGAAATTCGAGCGCTAGGAAATTTTATTTTTTCATTAAATAAAGATCCTCATTTTTATTACAAACACATTGACAAATTTAATAAACACACACATTGTATAATTTTATGTATGTGTTAGTAGCAACTTTAGATGCAATTTACTCAAAATAAAGGAAAAAATTTAAAAATCTGTAAACCTGCAAATCGGCTAAAAAGAAATACCTTTCAAATAATATACGGTTGGTCAAAATCGTGTTGGTAATGAAATATTGCCATCATGGGGGGCATGCATACGCGTTCTGCTGGGCGAGTTCTTTCCAAGGGTGGAGGGTCCTATCCATCTTCCTTTTCAGGGGGTGGATCCCCCTCCTCCGTTGGACAGAACTGAGTTAGAGTTAAGCATTTGTCAGGCGCGGAGTAGAAAGTCTCCAGGTATGGATGGGATGACCGGAGATATGTGTAAAAGCATCTGGAAGGCCATTCCTGAGTACTTGTTGGCAATCTATGAAAAGTGTGTATCAGAGGGGTATTTTCCACATCCGTGGAAGATAGCCCGTGTCGTTGTTTTGCTTAAGTCACCCGATAGGATCAGGAGCAATCCTCGCTCCTATAGGGGCATCAGTCTGCTTCCGGTGCTTGGAAAAGTATTGGAAAGGATTATGGTGAAAAGGCTTCAGGAGAGGATTGACCAGGGCACATGCGAGTGGCAATTTGGCTTTAGAAGTGGTAGGAGTGTAGATGACGCCTGGCATCACGTTAAAACGTGTGTCGGTAGGACAGAGGCAGGATATGTCCTTGGAATCTTTATTGATTTCAAGGGTGCGTTCGACTTCCTGTTATGGGAAGGCGTTCTAGCGAGGCTACGCGAGGTCGGCTGCCAAGAGTTGGAGTTATGGGAAAGCTACTTCTCTGGCAGGCGGGCTTGCGTCGCTGGTGTGAACGAGTCCGTGTGCATTGAGGTGGTCAGAGGTTGTCCGCAGGGATCCATCTGCGGTCCATTTATTTGGAATCTAATGATGGATCCTCTTTTGCGGAGGCTGATGGTTGCATACAATGTGTGCGCATATGCGGATGACTTGCTTGTCCTTATCGAAGGCCAGTCTCGTGCTGAGCTGGAGAGAAGGGGGGAGGAAGCCATGCAGATTGTCTGCGATTGGAGTAGACAAGTAGGAGTAGATGTAGCAATGGACAAAACTGTGATGATGTGCTCAAGGGCAGATTATCGCTAAATCGACCTCCAACTGTTAGGGCCAATGGCGTTAGCCTTAAGTATGCGACTGAGGTCAAGTACTTGGGGATAACAATGCGTGAGCGTATGAACTTCTTGGTTCATCTCGAGCGTGTCAAGGCGAAATTGACTGGTGTGGTGGGATGTGTCCTGCGCATTCTTAGGAATGACTGGGGCCTCAGCAGGCGTTCTATGCGGGCCATTTACCGTGGACTATTTGTTGCCTGCGCAACATATGGCTCCTCGGTGTGGTCCAGCGTGGTCACGACTGCCAGAGGAAAGCTGAAAATCATGTCGTGTCAACGGGTAGCCTTGCTCACTTGTGTGCCATGTTGTCGTACGGTCTCCACGGAGGCCTTACAGGTGTTGGTAGGTGTAGCCCCTCTTGACTTGGAGGTGATACGTAAAAGTATTGCCTACAGGATCAAGAAAGGACAGCCATTGTTGCAGGACGATTGGGTGACTAACGATGACGTTAGTGGTAGGAGCTGGACGGAGTGCAAGGCACTCTTAAATGAGTGTGTTCTCTCCAGATGGCAAGATAGATGGGACAGAAGTGACAATGGACGGGTTACATACTCCTTCATTCACGATGTGACGTTCGTGGCGAAACGTCCAGACTTTGGCTTTAGCCTGAGTATGGGCTTTTTGCTTACGGGCCATGGGTCGTTTAATGCATTTTTGTATAAAAGAGCTTTGGCTAATACGCCTGAGTGTGACTGTGGACCTTTTACCGAGGACTGGTTTCATATTTTGTGCATATAGTTTGGTGTGGAGTAAACAAAAAAACACTTTTGATCTTTTTGATGTCTCTTTATTAACTACCTTTATTTTATTTTTATTCATGCTTATAAGCTAAATTAAACATATAACTTAAAAGTAAAGAATTCTGTTGACGATGCAAATTCACACGGTCAACAGAAGCGTTCATTAAATTACCAAGAACATGCATACATCATGTACGTTGGGCATGAACACTTGTTTTAAGTATTCGGGTTGCAAGTCATGTATGTGGATGAGACGAATCTGCTTATTAGGCAGATTCGTTCATAAGACAAACTGAACAAAAATATATAAAAATGCAAATTTACTTTAGGAGAGTTTGCTCCATATGACTCCTCCACCCCCAGATTCAACAGTCTCTGTTGAATGTGTGGCAGCCGGTTTTAATTCGATATTAACATCAATTTCCCGATTCTTTTTGTAACATTTCTTGCAGACCGAATACATTACAACCATGAGTATTATCAAAAAAACTAAAGATATATTTAAGCCGTAAGATACATTTTTGTTGTACATTAGTTCTTCAATTTGTTTTATATTCTCAAATTGGTTAATCTTAATTTTTTCAAAGGTAAGTTTTTCTTCAAATACTACCCCTATTATATCATTATTTGGGTAGATAAATTTTTCGTTTACAATAGTGTTTTTATTTACAAAAGTTTTGTTCAATAATTTAAGTTCACAATCATAAAAATTAATTAGATTATTTCTATTTAGTACAATACTTCTATGGTCACAATTTTGAGTGAGTTTGGCATTAAATGCATTCTTTATTAAAATTAGATCGTCGTCAATAGCGACGATGCTTGTTTGGTTATTGAATACCAATCTGCAATTTCTATCCACAACGCAATTTTTACTTTCTACAAGATCGCTTGCCAGTACATTTTCTTTGTATGAGAAGGTCGTGTTCCTGACTGTGATTACTAATTCGGGTCTTTCCTCAATTTCATGGTACCTATCGTTCGGTAGTGGTGTTATTAGTTTCAAGTCTGCCAGAAAAAAGTCTTTAGGAATTTTTATTGCTATAATGAGCGAATTATTCTTATAAGTCATTACTCCTAACTTTAAAAATTTTAATTTGAAATAATCGATGTTAAATTTTTCAATTTCTTCGGGTGTCAGTATACCTGGGTGTACTATATTGCTTCTAGCTGCTGCTATATTCTCCTGAATTTGCGTTATTTTGCTTTCAAAGTTTTTCAATTTAAGCATTTGATCGGTGTAAAGAAGTTTTCTAACTATTTCGCTGTTGCGTTTTTTAATTTCTGCAAAAGTACTATTTATTTTAATTCTGTCAGTTTCTATAGCCTCTCGTATAATTTCAATGGAGTCATTGAAGTGTGTATTAATTGTGATTTGCTTATTTACGGCGTTTATGGCATTGTGACCGTTAATTTCAGCGCATTTTAGGTGTTCTATAGTTTCCTCTCTGTCGTCGTCGTCCATCAGGCCGAACATCCATTTATAAACATTTCCTATTCCGTTAATTAGTCCTCTTTTCTTTCTACTAAACTCAAAAGGTATTAAGGTTTTAATTTTTGCCCCGACAATACTGATTTCTTTTCTCAAAATTTCTCTGTTATCAATATCTAGTTCTTCTATATTTTTGGCTATCTGTTCAATTATACCTAAGTATTCGGTAGGGTGTATAATATGTAAGACCGTGTTTGTTGCATTAGGAACTTCTACTCGTTTTACCTGCAGCATCGCGTACCCTGAATTCTCCTCAGCCTTTTCGACCCTTAGAAGTGCTTGGACCGTTGTCAATAGCATCATTATCACGATCCTCATTGTTACTTTCCTGGAATAGATATTAACGTTTAACTTGAGTTTTGTAGACTTTTTTAAATTTATTGTCCTTAGACAGCAAATAGTTGTCCTCCATCCTATAGTTTTCTACTTTCTTGTATCTAGGTTGTGTCTTGCTAACTCTATAATTCTTCACAAATCTATTTTCAAAATCTGAGCATTCAATATTTCCTTTCCTTTTGTTGATAGTATTTATTCTCTCAGTTTTTTCTCTCTTAAGTCATTCTGAAATACATTTTAAGCTTTCGTTTGATATAATATTATTGATAAAATCTATAGGTTTGATTTTCGTTACTGAATGAATCGTATTATTATAGGCGATTATTGCTTTCGAAACTTTTTCCTGCAAGTTGTCTTTATTGTTTTCATCCGCATTAAACAGTCTAATATGTTCGTTCATAGTCAAATGCAATCTCTCGATATCTGCATTGCCTGTTTTATTACATGTCGTTGTAAAGTGAACTTTAATACCATAATCTTTTAAAAACTCTTTAATCGCTACAACATCCAGTTCATTGTCTGTAATTATTGTCTCCGGTTTACCTAAATATTGAATACGCATTTTCAAAGCCCCAACAATTGATAACCATGTTCTATCCGGGAGATGATGCGCCGTCGCATACTTAGTAAATTTATCGATTCCAGTCAGGAACATCACTCCTCTTTGTGGATACCAAATATCAACATGGATTATTGCGTTGTGCTTATCAGGCGTCTCTGTTACGTTCAGCGAGTGTCTAATAGGATTTCTATCATACTTTGCCCTATTGCATATTTCGCAATTATTAATATACTTTTGTATAACTTTTTGCAAATTTGGATAGTAGAATTTTTTCTTTACTTCCGCAAAAATTTTGCTTATTCCTCTATGATTGTTTTCAAAGTGTAATGTCTCTATTATTTGGAGAATTTTACCTTCATCGGTTATATCTTCCAATAGAGTGTTTGTTCTTTGTATTTTTAAATTTTTATTTCTAATAAAGTACTTTATGTACATATCTTGAAATTTCATAAAGAGATCGTTGTCAGTACAAAACACCACCAACAACGCCCTCTGTGGTAGTTTTTCCTCCATCGTCTCGAGAAGGTTTTCTTCTGATGTTACTGTCCATGTTTCTCTTATTTTTCCTCTATACATAATTCTCTTGCTGAATGTTTTCCTTTCTGCTCCTTTCAAAATGAGTTGGTTCTTGAATACATTCAGAGGATTCTCAGTGATTTTTATGAAATCGACGCTATCAGTCTCTGCACTGTGTACCGTATTCGTGTCGTCTTCAAACAATTCATTCAAATTCAAGTTTACTTCATCATTCGCTACAATTCTACTGAGGCCATCGGCCACCACGTTTTCTTTACCTTTTATGTAGCTAATGTCAAAATCAAATTCATTAAGCTTTATTTTCCAACGCTGCAATTTTGCATTGGATTCTTTTAAATTGCTAAGCCATACTAACGGTCTATGGTCTGTTTTCACGGAAAAATGTCTACCGAATAAATAATGTCGAAAATACTTCGTTGCCCAAACTATAGCCAAGAGTTCTTTCTCTATGGTGCTATAGTTTTTCTCATGGCCATTGAGGGATCGACTAGCATAACAGATAATTTTATCGTTCTGCATCAACGCCGCCCCCAGAGCGAAATCACTAGCATCTGTGACCAATGTAAATCTCCTTGTGAAGTCAGGGTGTACCAAGATAGGATCCGACTTAATGAGAATTTTTAATCTCTCGAATGCGTTTATATATTCCCCATCTTTGAGATTAATTTTGGCACCTTTCTTTAGGCACTTTACTAAAGGAAATGCTACTTTTGAGTAGTCTCTTATAAACCTCCTATAGTAGCCCGTTATTCCCAAGAAAGATTTAATTTCCTTTTGGTTCTTTGGTAGAGGAATTTTGTCTATAGCTTCTATTTTTTTTGGATTTGGTTTTATGCCGTCGCAAGTAACCAGATGTCCTAAGAACTCTGTCTCCTGCTTCAAGAAGCTGCATTTGCTTAATTGGACCTTCAGATTTGCTTTTTGCAAACAACTCAATACCTTAGTTAGAGACTCCAAATGTTCCTCTATACTTGTAGAGAACACCAGAATATCGTCTAAGTATACTAAACAGATTTTACCGATATATTTCCTCAAGACCTCATTCATTAACCTTTGAAAGGTTGAGGGTGCATTCCTCAAGCCGAAAGGCATTCGCAAATATTCGTAATGCCCACTTGCCGTTGAAAAAGCTGTTTGTGGATGTCTTTTTCATCCATCTCTATTTGGTGAAATCCCTGTGTTAGGTCAAGAGTTGTAAAATATTGACATCTTTCCAATTTATCAAATATATCGTCAATATTTGGGATTGGGAATCTGTCCTCAATGGTTACACTGTTTAGTTTTCTATAGTCAATTACGAGACACCATTTTTGAACATTTGGCACATTAGTCTTTTTTTTGCACGATCCAAACAGGACTGTTATAAGGACTGGAAGATTCCCTTATAATTCCTTGTCTTAACATTTCTTCAATCTGTCTATTAATTTCATTTTTGTGTATTTCCGGGTATCTGTATAATTTTGAGTACACCGGAATTTCATTTCGTGTATTTATTTTGTGTTTTATTTTACTCGTAAAAGTTAAATTTTCATTTTCCCTGTAAAACGTTTTATTGTGTCTTCTAAGTATCGCCAATAATTTGTTTCTATCCAACGTATTTAAGTGCGATAAGTTTAAGTCAGACACGGAATTTGTGTCGCTAAATTCTACTTCGTTATTGAGGATTGCGACAACGTTCTCATTGTTACACATACTTTTATAATCCTCCTCGCTTTTATTAAGGTAGATAGGGATACATGCTCTTTTTGTTTTTATATACCTATTTCCATAATCTACAACACAATCAAGATCTGCCAAAATATTATTTCCTATTAACCCATCAAATTTATCATTAAAATTGGACTCCAAAAATTCACAATCATAGTCTGAACTAAACTCGTCAAATATGGGGAATTTACAAAGCTTAGTTACTTTAAATTCATTTCCCATGGCTCTTAAAGTTACATTTACATCACGTTTCCATTTCGGATTACAAAGGTTTTCGTTGATTATACTGAATTCGGCTCCAGTATCGATAATGAAATGTAACGTCTTTCTTGGTTTTACTATAGTTATATAGGGAAGTTGTTTTGGTCTACCCCACGAAAATATACATTTGAATTTCCGATGTCCATCGGTTCATCATTTCTACGCGAATAACGCGAGTTTCTAGTTTGGTTCGACTGTCGTCCCAGATCGAATCCTTGTGCATTGTTAAATCTATTGTTGTTTTGATAGTTACTTCTATTATTACTACCAGTATTAGTATTATTACTACCAAAGTAGCGGTTGTTACTATTGTTGTTATTATTATTACGATTGGCATTGTAGTCAGGACTTCTATTTATAGAGTGTGTGTTTTTTACGTCATTACTAAAATTTGTCCTATAAGGTGATCTCGTGTTTTCATTTCTTTGTCTGTTCCCAAAGGCCGTATAACTTTGATGCCTTGCTTCCAGAATAATTTTGAAAGCCGCCTCTAAAGTCTGTGGGTCTCTAGCGAAAATTATAGTTTTTGTCGGTTCAGGCAGGTGGTCTTTAAAAACTTGTAATGAAATTCTATTTATTTCGTCCGCAGAAAAGCCCTCTTCAGCATGCGTCATTCTCCTATTATGTAGCCTATTTCTAATATTGTTTATACTGTAGTAATACTTCTCAATTGTTGCGTCCAACCTCCAGGTTTTTAATTTGTCCAGCAATTCCCTACTTGTTTCTCTTTCCCCAAAGTCATTAACAAGAATCTCCTTCAACACCTCCCAAGTTCCTACCACTCCATACCTATGTATTGCCTCTCTTGTTTTTCCCACGCATCTGTTTTTGATATATCCGAAAAGAATATTTCTGTTGTTTACCTCAAATTCCGCGATAGATGGCAGCAAGGCTTCAACTTGCTCCAAAAAATCCGGCAGTTGGCTCTGTTCCTTCCCATCGAATGTTGGGATTTCTCTGATACAGTTCAGTACCAAATTAAATTGCTGCACTAAATTATTTTCCATTTCAAAAAAAACTATACTATGCCTTGTACAGGAACAAAATTGCAAATTGGTCTTCCTTTTCTTGTATAATTCAAAGAAAAAAAATCAATTTTCCATTTATTTATCAAACTAAGACTAATCTATAAACCCTTTATCACTTGAGTACATAATACAAAAAGGTACATAATGTATAAAAATAAATTAATCTTATTTACTCTGTTAACATTCTTGCGTCCGGTATTTCTCTTCTCCAGGGTTATTGATCCTTCTTATTGTTGTAAATCTTTGTTGTTTTTGTTGATACTCTGCCGTTGTTTAATATATTGCAAACTTTGTTGGTTTTGTTGAGTTTATAAAATTTTCAAATTTTATTTTATAAATTTATTGTGCTTTTTATT
Source organism: Cordilura impudica (assembly GCA_963682025.1). Taxonomy (NCBI): domain Eukaryota; kingdom Metazoa; phylum Arthropoda; class Insecta; order Diptera; family Scathophagidae; genus Cordilura; species Cordilura impudica. Next base: position 50,719,695 of record OY821517.1, read on the forward strand.
AAGTTCTCATATCGTTTTTTATAAGTAGAACTATTTTTGTTGTTTCAGGTTTTAAGTTCTTATTTTGTTCATTAGTATTTGCCGCTTTTTTTTTTTTTTTTTTTTTTTTTTTTTTTACAATTATTTTGCACTATTTTACTAATAGCACTGTCCAGTTTTTATAATTTTTTGCACTACTTTTTAATAATAGCACTGTCCAATTTTTATAATTTTTGCACTACTTTTTAATAATAGCACTGTCCAGTTTTTATAATTTTTGCACAACTTTTCAATAATAGCACTGTCCAATTTTTATAATTTTTGCACTACTTTTTAATAATAGCACTGTCCAATTTTTATAATTTTTGCACTACTTTTTGATAATAGCACTGTCCAATTTTTATAATTTTTGCACTACTTTTATTTAATTTTAAATTGTTAACTGTGGTCCGAATCATTTATTGGCAATGTTATTTCTGTTTTTCTTTAAATTAGAAATTACCAAAACTTTTATTTTCATCCTCGTCGCCAGTTTGGTGTGGAGTAAACAAAAAAACACTTTTGATCTTTTTGATGTCTCTTTATTAACTGCCTTTATTTTATTTTTATTCATGCTTATAAGCTAAATTAAACATATAACTTAAAAGTAAAGAATTCTGTTGACGATGCAAATTCACACGGTCAACAGAAGCGTTCATTAAATTACCAAGAACATGCATACATCATGTACGTTGGGCATGAACACTTGTTTTAAGTATTCGGGTTGCAAGTCATGTATGTGGATGAGACGAATCTGCTTATTAGGCAGATTCGTTCATAAGACAAACTGAACAAAAATATATAAAAATGCAAATTTACTTTAGGAGAGTTTGCTCCATATGACTATATGCACGTTCTACTCGGACATACGGGACCTAGATTCTCTAGGTGTCGTATTGACGGACGATGGTTGTGATGTCAGTAGTGTGCTTATGAATGATGAGAGAGTGCGTTGTATGAATGAGTTTGCGTGTGAAGTCTTCAAAAGAAGACGTTTAAGAAGGGTTTGATCGCACACGTGTGTTTACATCCACAGGATGTACGCATGCGTGTATACCCAAGACCTTCTAGAAGGCCTTAGTTGTGTACCTATACACTCACCCACACGGTGGGTGTATGGATGTGGAGCTAAGGTCTTCGAATGGTCAACAGTCCATAGCTGTTTGGAGCCATACTGGTAGTAGCTTTGCTTCGAAGTCTGGCCGGAGGCTATATATTTATATATATATCTGGTACCACGTGAAGTCAGATGCCCCTGGAATCTTAGATTTCAGCTGACTTGCGGGTACGGCCCCTTGGGGAGTATCGTGGTGGCTGTGGTTTAACCCAAATCGCGGGGAGAGCATAGCTCGATGTGGAGTTGCATTCAACCGGGTGCTGTGACCCTAGAACAGCAGAGGTGTGTAAGGTAGGCCTCGACTCCCCACCAAGGAGTGGAATTTGTTGCCCAAATGCACAAATCTTGAATTGGTACCGGAATGTAGTTCACTACACAATGGGGCGGTGGTCGGCGCATATTCCGATCCAGTGTTCAGAGCACCGTGAGGTTATGTCAACGAGACGGGTACTCACGTTAAACACAAGAGACTTCTACCCTATTAATATTATAGATTAGAAAAAAATCTTGATTCCATGAAATATATAAATATTCTTAATTCTTATAACAAACGGTATTGATATATCGATGTCCATCTGTCCGTCTGTGAAAATTACCTTTACGACATTGACATCCTGAGCAGGTTGCTGTTTAAAATCATCAAAAAATCGGTTTAATATGCGCCAAGATATGAATTATAACATATAAAAAGCTCGACAAATAATAATTTTGTTATTGTTGTTATTCTAAGCTTTGTAATTTGCGTGTTGTGATCGTTATGTTTGTAGCATTTCTTTCATGATTGTCTTGTATGGTTATATGGCACGCGTCATATTATCTTCGACCGGTATTGTCACACTTTGTTTTAAGGTAAATGAAGTTATAATAAAGTACCTAATAAAAAAACAAGTAAGAGTGTTAAATTCGGCTGTGCCAAATCTTTGATACCCTCCACCTCGGTTTGAGTATTGATAATAAATGTAAACAAAATATTGGAAAAATATGCATGCTTTATATACATAACTTATATGACATAACTTCTCGTTTAATTTAGTTTTTGCTAATTAAATAGCTCGCCTTAACCTCCATTGCAAAGGTAATGGTTGTGTAGGGTGGCTATATGCATTAAATCGTGCTAATTGGAGATGGCTGTATAGTTTCATTTAACTGGCCAAATATTTTTCATTGCGGCCATATAGGTCAGATGGAGTAACAAAATAATAACCAAAAAAAGCTCTCTCAATTTTTTTATTAAAATATTGCCATATTTGAATATGCTATTTAGTTTTTTTATTTATATAAAAAATTTTTTAATAGAAGCAAAATATTTTCACTATTTTATAACTTTTATTTATGTATGACGACATTTCAACCTAAAAATTTAAGTTTTTATCGATTGCATAAACAACACAAAAATGGTTGTCGTTTAGATTACAACAATAGCTAACTTTAACAATAGCGAATATCGTATAAAAATTTTACTGATAATTTTGCTTGTCTTTTTTAACGATTCGACAATCGTAAAAAGAAGTTACTGAAAAGCTATTAATTTCTCCTGAATGCCAATATTTTTTTTTTATGTAAGCATTTCTTAAATGTAAACATATTTGGTTTGTTTTGGAATTTCAATTTGTGTTTAACGAATAAAATTTATATGTATATTAAAGATGCAATTGATGTCTTCTAAATTTAAAATTATTATTTCCGACGATTTTATATGATTTTCTGAAATTCATTTAATATTTTCTAATTTATAATGGGAAATTTTAATTACAGTTTTTAGAATTGCTATTTTCTTAAATTTGAATGGAAAATTTAAAAAGTGCAATTTTGTATTTATGTGAATAATAATGCTTTTGTAATTATAAACAATTTTTAAAAATTAGATGTAATCGCAATCAGATATTTTGTAGGTAAAGCAGAATAATAATTTCATATATCTATGTAGAACTGTTTTGAAAGCAAAAAAACTCATTGATGAAAGCGGTAACTCTATTTTGTAAAGATATCTAGTCGAAAATATTGACATTCATGTTAAAATAGAAATAACTATTGCAAAGCTAATTAGAACAAAAATTGTGGCGCCATCTATTGTGGCATAGTCACGCTGAGCAAAATGAAGTGACACTCTGTTAATGCAAAATATTGCAGAATTTTATGTAAATAAAATAATATACCGATTTATTTCTAACATGCAGTTGTTATGGATATACATACATATATAGAATATATGTATATTATTTGTATTATTTAATATGTGTATGTATGTATGTATATGTAAATATTACACACAAAAAATACAACATCAAACGTTATTTTTGTGTTTTACTCTTTAAATAAATTAATACATAAAATTTTTTTTTGCTAAATTTACATTGTTTTTTTTATTAACAACTAGGTATTTTAGCATTATTTGCTTTAGATGCTGGTAAATTTTTACTCCCTTTATATTAACTCGTAGTGTCTGCTTGTCGAAAAAATTTTGGATCGATTTGAACCCCTTTCCCGTGACCCAATCGATCTGAAACTTTGCAGGCAGGCTCGCGGCAATGACAGAAATGATCTAGTAAATTTTTTTAGTGATGCCAAAACAATAGAAACTTTTAAATTTTTCTACCAGAGTTGATAAAAAAATGTACAAAGGGTAAGTTTTTATTATATTATTACCACAACAACCACAAAAACAACAAGTCCAGCTATGACAACAATACAGCATTTAGAATAACAACAAGAACAATATAGAAACATCATATTTTTAATTTTTTTTACTTTTTCAGAGATTTCCCTGGACCTGTTCCACCGATTTTAATGATTTTTGAAATAGAAATCTTCCCATGAATTTGGTGAATCATTCTCACTAAAAATGATCACCTTAGCTATCCTATTGAGGGCGTGATCGTGACAAGAACAACATAGAAATCAAGACTTTTTTTTAGTTCTTTATTCAAATCTCGGACCCTAATTGACTGATTTGACCGATTTCAACTAGCAAACTTCTCAGGATGTCAATGAATCATTTTTTATGTCAACGAGCACCCTACCTGCCCGATTGATGCCGTCATCGTGATTTCCACAGACGGACACACGGACATCGCTATATCAACTCCGGTTTTTATAAGGATCACAAATATATATATTTTATGGGGTCGAAATTTTTTTTTTCTAATTATTACAAACGGAATGACAAACTTATATATACCCTCTGTACACTGGAGTGGAGGGTATAATGAAGAAAACAAACTCAACATATTAACACAAATACATTAACAAATTTAATAAAAACACACATAGCATTGTATAATTTTATGTATGTGTTAGTAGCAACTTTAAACGATCATAACTCCAAAAAATATTCCAGACGATGTAAATCTATAAATCTGGGTAACAGCTAAAAAGAAATACCTTTCAAATGATAATTTTTTTGTCAAAATCGGGGTAAAACTGTGAAACTTACATAGGTCACAAGAAATCGCCTTGCTTATTAATATTATAGACTATTTATTTAAGCCTTAGCTAAAATTTTGTTGAAGGTTGAAATAAGAAATCATAAGCACACCAATATAAAGATAAGGAAAAAATTTAAAGTGGCCTGAGAATTTCAAATCCTTCATAGGTTTTTACTACAAAGGCCTAGAGCTTTCACCTTGACTTGCAATTTCTCACCCCCCAGACAGTAACACCAAAAATGTTCCACATTGAAATTAGAGAAATAACTGAGATAAATGTGTTATTCCTGTTGTTTGAAAGGACTTTTCCGTCGGCCCTCGTTGTTAGTTGCTATAGCTGTCATACGTTATGATTGAAAGAAATTTTCAGATTTTCTTCAAGCTCCACAGTTTTGTCATTGATGTTGTGTTGTTAATGATAACAGCTGACGGGGATGTATAAATTTTTTTTACCGTACTTTAATTTTATCTTTTTTTTTACGGTATTATGAGATATTTGTGCTGCTGATGGTAGGCTGAACATTTTTTTTTGATAGCTTTTCTTTTTTTTTTGCTGCTCTATGTTGAGTAATTGTTGTCTATTTGCCATGAGATCCGGGGATTTTTGCAAGATGACATTTATTGTGTGAGCCAAATGTATGAAGAAGAAAATGTTGACAAGAATTAATTGCTGCCACTAACTGAATAACTACTTGATGTAATGCAAATCTTTTTTTGTTGTGTTTTTTTTTCTGCTATATCATTGTTGTCATTGTTGTTGTATTTTTGAGTTATTACCGTAACAGCAGGAGGCTCTTTTAGAGGCTCATTCCTTTGACAAAACTGTAATTTGTATAAGAAATGAAATCATGCTGTGTTAAGATAAGTTTTTGCTGAAAAAAAAGAAATTCTTGTGCAAAATGAATGTTGTTCTTTTTGTTGTTGTTTGTGACAAAAGCAAAAAAGACTTCTTGATGAAAGAGTTGTCACTTGAAATGGCAGGTTTTTAAAATATAATATGATTTATCAAAGAGTGATGTTATCGTTAAACTAATTATGCTCATTAAGACCATTAACTTGTATAACAAATTATTTGGCAAGTTACCGATAAGTAGATAAATGTTAACCGAGTTTCTGTAGGCCGTAATTAAAGCTAAGAAATGTCGAATTAAAGAAACTAGAAGTTAAAGTAAGTCCTATAAATGCAATATGGATTTTTGTAATCAAATATTAATATTGCTAAGAACATTACAAAGTTTTTTTTTTGAAAAATATGGCATTTTTTCATTTAAAATAACATTGTGGAACATTCTCGGATTCGTTGTCTGGGTTTGGCGTTCTCAGGCCAAATGACCGTTTATATTTTTTCTTTATCTTGATACGTGTCCGCTTAAGTTTTCAACTATAACTAAAGAACCATTGAGGATTTCTCACATGATTCTTCATCAAAATTGTAGCTAAGGCTTAAATAAATAATTTTTATTAATACTTATGTCCATGCAAACAATAGAATAAAACAAGTAAGAAAATTATATTCGGTCTAGACAGACTATACGATACCCTATACCATGCATTTAGGGACCCTATCTCTTAGGTATAACTAATTGGATATTGAAAATAAGCATAAACCAAATTTGAGCGGCATTGTTATCAATTTTTTGGCTGCAGATATGATAAAGTTCATATCGGGTGCTATAGATATATGGGGACTAGGTAAAAAAATGGACCGCTCCTGATCATATTCGGTAAAGTCACTAATTTTTTGCAAAAACATATACATACAAACCAAATTTGAGAAAAATCTGTACAATATTTTAGTTTTCTGATAGATTTAAGCGAGGATTGGGAATCAGCTTCATATGGGGGCTATGACTAAGAGTTGTGCTATAGAGTTTATTTTTGGATTACTGATAAATGGATGTAATCTATATATATGAAAAATAAAATTTGTTTGTTTGTGGGTTTGTGGGTTTGACATTAATAGATGGCTAAACCATAGAACCGATCTTCTTGAAATTTTCACAGTGTGTAAGCTTGTATCGGGAAAGTAAAATAGGCTTTATTTTTTTTATATATATGAAGTGGGCGTGACACCTCCCATACATACAAATTTTTTAACATCATATATCTGGAGCTCTATGATAGCGATAGTCCTGGTGCTTTGTAGAATTACATAAGTTAGTAATGTGAGAAGTAGGGCTAAAAATGGGCGGAAACAAACAAGTGGGCGTGGCACCTCCCATTCATGGTAAATACATGTCATCATATATCTAGAGTAATATGATGGCCAGAGTCTTGAAACTTTCTGCACGTCAATTGGTTATTATTCCAGGTAGTAATGCTAAAAATGGGCGGGATTGGGTTAGTGGGCGTGGCACCTACAAAAAAATTATCTAGACTACTATAAACGCCACAGTCGTGAAACTAGGTGCGAATTCACGAACCGTGAGTATGAGAAGTTATGTGGAAAATGGGCGGGATAAAAACAGTGGGCGTGGCACCGCCCATACATGGTAAATACATATCATCAGTTATCAGAGCGCCACAGCCTTGAAACTTTCTGCACGTCAAGTGGATGTTAATGTGAGTATTCGTACCAAAAATGGGCAGGTGTGGGTTAGTGGGCGTGGCACCTCTCATACAAAAAAAATTATCTGGAGTACTATAAACGCCACAGTCTTGAAACTAGGTGCGAATTTACGAATCATGAGTGTGAGAAGTTATGTTGAAAATGAACGGGATCAAACCAGTGGGCGCGGCACCTCCCATATATGGTAACTACATATCATCATATATCTAGAGTACTATGATGGCCAGAGTCTTTAAACTTTCTGCGCGTCAATTGGTTATTAATGTAAGTATTCGTACCAAAAATGAGCGGGCTTGGGTTAGTGGGCGTGGAACCTCCCATACAAAAAAAATTATCTGGAGTACTATAAAACCGACAATCTTGAAACTAGATGTGAGTTCACGAATGATGAGTGTGAGAAGTTTTGTGGAAATGGGCAGGATCAAATCAGGGGACGTGGCACCTCCCACATATGGTAAATACATCTAGAGTACTATGATGGCCAGAGTCTTGAAACTTACTGTACGTCAATTGGTTGTTAATGTAAATAGTCATACCAAAAATGGGTGAGATTGTGGTAGTGGGCGTGGCACCTCCCATACATGGTAAATAAATGTGATCATATATCTAGAGTAATATGATGGCCAGAGTCTTGAAACTTTCTGCACGTCAATTGGCTGTTAATGTAAGTAGTCGTACTAAAATGGGTTAGTGGGCGTGGCACCTCTCATCCAAAAAAAAAATATCTGCAGTACTCTAAACCCGACAGTTTTGAAACTAAGCGTGAGTTCACGAATGATGAGTGTGAGAAGTTTTGTGAAAAATGGGCGGGATCAAATCAGTGGGCGTGGCACCTCCCATACGTGGTAAATACATAACATTATATATCTAGAGTACAATGACGGTCGGATTCTTGAAAATTTCTGCACGTCAATTGGTTGTTAATGTTAATGTTAATAGTTGTACTAAAAATGGGCGGAATTGGGTTAGTCGGAGTGGCACCTCTCATACAGAAAACTTATCTAGAGTACTATAAACGCCACAGTCTTGAAACTAGGTGCGAATTCACGAATGATGAGTGTGAGAAGTAATGTTGAAAATGGGCGGGATCAAATCAGTGGGCGTGGCAATTGGTTGTTAATGTAAGTAGTCATACCAAAAATGGGCGGGATTGGGTTAGTGGGCGTGGCACTTCCCTCACAAAAAAGTTATCTGAGGTACTATAAACCCGACAGTCTTGAAACTAGGTTTGAGTTCACGAATGATGTGGTGAGATGTTTTGTGAAAAATGGCCAGGATCTAACAAGTGGGAGTGGCACCTCCCATACATGGTATAAACATGTCATCATATATCTAGAGTAGTATGATGGCCAGAGTCTTGAAACTTTCTGCACGTCAATTGGTTGTCAATGTAAGTAGTCGTACCAAAGATGGACGGGATTGGGCAAGGACCATATAATAAGAGGATGGCAAGGACCATATAATACCTGCTTTGGTATGCAGTGAAATCTACACCGACTTAAGGTTTTTTTTTTATATACATGTTTAGTTTTTTTTATCCATCAACATTTCTACAAATGTTGCTTTAAGGTAAAATTTAAGGAAATACTTTAAGGAATATACATATACTAAAGGATGAATTTTGTTTAAAAAATTTTTTTTAATCTAATCACTGTAAGGAATAAAAAAAAAATTTAGTAGCTATTTAATGAAATAATTTTTTGAAATTTTAAAGAAAAATTTATAAAGAATATAAGCATTATTTTAAGAATTTTTTATTATATAAAAGAATGATTTTTGTGTAGAAATTTTTTTTTCTAATCACTATAAGGAATAAATAAAAAAAAATGTTTAATAAATAAGTTTAATAAACACATTTTTTTTACGAAAATTTATTTTAAAAAAAATTATGCAAATACTCTTCTTTGGGATTTGAGTATGGCTGAAAAAGTTCAATGGCTACCGCTCTACGCACTCGGCCACAATCATTTTATTTTTGAATAAAATTTAAAAAAAAATTTTTTTAAATCTTGGCCAAGATTTGAATTATGAAACACACAACTTGAACGGAAAAACTCTAACCCCTGGTCTAAAAACCAAAAAATCGATAATTTTCATTTTTTTTTTTTTTAGCAATTTTAACAATTTGAGGTTAATTGCCAAATTTAATATTATATTTAATATTATATTTATATTTAATGAGCTAATAAATGCTTCCCCCAAAAGGAGCACCACTATTAAGGAGGCTAGAATCTCTAGAGAAAATCAAGAAGGCCTCTCTATTGATGAAGCACTAGCATTGCTAATCGATTGCGATTTGTCAACTCATGATAAACCCAAGATATTACCATGCTATGATCTAGGAAGTCGATGAGTTTATGCCATGGATGGGCGTGTAAATTATTTACGCTGTTTACGACTGCTGTTTACGCGTAAACAAACGTAAACGTAAACAGATTTCAATTGATGTAAACGTAAACAGACAAGTAAACGTAAACAAGTTCATATTTTTTCTGTTTTTCTTACTAGAATTAAGAAGAAATCAAAGAATTTGTTCAATTGCAATTTGAGGATTGTACATTTTTTAATAACGCGCAAACTGGGTCCAGTAAAGCGATTTCCTCCTCCACCCTTTCAAAAAGCATATCATCAAATAGGAGATTTTTTATGTCGTTTTTAACTTTTCGTGATGAGTCTGCAACCAACTGGCGCATGAATTTTACGTTATTTTTCAAACACAGGAAACAATCGCGCATAGAGTACCAACGAGTTTCTGCAGGGATTTTGATTTTAGTACCACCTTTTTTAATGATTAATTTTTCAAGTTCTGGGTGGCGAAACTCTTTCAAAATTTTTGTAACTTTGTCTGCGGTATCTTTATCCACTATATTTTTATCAAGCAGATTAGCGACGTGGGCACTGCAGTTGTTATGCCAGATATTAACGATTTTGCCCATCCTGATCATATTAGCAGCGTTGTCTGAAACAACTGAATACACTTCAGTGCCGTACATTTTCTTTGCTAGTTCAATTGATTCATCAATGATCTCTGATAGCTTCTCTGACGTCTCACTTTCGCTTGATAAGTCCCACGCATTTAAAAATGCCTTTTCTCCACCAGCATTATGAAGCATGGTAACTACTACCTTGCTATTACTCACAGTATTTTTCCAGCCATCGATTAGAAGAACTGAGTCTAATCCAATTTGTTGCTGGCTTTTACAATCTGCCTCTCATATTCTTTATCCAATAAAGTTGTTGAAAGTGTTTTTCTGCTTGGTAAAACTTTGGAATAAGCTGGTCTTAATTTCTGTAGAAGATCTTTAAAATGCTTTGATTCAATAACGTTGAGTGGAATGTTGCATCCGAAAAAGAATCTGGCTACTAATTCATTAATTTCTTCCTCATCTTTTTTAGAGGTCTTATCGAGAAAGTTGTGCAACACGCCATTTTTCTTTGATTTAGGCTTTTTAAAATTTGGTGGTGTAGTGGAAGCTGATGATGATGATGATATCGCGGAAACTGAAGATAATGATGATGATATTGTGGAAACTGAAGATAATGATGATGATATTGTGGAAACTGAAGATAATGATGACGATGTTGTTGGAGTTGCTGACGGTGTGTATGTTGTTGGTGTTATAGATGCTGTGTATGTAACTAGTGTTGTCGATGATGTCTTGGGAAGATCTGAAATCAATATTATTTCACAATCATCATTTTGTGAAATATCCATTAAGGAAATATCAACACTGCTATCTAGATCCGTTATACAACTCATGTTCATATCATCCTTGTTCATTTCTGTTCATAATGGTAGGCAAATATTAACCACATTTAGCACATATATTTGAAAAGTAATAAAGCTCACCTATGCGCATTTAATCTTTCTGTTGCAGTGTTTGCTAGCGTTTTTCTGCAAAACAAGCATAGCGCTGTATATTTTCTTCCATATTTGTGCAACTCAAAGCTTAAATCTACAAAAATATCTCTTTTGGCGTTATTGCAGGCCGACATTTTTATTAAACTTTCCTGAATGCTTTGTAATTGTTGAAAAGTGTTGCCATGTTATGGCATTATAAATGTTTTATGATAACTTTGAATAAAATTATTATCATGTATTTGATAACAAGCTAAAAATAAATGAGTAAATTATTTTATACTATAATTTTTATTATTATTTTCAGTATTATTTTTGTTTAAATTTAAACTTAAGTTGTGGCAACTCTTTCACATTTCGTCAAAGGAATCAGCTGTTTCGTTTACGTGTTTACGTCTGTTTACATGTTTACGTCTGTTTACGACTGTTTACGTCTGTTTACGTCTGTTTACAGAGTAAACGTAAACAGCGTCTGTTTACGCGTAAACGCCCATCCCTGGTTTATGCTACCCAGATAATATAACAGTCACTGAATCATATGCTGATATTAAACTTCAGTCACTTATGGATCATACCATTTTAAGAATCTGTTCAGCACTAGAAAGCGCATTTTTTTCAATCTCTGAAAATTTTGATGATGGCAATTTTATATTAAAACGGGGTTGTGATGGTGCAGAACAGAGTCGATACAAACAAAAGTTCGTTGAAGAAAATGTTTCAAACCAAAGTTTGTTTAGTATTTCAATGGTTCCTATTGAAATGTATATAAATCCTACTAATTCGAAGCCGAAAATTATTATTTTGAAAAACTCTGCAACTTCGTCTACGAGATATTGTCGTCCAATAAAATTTATATTTGCCAAGGAGACTAAAGAATTAATTTCGAATGAAGTTGCGCTTATGAGTCATCAAATCTCAGCACTCGTACCTACAACGGTAAATTTGTCAAATAGGAATTTTAGAGTGTTTTCCAAACTAATATTATGTATGATTGATGGGAAAGTTTGTAGTGCTCTATTAAATTATTCGTCTTCCCAAACATATTATATATGTGGAGCTACACCGAAAAATATAATTAATCCAGCTTTGGTTAAATCTGTACATAAAAATATGATTGCTTTGGGTCTCTCATCCCTTTATGCTTGGATTCGTTTCATGGAATGCATGTTACACATTTCGTATAGACCAGATATCCAAAAAATGGCAAGTAAGAGGAACCGAGAATAAAGAAAAACTATTGAAACAAAAACTATTTACAAAAACTCCCACAAGAATTTACTTAGAAAGCTATCTATGGTACTGTTTGTCAGTAAAGGTGCATAAGATTCTCTTTCATGGAAAATAAATCATAGACAGTAGTATACGTCAATTGGGCAATTATCAGAAGAAGCTCAGGAAGCAAGAAATAAAGATAATAGAAAATATCGTCAAAATTTTACGAGAAAAACATCAAGAGTTGCTTCAAATACTGATTTGCTACATAGGCTGTTAACACCATCAGATCTTTTAATATGCAGTTTACGCAAGCCGCCTAAAGCCACAAAAGGAATTTTAACAACTGAAATATTAGTCTTGTTTTAAGATCCAGCAATATATATTAGCGATTGTGATGCAGAATAATAAAAATAGTTTTTGTTCAGTATATGCAATGTTTACTATATGCATGTAAATAAAATATTTTAATTTTCTTTTCAATAAAAGTGGGCGGGCCCTGCCATATTTTTTCATGGATTAAATATTTTTTTATACAAATTTCTATCTTAAAAAGTTTAAAATAAACACTTTTTAGTATCTAAATTTTGAGATCTGTATGGAAGGTGGGCGTAATATTGCCAAGGCCATTTTAATTTTTTGATAAAAATTGCGCAAATTCGAAACAATTGCGCGTTTCAAAATTTATAAAGTTACTTTTATTAGTTTTTGAAATACAGAGTTTAGTTCCGCTAAATCATGAAAATCTGACACTGTGCATTGATATGATTAAAAATAAATTTTTTTACACAAAAGTCATCCTTTTATATAATAAAAAAATTCTTAAAATAATACATATTAATATTCCTTATAGTATTTCCTATTAATTTTATCTTAAAGGAACATTTGTAGAAATGTTAATGGATAAAAAAATAAACATGTATATAAAAAAAACCTTAAGTCGGTGTAGGTTTCACTGCATACCAAAGCAGTTTGACCATCCTCTTCTTATATGGTGCTTGGATTGGGTTAGTGGGCGTGGCACCTTCCATATAAAAAAAGTATCTGGAGTACTATAAACCCGACAGTCTTGAAACTAGGCATGAGTTCACGAATGATGAGTGTGAAAAGTTTTGTGACAAATGGACATGATCAAGCAAGTGGGCGTTTCACCTCCCATATATGGTATATACATATCATCACATATCTAGAGTACTATGATGGCCAGAGTCCTGAAACTTTTTACACGTCAATTGGTTGATAATGTTAGTAGTCGTACCAAAAATGGGTGGGATTGGGTTAACGCGCGTGGCACTTTCAAAAAAAATTATAGTGTACCCTGTCGTGCTTCGCTACGGATTAAAGTGGGTATCAATTTTTTTCTAATAAATGTTTCCTATGTTTATTCCCCGAAGTAAGTAAATTAGAATAGAAAATAAAAGTTAAAAACTATTTTTTTTAATTTTTTATTTCAATGTTCTTTACATTAAAAAAAATACACTGCATTGAAAAAATAAATAGTTGGTGTGTGGCGCTTCATTCATTTCTCTGTCATAAATCGCATCCCCATACACTTACAATGCATTCTTTATATTTTGTTTACCAACAAAAATATTCACAAAACAGTGTTTGCCGGGTCAGCTAGTTAACATATACAAAACAAATTGGACCAAGATCTGTATAAAAATTTGGATCTTATTGCAATTTGAATAAATTATCCTTTATTAGCTTTGGATCATTTGTGGGTCTTCTTATTTTATTTAGAAAAATGTAGATAGTTTTTATACATGAAATAATTTTATACCAAAATTGATTAAAAGTTGTTTTAATTTATATTCGCGAGCAATAAGCAGATAATTGCACCAAAGATATATCACAATGAATTATTTTGATCCCAGGAGCACTGTAGGGTTAAATAGTTAAAAATTAACCGAATTATTTTTCTGAAATTCTAAATAGTGGTTTCATCAAGTTTAATAGAAAAACTCGTTTTCGTTAATTGTTATTTAAAAATGTCTTAAAATCCAAAGCTGGCCTTGGAAAATAATGGGTTAACGTTCTCGAATTTTTCCCAAATTTTTGTAGCGGAAGTTCTACACATTTGGTTGTTATATTTTAAGCATCGCATCTAAAAATTCAACAGCACTTACAAAATATTTGAATTTTTTTAATAAATTGTTTTTTATTAGCTTGGGGTCATATGTGACCCCAATTCCAAAAGGGTTAATGGGGTAATATTATTTTTTTTCCGAAACCCTAGGCTATTAAGATAAAATATAACACTTAAAAGTGGAAAAGTGATGAGTTTTTGATACAAAGTATTTTGAAAGAGTACATTTACAGAATATTTTACTATAATCCCATTTTTCTCGAAATCCGAAAGAATAAAATCCTTGTCAAAAAAGTTCTGGGATAGGGATTTACTCAAAAATTCAACCAGTTAATCTGTGACATGTACTTAACAAAACATTAAAGTGCCAGATCCATGTTTTAAAATTTTGTTTAAGAAAATTTTTTAAAACTTAAAAAAGGAGTTTTCAAAATTTTATCAAAAAAATGCCCATTTTCGGTCTCAATGCGCAATAGGTTAACAGTGTGGTAATAAAACAATACTTCATATCTGAGTACTTATACGTATAGAGACCAAAAAGAAATTGTGGCTTTAATCAATTTCTCAATGTTGAAAAAAATGCACTCAAATTTCATGAGCTAGTTTTTTTTTTGCACAAAAGTGGTCTGGGGCATTTGCTATTTCTTGGCGAGGTTTTATTCGATTTAGAATTTTTATAGCTTTTTAAATACTGATCCCGAATTATATAACAACTTGTCGGAAAAATTACACTATAGAAAGAAATTTTCGTAAAATCTGACAAAAAGTCATATTTTCCCCATATAAACACACTTGAAATTTTTAATCGCGTTGAGGCATGACTAACTGTTTTTGATTGGCCCAAAACTTTGTATTTCTCAGTTTTTTGCTACCCGCATATTTCTAGGGGGTGAGACCGAGAGTTTGAACGCTTTTTTTTATTAAGGGACGGACAGACAGACGGATGTACAGAAGGATAGAGGGAAAGACGGACAGAAGGACGGACGGATGGTCAGTGCTAAATCGACTTAGAAAATGATTCTGAGTTTATTGCTATACAAACATCAGAACAAAGTCATTATACCCTGACCACATAATATTAATATTAAAAATATCACTCATACGTGTACATCTTTTCTACTCTACTAATAAATAATTAGCATACCCCCAGAATTTGTTATGTTATGCAAAAAATTGATAAAAAAAGGCGAATAATGGAAATCTTCTGAAGATTTCATTTGATAAAGTTTGTCAACTTGAATGAAATGGGGCCTGACAACTGCAAACCCTTTAGAGGCTTTACTTTACTGGCCTAGTACTTTCATTCTGATTAGGAAATTCTTAGCCGTGCACTGTGTGACTCAAAACCGAACAGATTTTATTTCATAAACTTTTTATTGGATCCAAATTTAATTCTGAATAAATTTTATTTAATTTCAATATAATAATGAATAATTTTTTCTTCTCACGCATTCAACTTCAACCGGGCGTATAAGTATTCAAAAATAACTCATACGTGAACAGCTTGTTACGGAATGGCATACACATACATACATATTTACAAAAATTGTTGAATTGCTGAATTGTTTGCAGCAACAAGAAAAGAAAACCAAGAAAAACTAGTTTTTTGCATTTAGTTAATTTGTTTAGTATTTCATGGTATTTTTCGTTAAATATTTGCATAATTCTCAGCATTACGAAATAAACACAGGAGTGGTGTTTGTGATAATGAACTGAGAAAAAATAAGTAAAAGTGTTAAATTCGGCTAGGTCGAATCTTTGATACCCTCCATTTAGATTTCACCTTCAGATTAATATCTGGACTTATTGCACCATTTTTAATAAATGAAAACGTAATATTTGAAAAAGTTAATTTTTCGAAAAACTTAATACTAAAAAAGAAGTATCACAACAAACACCCTGAATTTTTAGCGTTTTTTTAGAGGTGTCTCCATATTTGAGGTCATATCTTGGTACAATAATGCCCGATTTACGCCAGTTTTGACGTTAACCTGTGCGAAGTAATGGTAAATAAAATGAGCTTAAGTTTACTTAGGTAGATAGCTGAATTGATGAATGAACGTGATCTCAACAGATGGATGGACAGACAGATAGATGGACGGATGAACAGCGCTATATCGACTTTGTGGGATCACAAATTTATTTTTCAATGCGTTACAAACGAAATGATAAACTGCTATAAACTCTCTACAATGTGGTGTGGAGGATATAAAAACAAAAGAAGTGCACGTTTAAACACAATACAGCAGGCACAATGCACAACAACAGTTTTGAAAGTTAAATATTTCAAGTATTTTTGTGTTTGTAAACAAAAAACATGTAAAATAAAAGAAATAGTTATTGCTATGGCTGAAATGCAATGATAAGTGAGCGTTTTTTTTCCTTTGTAGTAAAACTCTTTTGGGGGACATGGCTCAAGGGATTGCTCATGAATTTACTTCAAAATAATTGAAGAAATTTGCTCATTTTAAAAAAAATATCAATAGGAAAGACCATTGTTAACAAAAAGGCTAAACTTCAAAACTGCACTCTGCTACAAACCAATCTATTCTGAATGAAATGCACTTTGAGATTAGTTATTCAATATTCAAATATTGTATGGCTACAGAAATGTTGCGATAAAATTCGTCAAAGGAGAATATTATTACAAAAAGTTAATACAGTGTAACCAGGTTGAAATCTTCGGCTGAGGTATACAGTCATATCATGGAACTTCAGACCACTGGTAATGAGAAGATGGTTACTTTACCTTTTTTTGGGGTTTATTTACAAAATTGATTTTGTTTAGTTTCCCAATATATGTATAATAGGGTGGCCCTTCATTATATGGAGGGAAAAAAAGTGTTCAAACTCTCGGTCTCACCCACTAGAAATATGCAAATAGCAAAAAAACTGAGAAATACAAAGTTCTGGGCCAATCAAAAAACATTTAGTCGTGCCTCAACGCGATTGAAAATTTTAAGTGTGTTTATAAGGGGAAAATACGACTTTTTACAGATTTTACGAAAATTTCATTCTATAGTTTAATTTCTCCGACAAGTTGTTACATAATTCGAGATCAGTATTAAGTTATCCTTCCAAGAAGCTATAAAACTTCAAAATCGAATAAAACCTCGCCAAGAAATAGCAAATGCCCCAGACCACTAAAAAACTAGCTCATGTAATTTGATGGCATTTTTTTCAACTTTGAGAAATTGATTAAAGCCATAATTTCTTTTTGGTCTCTATACTTATAAGTACTCAGATATGAAGTGTTGTTTTATTACCACGTTGTTAACCTATTGCGCATTGAGACCGAAAATGGAAATTTTTTTTGATAAAATTTTGAAAACTCATTTTTTAATTTTAAAAAAATTTTCTTAAACAAAATTTAAAAAAACTGTATCTTAAATATTAAGATTTTGTTAAATACATGCTACAGATTATTTGTGTAAATTTTTAAGTAAATCCGTGTGCCAGAATTTTTCTGACAAGAATTTTATTTTTGCGGATTTCGAGAATAATGGGATTTTTGTAAAATATTCTGTAAATGTACTATTTCTCAATAGTTTGTATCAAAAATTCATCACTTTTCAACTCTTAAATGTTATGTTTTATTTTAATAGCCTAGGATTTCAGAAAAAAAATAATATGACCCCATTAACCCTTTTGAAATTGGGGTCACATATGACCCCAATCTAATAAAAGACAATTTATTAAAATAATTCAAATATTTTGTAAGTGCTGCGGAATTTTTAGATACGATGCTTAAAATATAATAACCAAATATGTTGAACTTCCGCTCCTACAGTACACTACAATATTCACGGAATATACGTTCACGCTTTGTAGTATAAAATCGTTGTAAATATAACAGGGTTGTAAATATAACACCAAGAGTGAAAACCCTTATTATTATATTATTATTATATTAATTTTATATAAATTGTCTTTTATTAGCTTTGTGTTATTTGTGGGTCTTCTTATTGTATTTAGAAAAATATAGATAGTTTTTGTACATAAAATAATTTTATAACAAAATTGGTTAAAAGTTGTTTTAATTTATATTCGCGAGCAATAAGCAGATAATTGCACCAAAAATATATCACAATGAATTATTTTGATTCCAGGAGCACTGAAGGTTTAAATAAGTAAAAATTAAACGAATTATTTTTCTAAAATTTTAAATAGTGGTTTCATCGAGTTTAATAGAAAAACTCGGTTTCGGTCATTTTTATTTAAAAATATCTTAAAATCCAAAGCCAGCCTTGGCAAATAAATAATGGGTTAGCGATCTCGGATTTATCCAAAAATTTGAGGAGCGGAAGTTATAAAGATTTGGTTATTATATTTTAAGCATTGCATTTAAAAATTCCACAGCACTTACAAACTATGTGAATTTTTTTAATAAATTGTCTTTTATTAGCTTGGGGTCACATGTGACCCTAATTACAAAAGGTTTAATGGGCCATATTATTCTTTTTTCTAAAATCCGAGGATATTAAGATAAAACACAACATTTAAAAGTTGAAAAGTGATGAATTTTTGATACAAAGTATTTAGAAAGAGGACATTTACAGAATATTTTACAAAAATCCAATTTTTCTCGAAATCCGCAAAAATAAAATTCTTGTCAGAAAAATTCTGGCACACGGATTTACTTAAAATTTTACATAGTTAATCTGTAACATGTATTTAACAAAATCTTAATGTTTTAGATCCAGTTTTTTAAATTTTGTTTAAGAAAATTTTTTAAAACTTAAAAAATGAGCTTTCAAAATTTTATCAAAAAAAATTCCCATATTCGGTCTCAATGCGCAATAGGTTAACAACGTGGTAATAAAACAATACTCCTTAGCTGAGTACTTATGAGTATAGAGATCAAAAAAAAATTATGGCTTTAATCAATTTCTCAAAGTTGAAGAAAATGTCATCAAATTTCAGGAGCTAGTTTTTTTTAACACAAAAGTGGTCTGGGGCATTTGCTATTTCTTGGCGAGGTTTTATTCGATTTTAAAGTTTTATAGCTTTTTTAAAAGATAATTTAATACTGATTATACTGATTATATAAAAACTTGTCGGAGAAATTAAACTATAGAACGAAATTTTCGTAAAAGCTGAAAAAAGTCATATTTTCCCCATATAAACACATTTGAAATTTTCAATCGCGTTGAGGCACGACTAAATTTTTTTTGATTGGCCCAAAACTTTGCATTTCTTAGTTGTTTTGCTATTCGCACTTTGAACACTTTTTTTATTAAGGGCCACCCTAATGTATAATTTAGGATAACAACACAATCGACACAGAGTCTTCATTTTTGCTGAAATCTTCTTCGGGTTGGCGGAGTATGGTCCAACAGTATTGGTGACAAAATGGCTTGGTAATCACGTCGTGGTACCTTATTGTTGCCTGCAAAGATAATATGCAGAATTAGTGGAGCCGCTGGATTATCAAGAGCAGTCAGCCCGCAGTTCTTCGTTCCCATATAACGAATGGATAAAAATAGAAGGAGTTGTCGTAGATTAATGAAATTTGAAACACTATTGTAAATAGGCAAATTAGAAAAAATAGATATTTTCAAAAAAATCGATGCAAGAATTCTCTAACTTTCCATACATCCTGAATCTTAAAAATGTAATTATAGCGTCCCAAATGGTTAGGATAGGACGAATATTGGTTTTTATAGAAGAAGCGCATGTATAAATTCAAAATCAAAAAGAAGCTAATGCAAGGACATGCTTACCCATATATATCCTTAATATTGATATGTGTGACAACAGCTACTAAAGTTGTCAAAATATTTCGAAAATTGGTTACAGAATCAAGGATTTTACTATTTGTGACAATCTTTTCTTTAATTCAAACAAGGACTCGCTAAGTCCTTTTCTTTAGA
Organism: Cordilura impudica; assembly: GCA_963682025.1. Lineage (NCBI taxonomy): Eukaryota > Metazoa > Arthropoda > Insecta > Diptera > Scathophagidae > Cordilura > Cordilura impudica. The sequence goes on from OY821517.1 coordinate 50,739,857, forward strand.
AACCTTGCAAAAATAGAATGGGTTATCATAGATATATGAAAATTTCTACATTATTTTCTACAACTATAACAAAACTAAATACAAAAGGTTAACAACACTTTCGCAAGGACATGTATATCTCTCATATATCGTGGAACTAAAATCATAGTTACAGCTACAAAAATATTAAAAGCAATATTATAAAAAATTATAATGATAGGATTTGGGTTAAGATATGTCCTTTCTTGTAAAAACGCTATATATCCTATAAAAAATATGCAATTTTCATAAAGTAATGTTAATATATTTAAAGATATATATTCAAAACCATTAAAATATCCTTTTGCATAATTTTTGAATTTTTTAGAATATTTCTTTTAGGGTGCATTAAAAGCTTTCTTATATTTTGACAAAACTTACATAAAACAAACTAGTTAAAAAAATTTTAAAAAAATCTCTTGATGCTTGAAATTCATTTAAGTCTATAACATTAATAGGCTAGGAAATTTCTTGTGATTGACGTTTTGTTCTACCGTTTTATCCCGATTTTGACCAAACGTATATTATTTGAAAGGCATTTCTTCTTAGCTGTTCACCAGATTTACAGATTTTGAAATTTTTTCCTTTATTTTGAGTAAATTGCATTTAAAGTTGCTACTAACACATACATAAAAATTATACATATGCTATGTGTGTTTTATTAAATTTGTTAATGTGTTTGTTAATTAGTTTGTTATCTTCATTTACAATAATAATAAACCATAAAAGTGTTGGTTTGTGAATTAGCTAAGTTGAAAAATAAAGCTGCCTAGAAATTGCACTCGAATTTCGTGGGCTAGAATCTGCTAGTATAGAAGTATTAAAGTAAAATAATTGATATTTCGTATGGTCACCTTTGACATCAGTCACGGCCTGCAGTCGTCTTTTCGGGGAATTACCTGTTGTACAGTGTTATTGTTCATAAATCGGCTTTGTTTTTAGTGTACCCGTTGTCAGTGCTTTTTTTCCAATTGGTTTAGGTCTGGAGTCTGGGCAGGTGTATTAAACACCTTGCTACTATTGTGGAGAAGTCAAGGCCTTTGTATCAGCATAAAATTCAAATTTATCGGCACAGTTAACTAGATGACGCTTCAATCAAACTACAGGTCGCAACTATGAATCTTTTTGGATAAAATATGGTATATGAACGCTATTGTATCGGTGTATGTTCAGTCCTAGTGCTAGTGAGATCGGCTTAAATTGTCATAATATCCAAATTGTCATATAGATCATAGTCAAATTAGATTTGTATATGTTCATAACATCCAAATTATCAGTAGTCCCAAAATAAACCCCAAAGGACAGTTCTTAGTCATAGCACCAATCGATCAAGAATCGAAAATATTGCATAGATTTTTCTCAAATTTGATTTGTATATGTTTTTGCAAAAAAAAAGCAACCTTACCAAATATGGTTAGGATCAGTCCATATGTTGCCCTAGTCTCCATATTAATATAGCATTCGATATGAACTTTTTCATACCCGAAGGCAAACAAATTAATAGCAATGCCACTCAAATTTTGTTTATGCTAATTTTTTATATCTAACTATTTAAATTAATTAATAAATGATAATCTAGGGTAAATTAGCTTTCCAATAAAATAACAAAATCTATAATCGGTTGAAAACCAGCCAAGTTATATCAAGTTCCCCAGGCAATAAGTGTGCCGCAGACCACTTGATTAAGAAAATCGAGCTGACATTTTCAAAGACATTGAAATAATTTACAACACTAACATTTGTGCATTCTCCCGATCCCAAAATGATCTTATGGGAAGTATTTTGCATCTCGTCTATTGTTATGCCGTTCTAAATTAATGTCAAAACGGTACGTAGTTTTTAACACTATTTCAAAATCTCCAATTTTATTTAAAAAAAAATTTTGTTCAAGAAACTTTTAGAAATGTACGATTGAACTTCAAGGTCTTATTAACAAAATATACGTGATTAAAAATGCCAAATATAGCAGGTAGCTTCTCCGTAATTTGGCGAAGGCAGCGTTTTTATTTCAGCGGATTTGAAGAAAAATGTGATTTTTCATACTTTTTCAACTGTTATGCTACATCTTTTTGGTGTTCTCATATTTCAAATATCTTTTGCCAAATATTATACTACTTGATATAAGTTCTCAGTTTTGTAAATTAAGGTTATATTGAAACACTATAAATTGTCCCCCTTTAAGGTAGAATTTAGGGAGATTTACATTTTTTTAAAACAAAATATCGAAATAATGTATATTTGTGGAAGGATTTCGATAAAACTTGTTGATAATATTTGAGTAATTCTAAAAAATAATATTCTGGACTTATTTTCTGAAATTAGCCCATGGGGTACTAAAAATGTGGGGCATCCTATTGTTTTCTATTCTCGTTCCTTTATTTTGCAGCATTGGCATCACTTTTGTTAGCTTTAGTGGTTGTTCTCTATGGTGAGTAGCTGTACAGTTATATTTGCTTGTTAGTTTTGTTTGTGTTCTACTCTTCATTTGTTGTTTTTGAGTTGGCTGAATTCCAAATGTTGACGGCTTTTACTCATTTTTTGTTGTTGTGGCTGTTGTTGATATCATGTTGTTTAACAAATATTAATTATTTACTTCTTTCATTTGAGTATTTTTTTTTCCATTCATATGTCATGTTTGTTTTATTTTATTTTTGTTTTTGTTTTTGAACACATCTAAAATATTTGTTTGTTAAAAACTTTCCACTTTGATATAAAAAAATAAAAAAAAAATAAACATGTTTACGAGTTTATAACATGTTGGTTATTTAAGTTTATTAAATTTTAAATTTTATAACCATTTTTTAAACACTAATTTAAACTTTTTGTTGCAAATACACTTTAAAGTGTAGAATTTAAATTTATAACACATCATAAATCATGGTAAAATTTTTTGTAACTTGGTTTGGGAATATTTTGTTACAAAAAAAAAGTAGACATACATTGAAACACACCTGAAATGGCTAAAAGCTTAGAATTTCGTTAAAACTACAAATGCGGATGCTAGAGTCGGTAGAGTGTAACAAATTGTATAAAAATATAGGCGGGAACTTCATTACAATCTGTTTACAAACGCTGATGTATAAGGACACACCTTAATAATGTTATACAAAAATCGTCCTGTATACGAGTACGTTGTTACGAAGATTGGATCTTTTAGAACAATTTAGTAAAACATGGAATAAGATTGTTACGAACGAACATAAACGTCATCAACACAAAACAAGTAAGAACATTAAAGTCGTTCTAGACCAACTACATGATAGACTATACCATGAGTTTAAAAACAAGTACTTATTGGATAATAGAAAATAAGTATAAACCAAATTTGAGTGATATTGGTAAAAATTTGTTACCGTTTGATATAAAAATGTTCATATCGAAATCGAAAAATTCATCGACCAAGGCCATATTTGGCAAAGTCACTTGTGTTTTGCAAAATCAAAAAAACTTTTTTTTTTATAGAATTAACCGAAGATCGGAAAGCAGCTTTATATGGAAGCTATGACTAAGAATTTTCCTACGGAATTTATTTTTTGAGTACTGATTAATGGGTATAATTACCACATAGAAACCAAATATCATCAATGTGTATTTAACAGCTGGGATCTGAGATCAATTTCAATATGAATATGCGATTTTCATTAATTTCAATAGCACAAACTCACTCTGACTGAAGAATGGCATAGAGTATAACAAGGCCCTGGTATCGAAAAATTTGAATACAAAATCAAAATAATATTTATATATGAAATCGTACCAATCATACGAATCATAGCTGATAAGTAATGATTAGTAATCGTAATAATTACTAATTAGATTACTTTTTAAACTCTTTCTATTAGCTCGTACTCATTGTCTGTCTGTCTGTCTGTCGTGGGTGAACCCCATTCCCCCTTATCCAATTGATCTAAAAGTTAGCCCATAGTCTTGTTATGACTACAGACTAATTCTGGGGTAGTCACGCACAGTCACGCATAGTCACGCACAGTCACGGAGTGATCTAAATGTCATTTCTCCTCATCCGATCGATCTGAAACTTGGTCGATAAACTTGCTGTAAAGAAGGATTAACTTCGACATAGTCACGCACAGTCACGCATAGTTACGCACAGTCACGTAGAGATTAAAACCTCACTTCCCCTCATCCGATCGATCTGAAACTTTGCCCATGGACTTGTCGTGACCAAAGATTAATTTTAAAATGGAAAATGAAAAGTGGAAAGTGAAAAATTAAAAATGGAAAATGGAACATGAAAAATGCAAAAATGAAAATTGAAAAATGGAAAATGAAAAAAGAAAAATGAAAAATTAAAATTGAAAAATGGGAAATGGAAAATGAAAATGGAAAACGGAAAACGAAAAATTAAAAATGGAAAATGGAAAATTAAAAATGAAAATTGGAAAATGGAAAATGAAAAACGATAAATGGAAAATGGAAAATGGAAAATGGAAAATGAAAAATGAAAAATAAAAAATGGAAAGTGAAAAATGAAAAATGGAAAATGAAAAGCGGAAAATGAAAAATGAAAATGAAAAATGAAAAATGAAAAATGAAAAATGGAAAATGAAAAGTGGAAAATGGAAAATGGAAAATGAAAAAATGATAATGGAAAGTGAAAAATGGAAAAAGAAAAATGGAAAATGAAAATGGCGAATGGAAAATGAAAAATGAAAAATTAAAAATAGAAAGTGGAATATGGAAAATAAAAAATGGAAAATAAAAATGAAAATATAAAAATGAAAAATGGAAAATGAAAAATTAAAAATCGAAAATGGAAAATGAAAAATGAAAAATGAAAAATCGAAAATGGAAAATGAAAAATGAAAAGTGGAAAATGGAGAATGAAAAATGGAAAATGAGAAATTAAAGATGAAAAACTAAAAAGAAAAACGAAAGATGAAAATTGAAAAGTGAAAAATGGAAAATGATAAAAAAAATTAAAATTGAAAATGAAAAAGGTGGAGGGTATCAAAGATTCGGCTCGGCCGGATTTAACACTCTTACTTGTTTTGTGTTAGATTATTTTTGAAAGATAAAGTTATGATTAAATTACGATTATATTGAGTTGAGTAATGATTACCAATAATAAAAAAGTAATAAGAATTACTTGAAATTACCAAAAAATAATCAAAAAGAATCAGAAGTAATCAAAAAATAATTCGACTACTTTCAAAGATTACTTTTGATTCTGTTTGATTTTGTTTTCAAAATCTATTGCATTCACACTTATTGAATGTCATTAACAAATAAAGTAGCTAACACTTTTGTCCACATATTGGAGATTTTTTTTATCTATTTAATGATTTCTAATTTATAAATCCATTAATTGTATATTAATTGGAAAAGAAATCCTTCATAGAACTTTTCGAAAATACGGGTATGAAAGTGATGAGCAGGCAAACAGCGGCTATTAAATTGGAGGTGAAATATACCTTCATGGTGCAAAATGTAAAAGAAAACATCTTTTCTTCCAAACATTTTTGTACAACAGCAGATATTTGGTCTGGAAACCACAGAAGCTTCTTTGGATATACGTGTCATTGGCTTACGGACAATTTGGAACACAAATCGGCAGCTTTGGCATGCAGAAGAATTTTTGAAGTACACAACGCAGAAAATATAGCGCAGGTGATTACTGAAATCAACACTAACTTTGGTTTTAATAGCTTCAACATTATTTTGACCGTTACGAACAACGGTTCAAATTTTTTCAAGGTGTTCTGAAATTACGGTGTGGGAATGAACTTTTTCGAAGATGATATTAATGACGATCTCCCAGTCTTTGATAATGAAAGGGTGTTGCCTACACATAAGAGATGTTGCAGTCATACTCTGAATTTGTTGGCTTCAACTGATTTCGAAAAAATGTTAATAAATGAACAGCCACTGTATGTCCAGCATAGGATGGTAATAGTTAGTTAGTTAGTTAATTGTTCTTTATTTTTTCAAAATAAGTACTTTACAAAAATATAAAACTAAATATAAAATATGATATATCCAGATTTTAATAATTTTTTGATAAAAAAGAAAAATATGAATAATATAAGAACTTACGACTTTGACATACTGTAGTCAGTCGGTTATAAGTATTTAAAATTATAATTCATATAAAAAGAGCATTTTTTTTAAACATATATATTAATAATGGAATTCAATGATTAGCTCCTTTCTGTACTCAAGAGCAGCTACAATGTAAGGAAAGAAATCATTCCAATTTAATTGTAAATTATTTAATATATTAATTACTTAATTTTCAGTTAATGTTATTTTTCCCAAATAGTGTAATCGAATGTGGCGCAGAATAGGGCAGTAAGCTAAAAAGTGTATAAGAGTTTCTTCCTCTTTGAGGTTACATAATGAATATATTTTGGATCTCTGTTGCTGGAATCTGGTTGCATTTAGTTCAATAAGATCACATCTGACTCCCCATTACATTGGGGATGGTTTCAAAGTAAAACTGTGGGTTTTCATAACTTAATCGTTTATAAAAGCGGTTTGTTGCAGAGGCTTGTTGAAGAAACCATTCTTTTATATTATTTTTTATAGTGGCAAGCATTTCTGATCTTAAAAATTCCCAGTCTTCTTTTGTTGAGCATTCGCTAATTTGAATTATGGTACAATCTTCACATAACTTTTCAATATTGTTATTCCAGAATAAATTCTTTTCTATTAAAATTTTGGATAATTGATTTGGAAGGCGATGGTTTTTGTATAGAAATAATGTTTTGGTAATATATCTCAGGTGCAAGTCTAAGGTGTATATGTGGCTATTTTCTATGTTTGTTTCTAGCATTAATGCATACGTTGGTGTAAATGATGGTAACTTTAAAAGTTTCTTTAAGAAAAAACGTTGAAATTTATCAACATCATCGAATAGTGTATAGCCCCAAATTTGAGCGCCACATGATTTAATCACTCTGCACACAGACTGGAAAAGATTCCATTTCGACTTCATGGATATGTTCTTTTTCCCCAGAAAATTATTCCAGGTTGCATTAATGTTATTTTTGCCGATACATTTCTTTTTTCCAGATGTTTGCTAAATGACATTTTAAGGGGTAAGTGTTATCCCTAGATATGTATATTCTGAGGTTATATTTATTGGGTTGCCACTGAAATAGAATTTTTCGCGATTAGATATCTTTCCACCTTTTCGAAATATCATCATTTTCGGCTTGCCTAAATTAACTTCAAGGTTCCAAGTTTTACAGTAAACTTCAAGTTTCCTGATCATATTCTGCATTGTTGAAATATCGTCCGCTAATATAACGATGTCATCAGCATATAATAATAATCTAACAGTTAAACCTCGTATATTAACTCCTCTACTTATAAAATCGTGTAAATCTTTCAGATACAGTGAGAAAAAGGGTTGGTGACAATAAACATCCTTGCTTTACTCCAGATGCTGTATCAAATGTTTCCGATAACTCTTCTCCAGTCCGTACGGTGAAATTAGTTCTGCTGTATATGCTTTCGATCATATTTACCATTTTTGACGACATACCTGCATTGTGAAGTTTATAAATAAGAGCTTTTCTTGATATATTATCAAAGGCTGCCTTGAAATCGACAAAAAAGGCGTCTAGTTTGCGGTTTTCACTGAATTTTATGTTCGCAATTGCAGATAGATTGTAAATGTTGTCTGCTGTAGAATATCCTTCTCGAAATCCAACTTGATATTCTGGTACAAAGTTAAGTTTTTCGGACCATTTATTCAATCTATTGTTTAGAATTCCCATTAGTATTTTCGCAATTGTATTCATAAAGGAAATTCCACGATACTTATTGACCAACCCTTTTTCATCAAATTTAGCTGTTTAAAATAATATGTTGTACGATTTAGCTAATTCCTCTATAAAATTATCAGTAGCATTTTTAAAAAATTCATACGATATCCTATCTTCGCCTGGGGCCTTATTATCCTTAGCTTTTGCCAAAACATATTTTATTTCCAATGGTAAAATAGGGTCGTCTAAATCAGGATCAGAATAAAACATAGGGGCATAGCTAACGTTATTTGAAATTTGTACGGGATTAAGTAGCGCGCAGAAATAGGTTTTAAACTCAGAAGCAGATATTCCCGGACTTTCCTGTCTATCTTTTTGCCGTATTTCCTTAACGACATTCCACCAGTCCTTATTGTTTCTAACTGAGTTTATTTGAACTTCAAGATTTTTGAGGTAGTTCACTCTACTTTCTTCACATATACGATTTGCTTGTAAATATTGCTGTTTGTTTTCCGTTGATTTATTTTGTCTTAATTTTCTCAATGCCTTAAAAGATTTTTCTCGACCATTATGACATGGATGGTAATAACATTAAGTGTTTAATGTGTATTTTTTTAGACATTCGGTAGTTCAGGAGCTGTAGAGCACGACGTACTTTTTAACTCACGCAATTTCTTAAGAAAATTTAGTTTTAATTTTCAACTCAAATAATTCAAATTTTATGAAAACAAGTAAGAAAATTATAGTCGGTCTAGACCGACTATATGATACCCTATACCATGCGTTTAGAGACCCTATCTCTTAGACCCAACTAAGTGGATATAGAAAATAAGCATAAATCAAATTTGAGTGGGATTTTTATTATTTTTTTTTGGCGCTGCAGATATGAAAAGGTGCATATCGGATGCTATATCTATATGGGGACTAGGCCCAAAAATGGACCGATCCTGGCCATGTTTGGTAAAGTCTCTTTTATTTTGCAAAAATACATACAAACAAAATTTGAGAAGAATCAGTGCAATATTTTTGTTTTTTTTATAGATTTAAGTGAAGATCGGGTAGCAGCTCTATATGGGGCCTATGACTAAGAGTTGTTCCATAGGGATCATTTTCGAACAACTCATTAATGGATGTAATAAACGCATATAAATGCAATTTGACTAAGATCTATATGACAATTTGGATCTTATGGCAATTTATGTCGATTTCATAGGGGTCATTTGTGTAGGGGCTAGGTCTGAACATGGACCGATTCTGCCCAATTTCAACAGCATTCATCCTACGGCTGATGGAAGCTTATATACTAAATTTCATCAAAATATTACAAGTTTGATTCCAAGGTTTACATGGACACACAGACGGACGGACGGACATCATTAAATCGAATCAGATAGTGATTCTGATTCGATCGGTATAATAAAATATGGGTCTAGGTCAAATATTTTTGGTAGTTACAAACAGCAGCACAAAGTCATTATACCCAAACCACATAGTGGTATAGGGTATAAATATTGTTTTTATGGTATGGTATGGTATATTGTTTTTATGGTATATGGTATAGGTACCCTATACCACTATGTGGTTTCACCAAAAAAGGAACAGATACAACCATACTTACCAATCCAGTAACCCCAGCAAAGAACCAACTATTCTCCCAATTTTAACCAACTTCCACAAAAACAAATGTTTCGCAAGGCTTCGCTTGACATACACCATACTTACGTACCAATATTTGATCTAGATCCTCAGCCATAATGGCCTTATTGTAATAGCGCAACTTTAACCAAAACTCACCTTCTATCAGAATGCCAGAACCTTCACATCATCCGTTTAAGATTATGCAAACCAGCCAATATCATAGATCCACTAAAATGTTCTTCAATGGATAATATAAATACAACATAAGTATGAATTCTTACAATACCTGCATAGCAAAAAGAAATTTAATATACTTTTAAGTAATTAAAACTTATTCAAATACCATTTTTTTTATAATCATGCTAGTGCTTTAGTCTTAAGATTTATTGAAATTTTAATTGTAATAAATACCTAAACAAACAAATAAATAAATAAATTTTCATTTGCTTAGATTTCCACAATCAATTGTTAAGGATTTATTTATTGATTGGGAAAAAAATTTTTTTTTAAGAATTTTTATTTGTATTTGGAAATTTTTTGAAGATCTTTTGTTTTGTTAATATTTAAAAATTTTTAAAAATATTTTCAAAAAATACCAAAATATGCAGAAACAAATCGATAACATTTTAGCGCAAATTTGTTGATTAGAAAATATAATTGGTCGAAATCGTTCTTAAATAATCGACAAAAAACATGCATTTGCATGGAAATCGCAGCCCTTTTTATTATATTCAATGCATTCTCTGCCCTCTTGCAAGGCCTTTTGCAGCATCCTTAATATTTATGCAGTACAATTTCATACCGCAAATATAAATTTAATTGAACTTTGTTAAAAAAAATATAATATTGTAAAAATCGCCAATTATTGCAGGTAGTTGACCACAAAAACGAGCTTCACTACTAAATTTAGTGAAGATATGGACATGAAATTTGGCACAGATATCAGAAATAGTAATACCAAATCGATAAATCCGCGAAGTCTAAATTGAAAACTTACATATTCATTTGGACACCGTTTTGTATCTCTTTTTTTAGTGTGTTCCCTTCCATTCAAATAAAAAATATATTTATCTGGACATTGTCACAAAAGTAATTTCATTTAAATTTTTCATGTAGAAGAGATTAATGAATTCTATTTTGCCTTTTATCGTTTGTTTCCTACATATTTATTATATTGGCTTATCTATGTGTAAAAAATCATAAAATATGTATACAACACATGGAAGGCAAAAATCAAAGAACTAGTAAAAAAAGAAACAATGTACACTAAAATCTCTGCTATCCGGAATTGTATTCTTGGTGATTCCGGATAATCGAAATTTCTCGTTAAAACCAGAAACTGTACGAGAATTTTAATTGATTTAAATATTTTTTAGGATTTTCGTTTGTTTATTTGCAAATTATGTACTAGAAAATAATTTTATAAACATCAGTTCATTGAGTTTAATAATTTCTCTTGTGAAGGAGAAAAAAATAAATTATTTCCCAGAAATTTAAATTTCGTTTAATTGGATGCCGGATAATCGGGCCTTTACTGTAAGTAAATCGTAAAAAAATCCAGCAGTGCGATACAAATTAATAAAAAAAAATCGCAAATAGGAAAATGTAAGAATTTTGTTAGCTTCCCTTGCCACAATATGAAAATAGAACATTTCATTCAGATACAGGCAGGAAGTGGTGACTTTTGTTATTGTTGTGCTTTGTTTCCTTTGACGGCTGTCCATGTGTGGTGTATTAGAGGTGACAAACACGACTGGATTATAAAACTAATATTAATGGGAATTACGACATGTCGCGACATATATATATATACGAGCATATGTATATATAAGCATTGCCGTGGATCGAATTAAATGAAAATTGATTTTTGAAATGTAAATCTGCAAAAAAAAAAGACCGTTACTATAAAGAATTGTTTTTTTATTTAAGTACACTATGTTTGTGTAACTATTTATGCATGTTAGGTGGAGAAACATAGTGCTGGCCCGTTGGGGCAATAACCGCATATATAAAATAAGCATAAAACAAATTTTAGTGCTACTGTTATTAATTTGTGTCGTAAACATATGCTAAAGTTCTTATCCGTTATTATTTTTACTAGCAGACTCCAGCACTCGAAATTGGAGTGCAAATTCTAGGAAATTTTATTTTTTCATTTAATAAAGACCCTAAAGGTATGCTCCACAATTCTACTAATTTTAAATGAAATTAATTATGATATGAATTATTCATATTTGCGACCTGTAGTTTGATTACAAGGTTTACATAGACAACAAATGGACAGACGGACTGACGGACAGACGGACGGACGCTAAATCGACTCAGAAAGTGATTCTGATCGGTATAATATGAGATGGGTCTAGGTCAAATATTTTTGGTAGTTACAAACAGCAGCACAAAGTCATTATACCCAAACCACATGGTGATATAGGGTATAAATAGGGCAAAAGCGCTTTCTGGGCTAAATTTCATATCTTCAATTGGTGTAGGAATACTTTTTAAAATCCTCTTTGTGCACCTAGGGCTCGCTTCTACTATTTTTTTTAATTATTTCAATTTTAATTTTTTATTTTGTGTAAGTTGAATTTGGTGCCAAAATGAATCCTTAATAATTCTTTGCGAAATTTCTGCATTGATATTCTCCAGCTTGCGCCTTCGAGATCTTTCACTACATCCGTCAATTGGTTTTGCTGGTCGACCCTTTTTCCATTTTTGTTGGCAGGTGAACTCTCAAAAATAAATTCCTTTAATAACCAGTCTTGGTGATGTTTGTACATCTTTGCTTTGCTATGAGAGCATTCAATGTACCGTTTTTTCAAATTTGATGCAAAAGTTGTAATTTTTTCTTCGTGCATTTCAATTTCATGCAGGTTACAATTCTTAAAGAAATGGTTGCTCAGTATGTGCAAAATTATATCGTCTACATCTTTATGTTGAAAATAAATATCAGCGTGATCTCTATAAGAGTACTTAGCCATTGTTCAAACTGTAATGAATAATAATTGTGGAAATTATGCAATTATGCAATTATGCAATCTTGCAATTATGTAAAATACAATTTTTTTTTTATCTTTTATTAACACTTTTTGAAGCATAAAAAACCCACACCCATTTAAAAGGTGATGCATACCTGCTCATTTCCTAAAAGGGTGTGACGCAATATTTTTTTTTTTTACCATGTACCATGTAACTCAGGTTCCGACTATTAATGTTTTTGTAAAATACATATGTAAATGTACCTGTCAAAATAAAAAAGATTTTACCCATTAATATAATTCAACAATAAAGCGCATTAAGTCTCAACCCTTTTTTATAAGTATGTAACAACTCGTGTCAACTCTACCGTTTCCTTTTTCTGTCAGTATAAAAAACAAATAAACTCACGCAAAAAAAAAAAAAAAATACACCGATACGACCATAGCATACAGACTGATGAACGAACATCGTTAAATCGACTCAGAAAGTGATTTTGAGTCGATCCGTATAATAAAAGATGGGTATAGGTCCAATATTTTTGTAGTTACAAATATCAGGGCAAACTCATTATACCCTAACCACATAGTGGAAAACTTTTGTGTGAGAAAAATTGTTTTGGTGAGAAAAATTGTTCCGGTGCACACGGGCGGAAACTGGCGGGAGGGTTCGGACAATAGAATAGTGCAAGATTTTTTTATAGCTTTTGATTGGCAGGAGTTATGCTCTGTTAAGTAGGAGATTTTAGGGAAATTTGGACCTTTTTTTAATTTCTAAACGACTCAGTGCCTTTATGTTTCTAACATTAATAGCTTGGAAGTTACAAAATTTATTTTGCTTAAAAATCTTTTAAAACAGAAAAGTTACAGTCATTTAAAAATTAAAATTTACAAAGAAATTTTTTATTTTAGCAAAATACTGAGAAGGTCCAATTTCGAAGACCCTGTGCGCTGTGATATAGTTGAAATAGGGTCGCAATTTTTTCACACATAGTCGCGCACAGTCACGGAGTGATTTAAAACCCATTTTCCCTCATCCAATTAATCTGATACTTGGTCCATAGACTTGCTGTGAAAAAAGATCAACTTTGACGTATTCACGTACAGTCACGGATAGTCACGCACAGTCATGGAGTGATTTAAATCCCATTTTATCTCATCCAATTAATTTGATACTTACCCCACAGACTTGTTGTGACTGACCAAAGATTAATTTTAAAGTTGTCACGCAAAGTCATGCACAGTCACGGAGAGATTCAAAACTCATATGCAAAAGGAAAGAAAGAGTTTTAATAAAAATTTTGTTTTTATGGGTTAGATTATTCTGTTTGCGGAATCATATTTCAGAAATTGTTAGAGATCTGGAGTTTTAAGTAGATGGTGTTGGACCTGTCATAAGAAAATAATGTTTCAATAAAAAAAACAATTAATTTTATAAATTTTAAAATTAAAGAAAAAAAAAAATTTTCGAATCAAGCTATTTTTCAAACTTTCATCTTTCATCGGCTAAAAATTTCCGGCGTAAAGCCCAAGTTAAATTTAAAAAAAAATATATATAAAGTCGGCCATCCTATTGCATATACACATGTACAGTGGGGAGCAGAGCTGAGTACATTTTTGTATTTCTTGAACTTCTAAGCGGATAAAAATAATAAAGCAATTTCAAAACTTTTTTTTGGAATCTATAATATTAATAGGCTAGGCGATTTCTTGTGACTGATGTTTTGTTTTACCGTTTTACCCCGATTTTGACCAAACATATATTATTTGAAAGGTATTTCTTTTTAGCCGATCTGCAGATTTGCAGATTTTTAAATTTTTTCCTTTATTTTGAGTAAATTGCACTTAAAGTTGCTACTAACACATACATAAAATTATACAATGCTATGTGTGTGTTTATTAAATTTGTTAATGTGTTTGTAATAAAAATGAGTTTTTTTTTGTGTTGGTTTGTGAATTGGCTATAATTGATTAGCATACCTTTATGGTCTTTATTTAATGAAAAAATAAAAATTCCTAGAATTTGCGCCTGAATTTCGAGGGCTGGAATCTGCTAGTTTAATTTATTATTCAATTGTCAACAAAACTGTATTAAAAAATAACAACACAACAAATTCATAGAAAAACTTATATAAAACAAAACTATGTCTCATGTGCTGAATTTTGCACATTTCAATAACAATTAAAATATATTAAATTTTAGTACTTGGTCCATAGGCCTCTATTACTTAAAATACTTTTTATGCATCTTGGCATACTTTCTACCAAGTTTTGAATAACTTGCTCTGGACTACGCTGCCACTCCAGCTCTGTACCTCGCCGCAGCTCGCATAAGTTCAGTGGGGCAGTTTGATATTGTCCCAACCGTCTTTTCACAATTGGCTATAAATACTCAATTGGATTGAGGTCCGGACTTTACGTTGGCTACTGCATTACCCGAAAATTTTGATCAGTCAACCATTCTTTAACGATTTTGAAGGATTGTTTCAGGTCCCCATCCTATTAAAATATTACTTCTTCCTCAGGATATGCGCTCATATCAACAAAATTGGGAAGATGGGTTTCCAAAATTTTCAAATAGTCTTCTTTTGGCATAATTCCATCAATTTTTTGCATTGGTCTAACATGCCACCAAGTGAAACAGCCCCATACCATATCATTGCCACCACCATGTTTTAGTGTTGGTTTTACGTGGTGCCTTTGTATGATATCACCTGGTCGGCGCCAACAATACTGTTTGCCGTCGTACTGAATTTGGTTAAATTTGGATTCATCTGACCAGATTACTCTCCAATTTTTGTGTCCAATTTTTGTGTTCCCTGGCGAATTTTAAAAGTGTCGACAATGCAGGTTTAGGTTACTTCACAGCGGAGATGTAGCCAATGTAGTGAAGTGCTCTTCTTGCTGTCTATCGTCTTACATTTTTATTAATTGCTACAGAAGCTTCTTTTGGTGTCGAAGACTGGTCTTTCGGCGACCACGAAATTGTGTTTGTGTAGCATACAATGAAGATTTGACGGTGTATATTTATGAAGTTTTTATTTCAAACTAGTTGTAGCAAAAGCACGCATATATTTCCGGCTACTATCTAGTCGGCTGTTGGGGAGGATTCTTGGCTACTACAGTTTGAATTCGTAAATTCGTATGTACAGAACACTATTTTAATGTGTGCGTGCTTACGATGGAGTTTTGGAAAAGAATTGTGAAAACGAGAAAAAAAAAAATCGAAACGAGAAAAAAAAAATTCGAAAGAGAAAAGGAAGTAAAGTCTGGCGATTGGATGTGTATAGATGTTTACACAAATGTTTCACCCTCCCAACCATGACCATATTATGAAGAGCCTGTCATATCGTACATGGTCCCATTAATGCACCTTATCCGCTCAAGTCTTTAGAAATTTCAACCCAAACTTTTTAAAGATTCATTCCAAAATATTTAAATTTATTGATTAAGTAATTTTAAAATCCAGAATAACTAAAGTTATTAACTCTAATTAAATCTAACTTATTTCTAGATAAATGAAGTGAGCTACAAGGAAAAATTTAACAAGAATAATCATGACTTAAAATTCAAAAAGAAATAAAAAAAAAAATAATAAAAAAAAATTTGGTGCATACATAAATTACAACCAACTTGATACCATTTAAATAAACTAATATGAAAAGTTTGAATAAAAGTAAAAAAAAAAATCAGAGGTTTAAGCCGATGTCAATAAGTGAACTTTGACGAAATAAAGAATTCATTCTTTTAAACTACAGAAAAAATTATATTTATATTAAATTCATCACAATTATTTATAGCCAGGGGAACGAATGGAATTGAAATTAGTAATATCCCGTTAAAATTTCGCATATATTTTATAATTAATTAAATAAAATGAATTTGTAGTTGACAGCCTTGTTTTTAAACAACGATTTGGGTATCAAAATAGAGGATTTTAAATTGCCCATAATTTGCTGTTATTAGATTTCAACAATAATTACCAGAACTTGCATAAACATTTATCCATCGCTATGTCACTAACATAATTAATTCAGGTTTAACAGAGCGGCGTTTCTGTTCTCATGGTATTATTGACTGTTATTGTACATTATTTTTGTTTACAGAATAAATTCTATGTTAGTGAACTCTAACAGTGGATACATGCAAGTTGTTTGTAAAATAAAAATAAACGTAAAGAGCTGTATGCAGCTTGCTAAGGAATCAAAAACTTCATATAAAAAAACGCTTCAGAAATGCTTAAGGAAATTTTCTGTCTAAAAATTTCTGTTGTTAGTCTGCAGCTTTTTAAAAAAGTAGTATTGTTTTTACTACTTTTTTTTTTTGACGTAAATTAAGTTAGGCAACCCAGGCTTCGAGCAGGAATATCAAAATTTTCGTTCTTTCTGAACAGAATTTTGACAGGAGAGGTAAGCATAAACAAATTGTAATAAGCTTAAAAAATTAGAAGTTCTTTTTCAGTTGCAAACATGGTTGTTTTCATTTTCAATTTCACAATTCTTAATAATTGACGGAAAACAGCTGATTGCTACTGTTGCACTGAAAGGTACTTTTGTGCTTTTTTTTTCTTTAAGAAATATATGAAAATTTTCTGCTAAGATTCCTTAACAAGCTGCATACAGCTCTTAAGCAAAAAACTTACGTACATCAGCGTTTAATCCAACGATGAAAGATCTTTCATTGCTTAGACGATGATGATGTTGATTTAATGATGATGGCGATACTGTTGGGGGGTTTAGCAATTATTAATAAAGGGTTTTTTTTTTCTTTTTTTTTTTAAATAAAATATATATATTTATCAAAAATGATCAACATAAACGCGTTTTTACCGATATGGTAACATAGTCGACAATTTAAACTAGTTGTCTTATTCGTTTTAACCTTTTTGTAACACTTTTTTTCTTTTGACAATACTTAAGCTACACGACTGTTTTTTGACATCTTCGTTTTTAGTGTGTTAAATATCGAAATCGCTATTTTATTTTTAGAAACCGTGTTTTGCTATCAACTATGGCTGTTGGTTAAGCTCCTACACTAGCGATTAAAAGTTTAAAGGAACAATTATTTTTTTTTTACAAGGCTAAGTATTATTTCTCCCTTCATTTATGTATTAATTTATTAATTACAAATTTTTTCTTTCCAGCTGACACAATTTATCACGCGGGTTTTTAATATTATTTTTTTTTCTTGCGATGCTATGGAAACCTATATACTAATTCTGTTAATACAATGTGATTGGTTGCTTTTTCCATCTTGGATTTTATGTGTTATTTTATACCAACTCTTTTTCCTTTTCAACTCAAAATCTAGTATGCAGTCAAGAGATCCTTGAAAGGAAATCAAAAATTCGCACCAACTAGAGTAAACTCCCAGAATATTTTTTTCACCTTATCCTTTTGGAAATTAATTTCTTTTTTATAAAAGAAATAAAAGTTATAATAAAAATTAAAATTAAAGAAATTGAATGAAAACACACAAGGACACACAATCTTGTAAATTGAAACTTACAAGTATTTTATATTTTATAAAAATGACAGAGTCGATGATAGAAATAAACGTGTAGTTAATAATCAGCAAAATAGGAGGATTTTTGCTATTGAAAAGCCTTTTATACCCCAACGCTTGGAATTTGCTTCATTTTCGAAAGTTTACGCTAATTCAGCGCTAACATACACATACATAATACACCCACCCACACATACAAACCATCCAAACGTAATGGTTTTATACACTGCCTTATCTATTCACAACAGGGTGTAATGTTTTTTAAACAGGATGACAAAAATTACAATCCTCGAGGTTTAAAAAAAATTTTTAATTGGTACAAAAAAAAAAATATTCAACCAAAGAATTTTCCGGCTACAAGCGCCTCTACATTTGTGGAGTAATATTTCGTCTTTTTAGGACTTTTGTGACTACCGATTGGATCACGTTAAGTTTTTTAGCTATCTCTCTATGAGGAGCTATTTTTTGTCATACTTAAAATAAAATTTTCACGGTTCCCGATAGCTTTCGCATAATTTTAAAAAATTTATATTTTTTTATTTTGTTTTTAAAAATCACACTTTGTCAAATACGCAGTTTATCAAAAATGATATTAAACAACAATTAGCATCAGCATATTTATAGATAATAGTAGAGTAGAGGTTGTCTTCTTTGAATTAAATTACTTTATAGAATCGATAGCAAAATTGTAATTTTTAAAAGAAAAATTTTTGTCCATTATTCATATATTATTGCTTAGTTTTGCTTTGTTTTAAAAACAAATCAAAGCAATTTGGCTAGTTTTTTTAAATTTTTGTCTTGATCTTTTGACATAGAATTTTGATATTATTAGGGTGATTCTAGAAAATCTTTTGATTTTTTTGAAATGTACGTAGAAATATAATGACTTCTGCAGGGTATTTTAGGAAGTTTAAGAAGTCAATAAAATAATGAGGGATATATGATGAACATTTGCTTATAACGAAAGATTGAGTTTCTTTCTTAAAATTAAAGTTATACTAATTTCTTTAAATGTAGGAGGCAGTGTATGGTGACAGATAAAAATAAATTAACCCAAATAATTCACCCTCATAGCTAATTTGCCACATATAAACATTATCTCTGATTAAGTCATTAATTACAGTGTATAACACATTTATTTCTAAAGAAAACAATTTAAAACAGTATTCTTTAATGTCTATAAAAAGTTATAAATCTCTGTTAAACTAACTCTTAAATAAGCCCCACTTTCCCTAAATAATACATTTCGACTGTTAAAACTAAAGAGCGCAAAAGAAAGTCATAAATTTTCCCAAATAGAAAGGCACAAGCGAACAAAATTCAAATACTAAATTATGTTTGTATAGAGTAAGACTAAAAGGCAGAAAAAACTCCCAGGAGCTAAAGCACACTTACACACACACTGCAGCAATATATATGGGTAACTAGCTGGTAATATCATACTAACGACCGTGAAGTGAATTTATTCTTTATAGTGATTTACTTTGCATAATTTCCATACAACCGCAACTTCAAATGAAGTGTCGAGAACAAATGCATTATACGAGTAAGTTATTTGAATATGTAACTACGGTTTATCTGCAGCACATACAATTGAATGATATCAAATTAGTGTAAGAATATATTTTCTATTCACATCAGAAACAAAAAACGTTAAGATTTATAAATTGTTTAATATAAGTATGTCATGGAGTTTTCGATACCAGTCAGGTTCCATAATGCCGTATGATTTATATAGTTTTATAATACTATCACTTATACGTATAAGCATTAATATAATAGCCAGGGTTGTGAAATTTTTAAAGTCCGAGAGTGATAATTATGCTGTGGGTGATTGATGCAAGTGAATCCATATAACTTTTTATTTTTGAAATATTTTATTTATTTATGTTAATTCTCTTAATAATAAACAAAAACTAAAATATCGGAAACTTAAAATAATAAAACCTCAAACGAAATTAAAAACATTAAATGTTAAATCTTTGACACATCTTTACACTATTTACTTAATGTACTGGAGTGAACTACTCTTATAAAATAAATTAAAATCTTCTTCTTATTTATAGTGATGTGTAAAATCTTACGTCGCCTATTTTGAAGAATCTTTATTTTTACAAATATTTGAAAAGTTCTTTATATTAATTATTTCGTATTTTTACATATATAATAATAAGAAAATCGTATTTTCGATCTTTATCATTTTTTTAATTAAGTCAGAAATTGATCAGTCTCAAGATCAAATATTTTTACTTTAAATAAAGCAAAGACATGGGCATGTTTTATTTCAAAAACGAATCTATATTCTCCATGCATTTTCAATGTACTCCGATTCCGACTCCGACTGTGGCACAAAAACCATGACTCCGACCTTGACTCCACAACTCTGACTCTGACTCCACAGCCCTGATAATTACTAGCAGTGCATAAATTTTTAATTCTTGAGAAAGTAGCTTTTATTGAAGAAGCTCTTCTTTAAAAACAAAATTTTTTTAAAAAATCTCTTACTCTTTTAAAAAAAATTTTTCTTTTAATAGTACCTTTCCTTGCAAAGGTTTTTTTTCTTAAAAAAGGTACATTTTCTAAAAAATTACCATTAAAAAAAGTACCTTTAAAAAAGTATCTTTTGTTAAAAAAGTACGGTTTCTTGAAAAAGTACGTTTTCTTGAAAATGTATCATTAAGAAAAGTATATTTTTTTAAAAGAGTGCCTTTAAAAAAAATTACCGTTTATTAAAAAGTACCATTTCTTGAATAAGTACTTTTTCCTAAAAAAAGTACATTTTCTTAAAAAATTACCTTTTCTTAAAAAGTACCTTTTCTTAAAAAGTACCTTTTCTTAAAAAGTACCTTTCCTTAAAAAGTACTTTTTCTTAAAAAAGTACATTTTCTTAAAAAGTACTTTTCCTTAAATAGTACATTTTCTTAAAAGCTACAATTTTTTAAAAAATACATAGTCTTATAAGAAAACATTTTAAAGAAATGCCTTCTCTAAAAACAGTACTTTTCTTTTTTTTTTTAAAGTACGTTTCCTTGAAAAGTTATATTTTCTAAAAAAAAGATACATTTTCTAAAAAATTACCTTTTATTAAAAAAGTATGGTTTCTTCAAGAAATACCTTTTTTTTTAATGTATCTTTAAGAAAAGTACATTTTATTAAAAGGGTACCTTTAAAATAATTACCGTTTATTAAAAAGTTGAGTTTTTTAAATAAGAACTTTTTAAAACGTACCTTTAAAAAATTTCCTCTCCTCGGAAAATTACATTTTCTTAAAAAAGTACCTTTTTTTAAAAAGTACAATTTCTTAAAAAGTACATTTTCTCAAATACCGTTTTTTAAAGAATTACATTTTCTAAAAAAAATACCTTTTTAAAAAGTACTTTTTACTAAAAATGTGCCTTTTCTTTAAGAAGTACACTTTTGTCAAAAAACCTTTTGTTAAAAAATTACAATTTCCTAAAAAAGTACTTCTTGTTGAAAAAGTATATTTTCTTGATGAAGTATATTTTTTTAAAAAGTACCTTGTCTTAGAAAAGTATTTTTTCTTAAAAAGTACCTTTTCTTAGAAAAGTAAATTTTCTTAGCAAGTACCTTTTCGAAAAAGTGCCCGTGTTAGAAAGTTAATTTTCTAAAAATGTACTATGTTAAATAATGGTATTTGTTTTCTTTAAAAAAGTACTTTTTCCTAAAAAACATCTTAAAAAGTACAGTTTCCCAAACAAGCAAATTTTATTAAAAAAGTACATTTTCGGAAAAAGTACATTTTCTTAAAAACGTTCATTTTCTTAAAAAAAGTACTTTTATATAAATGTAGATTTTTTTAAAAAAAGTTTCTTTTCATAAAAAAATACGTTGTCTTAGCACAGAACCTTTTTTAAAAAAAAACACAATTTCTTCGATATAACTTTTTTCAAAATAGCTAATTTTTTTTAAAAAAGAGCATTTTCTTAAAAATGTAAATTTTCTTATAAAAGTAAATTTTCTTCAATAAGTTCCTTTTCATTAAAAAGACATTTCCTTTAAAAAAGTACCTTTTCACAAAAAAGTGCGTTTTTTAAAAAACTGCCTTTTCCTAATAAGCGAACATTTTCAAAAAAGCGTAATTTAAAAAAAAATTTTTTTAGAAAAGTACCTTTTATAAATAACATCCTCTTAAAAAAAAGTTTTTCTTAAAAAAAGTACCTTTTCTCAATAAGGGAATTTGTAAAAAAATCATTTGTTCAAAAATTACATTTTCCTAAAAACAGTACTTATTGTTGAAAAAGTATGTTTTCTTGAAGAAGTATATTTTCTTATAAAGTACCTTTTCTTAGAAAAGTAAATTTTCGTAGAAAAGTAGATTTTCTTAGAAAGTACCTTTTCGAAAAAGTGCCCATGTCAAAAAAAGTTAATTTTCTAAAAATGTTCTCTTTTAAATAATGGTAATTTTTTTTCATTAAAAAAGTACTTTTTCATTAAAAATATCTTCTTAAAAGTACATTTTCACAAACAAGCAAATTTTTTAAAAAAAGTACATTTTCTGAATAAGTACCTTTTCTGAAAAAGTACCTTTTCTTAAAAAGGTACCTTTATTTAAATGTACATTTTTTTTAAAAAGGGTTCCTTTGCATAAAAAATACGTTGTCTTAGCATAGAACCTTTTTATAAAAAACACAATTCCTTCGAAATAACTTTTTTCAAAATAGCAAAGTCTTTTTTAAGAACATTTTCTTAAAAATGTACATTTTCTTATAAAACTAAATTTTCTTCAATAAGTTCCTTTTCATTAAAAAGGCCTTTCCTTAAAAAAGGTACTTTTTCAAAAAAAAGTGCGTTTTCTAAAAAACTGCCTTTTCCTAATAAGCGAACATTTTCAAAAAAGAGTAATTTAAAAAAAAATATTTTTTAGAAAAGTACCTTTTATAAACAACATCCTCTTAAAAAAAAGTTTTCTTTAAAAAAGTACCGTTTCTCAATAAGGGAATTTGTAAAAAAAAAGCCTTTTGTTCAAAAATTACATTTTCCTAAAAAAGTACTTCTTGTTGAAAAAGTATGTTTTCTTGAAGAAGTATATTTTCTTAAAATGCACCTTTTCTTAGAAAAATAAAGTTTCGTAGAAAAGTAAATTTTCTAAAAAAAATACCTTTTCGAAAAAGTGCCCGTGTTAAAAAAGCTAATTTTCTAAAAATGTACCCTTTTAAATAATGGTACTTTTTTTTCATTAAAAAAGTACTTTTTCATTAAAAATATCTTCTTAAAAGTACATTTTCCTTAACAGGCAAATTTTCTTAAAAAAGTACATTTTCTGAGAAAGTACCTTTTCTTAAAAACGTTCCTTTTCTTAAAAAGATACCTTTATTTTAATGTAGATTTTTTTTTAAAAAGTTCCTTTTCATAAAAAAACACGTTGTCTTAGCACAGAACCTTTTTAAAAAAAACACAATTTCTTCGAACTAACTTTTTTCAAAATAGCTAATTTTTTTTAAAAAAGAACATTTTCTAAAAAATTTAAATTTTCTTATAAAAGTAAATTTTCTTCAATAAGTTCCTTTTCATTAAAAAGATTATTCCTTAAAAAAGTACCTGTTCACAAAAAAGTGCGTTTTTAAAAAACTAACTTATCCTAATAAGCGAACATTTTCAAAAAAGCGTAATTTAAAAAAAAAATTTTTTAGAAAAGTACCTTTTATAAACAACATCCTCTTAAAAAAAAAGGTTTTCTTTAAAAAAGTACCGTTTCTCAATAAGGGAATTTGTAAAAAAACCTTTTGTTCAAAAACTACATTTTCCTAAAAAAGTACTTCTTGTTGAAAAAGTTTGTTTTCTTGAAGAAGCATATTTTCTTAAAATGTACCTTTTCTTAGAAAAGTAAATTTTCGTAGAAAAGTAAATTTTCTAAGAAAGTACCTTTTCGAAAAAGTGCCCGTGTTAAAAAAGTTAATTTTCTAAAAAAGTACTCTTTTAAATAATGGTACTTTTTTTTCATTAAAAAAGTACTTTTTCATTAAAAATATCTTCTTAAAAAGTACATTTTCCTTTACAAGCAAATTTTCTTAAAAAAGTACAATTTCTGAAACAGTACCTTTTCTTAAAAACGTTACTTTATTTACAAAGGTACCTTTATTTTAATGTAGATTTTTTTTTAAAAAATTGCTTTTCATAAAAAAATACGTTGGCTTAGCACAGAACCTTTTTATAAAAAACACAATTTCTTCGAAATAAGTTTTTTCAAAATAGCTAATTTTTTTTAAAAAAGTACACTTTCTTAAAAATGTACATTTTCTTATAAAACTAAATTTTCTTCAATAAGTTCCTTTTCATTAAAAACACCTTTCCTTAAAAAAATATTTTTTCACAAAAAAGTGCGTTTTCTAAAAAACTGCCTTTTCCTAATAAGCGAACATTTTCAAAAAAGCGTAATTTAAAAAAGAAATGTTTTTCTTAGAAAAGTACATTTTTAAAACAACATCTTCTTAACAAAAGCTTTTCTTAAAAAAAGTACCCGTTCTCAATAAGGGAATTTTTGGAAATAAGTGCGCTTTCTTAAAAAATTGCATTTTATTTAAAAGTACCTTTTCTTTGAAAATTAAATTTTCTCAAAGAAGTACATTTCCGTAACAAAGTACCTTTTCTTTAAATGGTACCTTTCTCAAACAAGTACATTTTCTTAAGAAAGTACCTTTTCTTAAAAAAGTGCCATTTCTCAAAACATTACCTTTTATCAAAACAGTACCTTTTCTCAAAAAGTACCTTTTCTCAAAAAGTACCTTTTCTAAAAAATTACCTTTTCTCAAAAAGTACCTATTCTCAGAAAGTACATTTTCTCAAAAAAGTACCTTTTCTCAAAAAGTACCTATTCTCAAAAAGTACCTTTTCTCAAAAAAGTACATATTCCTACAAAAAATACCTCTTCTTAAAAAATTACGTTTTCCTAAGAAAGTAAATCTTCCTAAAAAAGTACCTTTTGTTCAAAATTACCTTCACTTAAAAAAGCAAAATTTCTTAGAACAGTACCTTTTCATAATTTTTTTTTTTTTTTAAAGCACCTTTATTTAAAAAATAAATTTTTTTTATAAAATTGCCTTTCATTAAAAATGTACCTTATCTTAAAAAGGTACATTTTCTTAAAACAGTAAATGTTATTTTTTTTTATTTTTTTAAATAGAACCTTTTCTTGAAAACGTTCTGTTTCTCAAAAAAGTGGCTTAAAAAAATACTGTTTTTTAAAAAAGCGAATTTTTTAAGGAAGTAAATTTTTTCTAAAAAGTGCCTTTTATTAAAAAAGTACCTTTTCTTGAATAAGTATTTTTTCTCAAAAATGTATATATTTTTAAATAGGTATCTTTGCATAAAAAAATTTTTTGGAAGAGTACTTTTTTGAAAAAATCCCATCTTCAAAAAGTACCTTTAAAAAAAAGTTCATTTGCAATAAAATGTACTTTTTTTAAAAATATCAAATAATATTCACTTAAAAAGTGCCTATTCTTAAAAAAGTACGTTGTCTTAAGAAGTATCGTTTCATAAAAGAGAAAATTTTCTTGAAAACGATCCTTTCTTAAAAAATGCCTTTTCTGAAAAGTACCTTTTTTTAAATTTACATTTTCTAAAAAATTACCTTTTCATAAAAAAGTACGTTTTCTTAAAAAGTACCTTTTCATAATTTCTTTTTTGCAAAAGCAACTTTATTTAAAAAAGTACCTTTTATAAAAAATACCGTAAAAAAGCGAATTTTCTTAAGGAAGTACATTTTCCAAACAAGTGCCTTTTGTTAAAAAATTACCTTTTCTTGAATAAGTATTTTTTTCTCAAAAATGTATATATTTTTAAATAAGTATCTCTGTAGAAAAAATTTTATTAAAAAGTGCTTTTTTGAAAAAAATCTCTTTTTTAAAAAAGTACCTTTTTAAAAAGTTCATTTGCTAAGATACTTGTCGTTTCCTAAAAGAGTGCATTTTCTTAAAAACGATCCTTTCTTGAAAAAACCTTTTCTGAAAAGCACCTTTTTTAAATTTACATTTTCTAAAAAAGTACCTTTTCTTAAAGAAGTAACTTCTCTTAAAAAAGTACTTTTTTTGGAAATGTATCTTTCTTAAAAAATTACCTTTTTTAAATGTACCTTTTTTAACAAAGTAAATTTTATTGAAAAAGTACGTTTTTTTAAAAAAGTACCTTTTGTTAAGGAAGAAACTTTTCTTAAAGAAGTAACTTTTCTTAAAAAAGTACCTTTTTAGAAAAGCATCGTTCTTAAAAAAGTACATTTTATTAAAAAAGTACACTGAAAACTACTTATTTGTAATAAAAGGATCAATAATACCCAAACTAGAAAACCTTTTCTTGAAAAATTTAAGCTTTGTTAAAGGTGTAGCTTTTCCTACAAGAATAAATTTTCTTTAAAAAGCATTTTCAAGTTTTCCAAACTAGTGCAAACTGCGCATATTTATTAACACATTATGTATCATTAAGTGGCATTTGCTTAAAAAACCAGGTTAAGTCCCACATATGAATGAAAATTATAAATTACATAAATACCACATATGTGTGCAATTAATTGCACAATATAACTTGCAACAATTGCTTTACACAGACACGTACATCAATTATAACAAAACGTTGTTATTGTGTTCATAGATTGTTTTAATTAATTACAAGAAATGTTTTCGTTAACATTTTATTACTTTCCTTTAGTTTTCCATTTGTTTTTCTGCAAATTATGTATACATATTCTTTCAGAAGTTGTTTTACGCACTACTGAGAATAAATCAATTTCAATAGAATTTCCATTTCGTCGACGCAATTGTAAGCCCCCTTTTCCAAAAGAGAAATTGATACACAGAAATGTATTTGCAGCATAACATGAAAAATAATATACAGTCTTTTTTGAAATTAAATTGCAACTGCAGTGTAATTTATTATCATTACTATCTGGTACAGTGGGGTGAATGACAATAAATGGGATTGCATTTTAAGAAATGTGATATATTTTAAGATTTATTTGTGACCAATATTATTTATGAGATTTTTTTATTTTTTCGGGTTAATTATGGTCAATTAAATATTAAGATGATAATAAAAAAATTCAAATTATTACTTCTTTTTCACTTGACGTTTCGTTGACGGTATTTCAACTTCTTCTGGAGTGTGAACTTTATTTATTTCTAATGACAAAATATATAAACAACAACATAAATTAAATTTAATATTAAAATCTTAAATACTAGTATCACAGGTTAACTTACGATTTTATTTTATTACATTGTCAAGTATTAAATTTATATAAAAAACTGGACATCATGACACAAAATTTTAATAAATTTAATAAATAATTACAATTTTAAAAAATCACAGTTTAACCTATATTTTAAATACTTTTCGAAGCTTTAAAAATAATTTGAAATTAAAATGAAAAAAGGATTATACTTTTTATCGATAAGGACCGATAACACTTAATATTATTAATGGTGATTAATTAAAATGAAACGTTATAAAATATAGAAAAGACAGAAAGAAATATCGTTTGCAAAACTTAAAAGTTCGCCGATAGTTGAAGTTTAAAATCGAGGGCTACAGCGCATAATCTTTTCTGGAGTCTATGGCAGTTCAAAAGAAAAAGAACAAAATGCACCAGCAAACAACTGAGAGGCAAGAAAAATTATTAAAACAAAACTACGTCTCCTTTCTCAACTGAGTATAAGTGATGGATAATATGTCGTTCTTCACAGTGGCATGCAATCAATGCCAAGTCTTCTGCACATGAGGCACCCAAAACATCCAAACATATGTGTAAGACCCAATTTCCAGGAAAAGTTTTATTGTGGTTAACGATTAGTGTCGAAAAGCCAATATTTTTCTAGAGCGGGATTATCTGTAAATTCAAACGTTTATAATGAAAAGTATATTGCAGAACTTGAAAAATTCATAAAAAAAATACCATTAAAGTGAAAAAATAGTTTTTGACCACACCGACCTCGTCGTCTTACTACACCACAGTTACCATGGCAATTCACAGAAAAATCAAATTTGTGATAACAGCCCTCAAAACTTACCCCAATTACTTCCTCAAGCCAAAGTGATCTTCATACCAAAGCCGGGAACGGAAAGCTACGCGAACCCAAGGGCCTATAGACCGATAAGTCTTACATCCTTCCTACTGAAAACCATGGAGCGAATAGTCGACAACATGGTTAAATCTCAAATCCCGAATGAGTTGTTGAAGTTAAAACAACACGCTTATTTAAAGGGACGCTCAGTGGAAACTGCACTTCATGAAGTAGTTCACCACATCGAAAGATCTTTTCATCTAAAGATCTTCATCCTGGCTATATTTATTGATATAGAGGGAGCTTTTAACAATGTATCAACTAATACGCTACTCCAATTCCTATAAGAATTCATTATAGACCGGGATATCAAAGCCTGGATCATATATATCATACACCCTGCAGTATACGGATACCAGACAGGGAAAGTTGGATGAAAGGGAATATTCTATAAAACCTTGCAGTGTCACACTACTATATGGACGCATTTATTCTGCATGTTAAGACTGGCATAGGGATACACCTCCGTCTTCCGGACCTCAACTCTGTCTTTCAATTGGTCGCGATAACGGAATGTATTAGGTTTATTAATGCCCAGGATTCCCCAAGTCCCGGAGAAGTGACAATATCTACGGACAGTCTGGTGGCTATCAGAGCGATAACCGCGGACAAAACTAGATCAAGGACTATCTTCGAGTGTAAGGAGGAGACTGCAAACTTTTCCAGAAGAGGCAGACTTGAAATCGATTGGATCCCAGGATACAGTGGTATAATGGGAAGCGAGATTGCTGACGAACTGGCCAGGACGATTTCTTTGCGGAAAAGACTCAATTTGAAAAACCCAATGCCTTTCAAGTCTCTTAAATTGAAACTGGCAGACTGGGCGACCAGTTCGTATTTATCAATTTGGGAAGAGACTGTCGTGGGTAAAGTTACCAAGATATTATGGGGTACTACCAACACTACGAAGACTAGGGATATCCTTAATCTGAGTAGAGGAGAACTTAGTAGGGTAATTGGAGCCGTCCGTATAGGACAGGCGGAATCCTCCACAAGTAGATCTTGCGAGAGGATAACGAA
Source organism: Cordilura impudica (assembly GCA_963682025.1). Lineage (NCBI taxonomy): Eukaryota > Metazoa > Arthropoda > Insecta > Diptera > Scathophagidae > Cordilura > Cordilura impudica. Next base: position 50,768,813 of record OY821517.1, read on the forward strand.
ACCCCAGAATACTACCTCTGTTACTGTCCTGCATTTGCGAGAACAAGGGTAAGATATCTATCCAACGATATCTTACTAGGCCTGACGGGTATTATGGGGATAAGCTCGAAAATACCCAGGAAATTTGCTGATGAAATGGAATTTCTAAGTTAGTAGAGGGGTAGATCACCGGATGAACGTGGAGATGTAGAGCGCACACGAATCCTACCTACTTGCTTAGGTGTATATGCGGACACAATGGATATGAGCTATGTGTATACATAGCCCCTCTTATCAGCCTAACCTAACCCTACTTCATTAGAAACTTTTTGCGGTAAACTTAAAGAGAAGAGTGCATAGAAATTGATACCAAGAAAAAAATGTATATTGACTCATTCAGAAAATAAAAAAGATATAAACGGAATTAAGAGATCCATGGCTGGAGTAGCAAAAAAATTGGGAAGGCAAACCGCTATGGGGTCAATAATTTTTTTTTTTTAATTTAGTATAATTTAATAAATAAATAAAAATTTATTCTAAAATAGCTTGTTGAAATTTGTTTTAATATTTGGCGTTTTAATATATTTTTTTTTGTCCACACATATACGGGTTTTTAAGGAAACCTCCTTTTTGTAAAAATGGTACTTTTGTAAGAAAATATGTTTTTTTAAGATAGAGAAAAATTATTTTTAAAGTAAAATTATTTCGCAAAATTTACTTTTTGATAAAAGGTACCTTTTTTAAGAAAAGGTACTTTTTTAAGAAAAGGTACTTTTTGCGTTTTTTAAAAAGAAAATCACTGTAAAAAATTACCCTCCTTTGAAAATGTTCTATTAGGAAAAGTAAATTTTTAGAAAACGCTCTTTTTTTTGTGAAAAAGAAGGGCCTTTTTAATAAAAAGGGAATTATTGAAGAAAATGTACTTTTTGTATGAAAAGGTACATTTTAAGATAAAGGGCTTTTTTAAGAAAAGATATTTTTTTAATGAAAATGTGCTATTTTATGGAAATGTACTTTTTTAAGAGAAACTATTTTTTTTAAGAAAATATACTTTTTAAGGAAATGTATCTTTTAGAGAAAATAATTTTTTTTTTAAGAAAAGGTAGTTTTTTAACCAAAACAAATTTTTTAAGAAAAGGCACTTTTTATAAAAAAAGTATTTATTTTTAAATGCTCTTTTTTAAGAAGAGGTTATTTTTGAAGGAAAGCTACTTTTTTCATCAAAGGCAATTTTTTCCGAAAAGGTACTTTTTTAAGAAAATGTACTTTCTTAAGAAAATATACCTTTTTCAGATAAGGTACTACTTAAAGAAAAGATACCTTGTTAAGGAAATCAACTTTTTTAAGGAAATGTAAGTATCTAAGAAAAGATACTTTTGTTTTAAATTCATTTTTTTAGTAAAGATAACTTTTTATACCCTATACCACTATGTGTTTTGGGTATAATTACTTTGTGCTGCTGTTTGTAACAACCAAAAATATTTGACCTAGACCCATCTTTTATTATACCGATCGAATCAGAATCACTTTTTGAATCGATTTAACTATGTCCGTCCGTCCGTCTGTGTGTCCATGTAAACCTTGTAATCAAACTGCAGGTCGCAAATATGAATGTATTTTGATGAAATTTCGTATATAAGCTTTCATCGGCCATTTGGTATATAAGCTTTCATCGGTCAATGTTCAGACCTAGCCCCCATACAAATGACCCGTATAAAATCAACATAAATTGGCATAAGATCCAAATTATCATATAAATCTTAGTCAAATTGGGTTTGTATGTATTAATTACATCCATTAATCAGTAGTCCAAAAATGATCCCTATTGGACAACTCTTAGTCATAGCCCCCATATAATGCCGCTTCCCGATCTGCACTATCAAAAAACAAAAATATTGCACTGATTCTTTTCAAATTTTGTTTGTATATATTTTTGCAAAATAAAAGAGACTTTTCCAAACATGATCAGGATCGGTCCAATTTTAGGCCTAGTGACATGCACACATATCATCCGATATGAACTTTTTCATATCTGCAGCCAAAAAAATTAATAAAAATGCCACTCAAATTTGATTATGCTTATTTTTTATATCAAATTAGTTGGGCCTAAGAGATAGGGTCTCTAAACGCATGGTATAGGGTATCGTATAGTTGGTCTAGACCGACTATAATTTTCTTACTTGTTTAAGAAAAGGATTTTTTTTAAGAAGACATTGTTTTAAAAGGAATTTTTCTAAGAAAAATCAATTTAAAAAAATTCACTTTTTTAAAAATGTTCGTTTATTGGGAAAAGGTAGTTTTTTAGAATACGCAGTTTTTTTTGTGAAAATGCACTTTTTTTAAGTAAGGGGCTTTTTAATGAAAAGGATCTTATTAAAGAAAATGTACTTTTTGAAGAAAAGGTCCTTTTTTTTTAAAATATGGAAATATACATTTCATGGAAATATACATTTTTAGTAAAAGCATATTTTTGAAGAGAAGCTAAATTTTTAAAGAAAAATACCTTTTTGTGGAAAGTTTTTTTTAAGAACATGTACCTTTTTAAAAAAATATACTTCTTTAAGAAAAATCCTGCTTTAAGAGAAGGTACTTTTTAAAGAATAGACATTTTTTAAAGAAAATTTACTTTTTAAGAAAAGGTAATTTTTTAAGAAAAGATATTTTTTCAGAAAAGTTATTTCTCTCAGAGAAGGTACTTTTTTAAGAAAAGGTATTGTTTATTAAGAAAAGGTACTTTTTTAAGAAATTAACTTTTTGAGAAAAAATACATTTGAACAAAACCTACTCTTTTGAGAAAAACTACTTTTATGAGAAAATGTACTTTTTTAAGAAAATTGAATTTTTTATGGAAAGGTAATTTTTTAAGAAAAGGAACTTTTAAAGATAAGAAGTTTTTTCAGAAAAGAAAGACCACATATATGAAATTATTGTCTCGTAAAAAAAGGTATATTTTTTGAGAAAAGGTACTTTTTTAAGAAAAGGTACTTTTTAAGAAAAGGTACTTTTTTAAGAAAGGTACTTTTTTAAGAAAAGGTACTTTTTAAGAAAAGTTACCTTTTACTTTTTTAAGAAAAGGTACATTTTAGAGAAAAGGTTTTTTAAAGAAAATTTACTTTTTTAAGAACATATAATTCTTTAAAAAAAGGTACTTTTTTAAGAAAGGCTACTTTTTAAGAAAGGCAAATTTTTTAAGAAAAGGCAATTTTCAAAGAAAATGTACTTGTTTCAGGAAAAGAAATTTTTTTAAGAAAATGTACTTTTTTGACAAAAACGTACTTATTTATGAAAAGGTGATTTTTTAGGAAAATTTACTTTTTTGAGAAAAGGCACTTTTTGAGAAAAGGTATTTTTTTAAGAATATGTGCTTTCTTAAGAAAATGGACTTATTTAAGAAAAGGCACTATTTAAAGATAAGGTACTTTGTTAAGGAAATATACTTTTTTGAGAATTAGAAATTTTCTAAGAAAAAGTACTTTTAAAGAAAATAAAATATTTTAAGAAAATAAACTTATTTCCATAAAATTCCCTTCTTGAGAAGTGGTACTTTTTAAGAAAAGGTGCTTTTAAGAAGATGTTGTTTTAAAAAGGTACGTTTCTAGAAAAATAATTTTTTTTAAATTACCCTTTTTTGAAAATGTTCGTTTATTAGGAAAATGTATTTTTTTTTTAGAAAATGCATTTTTTTTCTGGAAAGTACTTTTTTAAAGGAAAGGTTTTTTTTTTGATGAAAAGGAACTTAATGAAGAATATGTACTTTTTTAAGAGAAGGTACTTTTTTATATAGGGCACTTTTTTAATAAAAGGTACATTTTATGAAAATGTACTTTTCCATGGAAAGGATAATTTTTAGGAAAATTAACTTTTTGAGGAGAAGCTACATTTTTTAAGAAAAGGTACCTTTTTATAAGAAAAGGTAACTTTTTATAAGAAAATGTACCTTTTGAGGAATTTCTTTTTAGAATGAAAATGCACTTTTTTAAAAAAAATTACTTTTTAAGAAAATGTACTTTTTTCAAAAAAGTTACTTCTCTCAGAGAAGGTAATTTTTGAAGAAAAGTTACTGCTTTTTTAAAAACGATACTTTTTTAGAAAAGGAACTCTTTGACAAAAGGTAATTTTGAACAACAGCTACTTTTTTAAGTAAAGGTACTTTCTTAAGAAACGGTACTTTTTGACGAAAATGTTCTTTCTGAGACAAGGTACTATTTAAAGACAATGCACTTTGTTAAAAAAAATTTACTTTTTTAAGAAAAGGCAATTTTCTAAGGAAAGCGTACTTTTAAAGAAAAGGTACTTTTTTAAGAAAAGGTACCTCTTAAAGAAAGACCATATTTAAGAATTTATCGTCTTTTAAGAGAATGTTGATTCTGAAGAAAAGCTACTTTTATAAAAAGGTACTTTTTTAAGAAAAAGTACTTTTTTATGAAAATGTACTCTTTTAAGGAAGTATACTTTTTTTTATGAAAATGTACTAATTTTAGAAAATGTACATTCTAAAAAAAGCTACTTTTTCAAGACAAGATACTTTTTTAAGAACATCTACTTCTTTAAGATAAGATATTTTTTTTTTTGCAAATTGTACTTTTTTTTTTAAAAATTTACTTTTTTAAGAAAAGATACTTCTTAAAAGAGGGTACTTTTTAAAAAAATTGACTTTTTTAATGAACAGATATTTTTTAAGAAAATATATTTTTTAACAAAAATTAATTTTTAAGAACCGCGACTTTTTTAAGAAACTGTACTTAAAGAGAATGTAATTTTTTCAGAAAAACTACTTTTTAAGGGATAGGTATTCTTCCAGAAAAAGTGGTTTTAAAAGAAAACCGGTAGTATCTTTTTAAGGACAGGCACTTCTTAAAGAGAAGATAATTATTTAAGGAAAGGCACGTTTTGAAGATATTGGCGTAATTTACTTCTGCTTTAAGGAAACGTATTTTTTAAGAAAATTAACTCTTGTAAGAAAAGGAAATGGTGTTTTCTTAAGAAAAATTCGTTATTTAGGAAAATGAACTTCTTTAAGAAAACGTACGGTAGGTGAATCTGTACTAAAATTTTCAAGTTCTAAGCTTTAATATATTTAGACTTAGCTCTATACATGATATTAAATGTTAATCACATAACGTTACATATCAGTGACTCAATTAAATAGGCATTGATAAGCTTAACTATATATATACTCGTATTTTATATTATCTTTTTAATATTGCCTATTGAAAATATTTAATGAAAATCAATTTTAAAATAATATAATTCTGCAAAATGTTTTACATTATCGTTGGCCATTATACCTTAACTTACTTTTAAATTTATTACTTTTTCCACAGTGTGTTACGAGGTTTTTCTAAATATGCAGTCATATATCACTAAAGATATTTTTGGGTGTCAAAAGCAAAGTCATTCTGACACCAATCTTTTATAATTTTTTTTTTGCTTGCAACATTTGAAAGAACTCTAAAAAGTATATACTCGTAAATATGTATAACACATATTCATCTATAAAGAATAGGGTGGCTCTTAATAAAAAAAGTGTTCAAACTCTCGGTCTCACCCCCTAGAAATATTTGAATATCAAAAAAACTGAGAAATACAAAGTCTTGGGTCAATCAAAAAAAAAAAAAAAAAAAAAATTTAGAGGTGTCTCAACGCGACTGAAAATTTCAAATTTCATTCTATAGTTTAACTTTTTCGACAAGTTGTTATATGAATCGATATTAGTACTAAATTATCTTTTCACAAAGCTATATAACTTCAAAATCGAATTAAAACTCGCCAAGAAATAACAAATGCCCCAGACCACTTTTGTGCCAAAAAAACTCTAGGTCATGAAATGTGATGAACATTTTTTCAACTTTAACAAATTGATTAAAGCCATAATCTTTTTTTTTTGGTCTCTATACCTATAACTGCTCAGATATGAAGTATTGTTTTATAACCTTTTGCGAAATTAGACCAAAAATGGAAAAATTTTTTGATAAAATTTTCAAAACTCCTTTTTTGAGTTTTAAAAAATTTTCTTTAACAAAATTTCAAAAAAAGGATCGGGCACCTTAAAGTTTTGTTAAATATATGTTCGAGATTAATTGTGTGGATTTTTAAGTAAATTCCTCTGCCAGAATTTTTTTTGCAATGAATTTTTTTTGCGGATTTCGAGAAAATTAAGTTTTTGTGAAATATTCAGTAAATGTACTCTTTCTAAATACTTTTTTTTATAAAAAATTTATCAGTTTTCTAATTTTTAATGTTATATTTTATCTTAATAGCCTAGGGTTTCTCAAAAAAAAATAATATGAACCCATTAACCCTTTTGGAATTGGGGTCGCGTATAACCCCAAGTTCATGAAAGACAATTTATTCAAAAAAATCAAATATTATTATTATTATTATTATTATTTAGATATTTATTATAATTAAAATTACAATAAATCTTAAGTCAAAAGCACTAGCAACTTAGGCTATCGGCTTATGATTATAAAAAAATGGTATTTTGGTAAGTTTAAATTACTTAAAAGTATGTTAAATTTCTTTTTGTATATGAAGGTATTGTAAGAATTCATATGTTTTATTTATATTATCCATTGACGGACATTTTAGTAGGTCTATGATGTTGGCTGTTTTGCATATTCTTAAACGGATGATGTGAAGGTTCTGGCATTCTGATAGAAGGTGAGTTATGGTCAAAGTTGCGCTATTACAGTAAGAGCATAATGGTGGAGGTTCTTTAGAGATCAAATATTGGTGCGTAAGTCTGGTATGTGTCAAGCGAAGTCTTGTAAAACATTTGTTTTTGTGTAAGTTGGTTAAGGTTGGGAGGATAGTTGGTTCTTTTCCGGGGTTAATGGAATGGTAAGTATGGTTGTATCTGCTCCATTTTTGGTGAGTGGAGATATTTAGGTTTGATATTGTACACCTTGAGATGAAATTTTTTGTTGGGGGTATATAAAGATATGTTGGCTGTTTATGGGTAGCTTTTGCTGCTGAGTCTGCAGCTTCGTTGCCCATAATTCCAATTTGACTTGGTATCCACAGTATTTTTACTTTCCTCTTAAGTTCGATTAGTAACTGTTGGATGGAGATAATTATTTCATTTTTGTTTCGAGGATTAAGAGAAGCATCAAAGACAGAACGGCTATCAGTGCAGATCACGTATTTACTTGTAGTTGATTTGACAATTTAAGTGCTTCTAGGATTGCTTTGGCTTCCGCCTCAAATATGTTGGCATTTGGTGGCAATATACCCTTAACTTGCGTAAAACCAATGTCATTGGTCACAGCAAATCCTACGGAATTTGGTATTTTTGATCCATCTGTGAAGAGGAATTCCCAGTTATCATTTTTATACGTAGAGATCACTTCCATGTATAGCGATTTAAAAATATTTGGTGATGTGCTATTTTTATTAAAATTTTGAAGATTTTTTAGGAAGATAGTTTCATCTAAGTGCCAGGGTGGGTGGTTCTCCAGTGGTGGTTTGTATTTTTGTATGTTAAATTTCTTTGCTAATTTAACCATGTGGGCTAGTGTAGATGGATATTTAAGCTCATTTTTTCTTTTATTCAGTAACGACGTATGTTTGTGTAGCAGTGACGATTTGGTGCAAAAAACTTTGTGAATTAATCGTAGTTTTAATTTGTTGGCGTGAATTCGAAGAGGTTCAAATCCTGCTTCAGCTTGTAAGTTTTTAATAGGCGTCGTTCTAAATGCTCTTAGGCTTACTCTAATAGCGGCGTTAAGAATATTTTGGATTGGTTGGAAAACTGATTTCGCAGCCTTGCTGTATATTATGAGGCCATAGTCGATCTTCCCCATGATGGTTGATTTTACTAATCTAAGTAAACTGTTAGTATGCATACAACTCTTAGGTGATGACAGATATTTTATTATATTTAATCTATTGGTTAAATTTTTTTATAGATATTTACAATGGTTTTTAAAACTATATTTACTGTCAATATTTAAGCCTAAGATTTTACAGTTATCTACATTTTGAATATGAATGTTATTAAAAATTAAGTCAATATTACTACAGTTGCGTTTTTTACAGATATGCAGGTGACTCGTTTTTTCAAACGACACATTTGCACCTGAGGTTTTGGACCAGTTATCAATAGCCCGCAAAGTCTGTGAGAATTCGTGCTTAATTTTATCATTTGATTGATCTTTTGCTATGACATAAAGGTCGTCAGCATATATACAGTGATCAACCTTTTTATTACTGCTTATAATACGACTCAAGTCGTCGAAAGCAATAATAAAAAGGGTTACCGACAGTGGAGATCCTTGCGGGATACCATTGTATAATGAGAATATGTTGGAATATGTATTATTAACCCGAACAGTAAATTTTCTGTTTGTTAAAAAGGATTTAACAAAATTAAACATTTTAGGACCTATGGACCAATTAGCGAGTTTTTTAAGTACAATGTGTACACCAATTCTGTCAAAAGCTTTAATAAAATCGATTGCCAAAATTGAGGTGTGTTTTTCAGTTGAGCGGTTATTGCATATTATATGGTCTAGGTACAAAAGGGCATCTGTTGTACTCAGACCTGATTGAAAACCAATTTGATTTTTTGATAAAAGTTTATGCTTTTTAATAAACAACATTAGTCGTCTTGAAATCATTTTCTCTAGAAGTTTTGTGGTACAAGGCAGAAGAGATATAGGACGATAGGAGTCAATATTGTTTATTGGTTTATCATTTTTATAAATGGCAACTACTGATGCAATTTTAAAAAACTGTGGAATTGTACCTAGTTTGAATATTAGGTTAAATAATTTTAAAATACGGGTTTTTAACGAAATTGGTACATGTTGGAGCATTGCGTAATTTATTTTATCGAAACCTGGAGTTTTACCTTTAGATGTGTTTAAGCTGTATGTTAATTCTGACATAGTAAATGGTTGCTCCAATTCTTTGGATTTAGTAGAGCAGGTTTTAACTTCAAGAGATAATATTGTAATTGATTTTTCTTTTTGAAAACTTTGTGAAAAGTTGATGTCTCTTGAATTATCGGACCAGTATTTCGCAAATGATTGTAATAAATCATGGGCATCTGTGACAGATTTTCCGTTTAAGGAAATAGATTTTATAGTATGTGGGGTATAGTTTCCAGTTATTTTCCGAATATTTTGCCACAATATGTTAGAAGGAGTGGAAGGATTAAGATTTTCGGTGAAGTAATTGAATGCCTTATTTTTTGCTAGTTTTTTTTGCTCTATTAAAAATGGCGTTGTTTTTCTTATACAATATGATATTTTCTGATGTCATATTTCGTCGGAATTGTTTCCATGCCCATTGTTTCTCATTTCTAAGTTTTTGCAGCTCATGTGTCCACCATGGCACTGTTTTTGTTCTTTTAGTGTTTGATGACAAAGGAATACTTTCGTTGGCGGCTAATCTAATTATTTTTCTTATTGAGGCTGCCTCTTTGTTTACATTGTCGGAGATGTTTATTTCTTCGCAATATTGAGAAATTTTATTTTGAAAAACAGCCCAATTGGCCTTTTTGGTATTGAACTTCGTTAGAGTGGGCTGCTTGACATTATAGTTAATGAGAAGTTGGGTAACAGTGGGAAAGTGGTCGCTATTATAAAGGTCGTTAATGATTTTCCACCTGCACATGGGTGTGATAGAAAGTGAAACAATTGAAAGATCAATATGTGTAAACGTATTACGAGTACTATGATGAGTTGCTGAACCATCATTTAAAGTAACGAGGTTTGAGTCCATTAAAAATTTTTCTATAATTATGCCCTTTTTGTTGGATGAGGGGGAACCCCAAAGCGGATTCCATGCATTAAAATCCCCCATCAAAAAAATTGGGGTGTATATGTTGTTAATAAGGTTGGCTAGCATTGATTTTGAAATTGGATCTTGTGGTGGAAGGTAGAGTGAAAAGATGGTAAATGTTATGGATGTAGTTATTTCTAGGCCAACAACATTAAGTGACTGATCTGTAAGTAGAATTTTATGTGGTAAATTTTTTTTTATAAGAATAGCTGTTCCTTGTTTGGCTGCTGTGTTAGGATTGAAAAAGTAGCCAATATACGCTTTTGGTGTAATTGGGCTATAATTGTTTTTAATTTTTGTTTCTTGCAAACATATAATATCTGGATTTGTTTCTGATATTAAAAGTTTCAGATTCGTATAATTGTTGCAATATCCGCGAATATTCCACTGAATAATATTTAAAACCATATGAATTAGAAGAAAAAGAGAAAAAAAAAAATTAAAAGTTATTTAACGTATACTTATCTAGTGGATTTAAATTTACTATTCTGACATTTCGTCATTGGAGGATATAAATTCAATTTGTTGAAGAGAAGTTTCTTTGTCAGTTCTGGAGTCAGATAAAAGTATTGAGCGAATTGGGGAAAATCAAATATTTTGTAAGTGCTGTTGAGTTATTAGATGTGACGCCCAAAATCTAATAACCAAATGTGCAAGTCTACCATGTTAAAAAATTGGAATAAATCGAAGAACGTTAACCCCTTACTATGGGTTGGGAAATAAAATTGTGCTATATTTGTTCACCGATTTTTATGATTTGATGATTATGATGATTTTATATTTTGACGTCATCAACCCATTTGGACTTGGCGCCCCAAATGAGCCCAAGCTAGTATAGGATATAGCAAAATTTTATATCCCAACCCATAGTAAGGGTTTCATCTAGTTAACTACAACAATTAATTTTTTTTAATATGCCAAAATTCAAAGTTTGGCCCCGGCAAGGAATGGTTTACCATTGTTCGATTTATTCTAAATTTTTAGCATGGAAGACTTGTAGTTTTATTTTATTATAATTATTATTATATTTTATTATTTATTTTTTTTATTATATTTTAAGCGTCACATATAAAACTTCAACAGCACTTAAAAAATATTTGAATTAGTTATAAATTTATTGAGCTTGGGGCCTCAAGCTCAATATATGTATAAATTAAAAACAACAAAAAGGTCGACGAAAACACAAATATTTATTAATATTGGAATTTTTTGAATAAATTGTTTTTTATTAGCTTGAGGTCATATGTGACCCCAATTCCAAAAGGTTTAATGGGGTCATATTATTTTTTGATGTGTAAACATCTATACGCGCTGGGGGGTAAATTTCTATTTCACCATACAATCACAAAAACAGCGTAACATGTGAGCGTAAGAAAAAATCAGCGTAACATGAGAGCGTAAGAAAAAATCGGTGTGACTTATGATTGTACTGGTGAAAAAATTATGATATTTAATAACCTGTTTGAAAATGCAAAATTAAAAATAAAAAATTTAAAATAAGAAATGAAAAATAAAAAATAATAAATGAAAACTGAAAAATAAAAAATGAAAAAGGAAAAATAAGAAATGAAAAATGAAAAAAAAAAAAATTAAAAATAAAAAATAAAAAATTAAAAAATGAAAAATAAAAAATGCAAAACGCAAAATAAAAAATAAAAAATGAAAAAAAAAATTGAAAAAAAAATAAAAAATTAAAAATAAAAAATTAAAAATAAAAAATGAAAATAAAAAATTTAAAATAAAAAATGAAAAACAAAAAATGAAAAATAAAAATAAAAAATTAAAAATGAAAAAATGACAAAAGAAAAATTAAAAAATGGAAACTGAAAAACGAAAGACGAAAAATAAAAAACGAAAAATTAAAAATTAACCGGTAGAAATAATAAATTATAATAACTATTTTTATATTAGCAGAGCTGATGCAGTTGATTGCTATAAGTCATACATAGATAACGCTTTCTGTTTGATTTTAAAGAAGCGCCACAAAAAAACTTTAATTATTAGATATGTACACATCTTCCCTGTTAGCGGACTCACACGATTTTTTTCAGAAACTCTAGGCTATTAAGATAACATTTAAAAGTAGAAAACTGATACATTTTTGATACAAAGTATTTAGAAATAGTAATTTACTGAATATTTCACAAAAATCTAATTTTTCTCGAAATCCGCAAAAAAATTCTTTGTAAAAAAAATTCTGGCAGAGGAATTTGCTTAAGAATTGACACAGTTAATCTCTAATATATATTAAACAAAACCTTTAAGTTCCAGATCCATTTTTAGAAATATTGTTGAAGAAAATTTTTTAAAACTTAAAAAAGGAGTTTTAAAAATTTTATCAAAAAATTTTTCCATCTTTGGTCGCATTTCGCAATAGGTTAGCAAAGTGGTAATACAACAATACTTCATGTCTGAGGACTTATAGGTATAGAGACTAAAAAAAAATTTTGGCTTTAATCAATTTCTTAATGTTTTAAATGCCATCAAATTTCACGACCTAGTTTTTTTTTTTGCACAAAAGGGGTCTGGGGCATTTGCTATTTCTTGGAGGGTTTCTATTAGGTTTTGAAGTTATATAGCTTTTTGAAAAGATAATTTAGTACTAATATCGGTTCGTATAACAACTTGTCGAAAAAATTAAACTATAGAATGAAATTTTCGTAAAATCTGAAAAAAGTCATATTGTCCCCATATAAACACTCTTGAAATTTTCAGTCGCGTTGAGGCATTTCTTAATATTTTTGATGGACCCAGAACTTTGTATTGCTCAGTTTTTTTGCTATTCGCATATTTTTAGGGGCTGAGACTTTAAATTCGAATACTTTTTTCAAATCCATATAATGAAGGGTCTCCCTAATATACATCTATATATTTCCAAGTGAAATGGTGAAATGGTAGGCTGCTTAGCTTTTTCATCTACACACTCGTATAAACATATACAATGTTTATTTCGTGTAAGTTACTGTTAGTTTTGTATCATTGTCGCCAGCCAGCATCATCATCATCATCATCATCAGCATCATCATGATTGGTCGCCATCGTCATTACCATCATCAACAGATATTTATTTCTTTTTTTGACAATAACAACAACAATTTATCGCAGCCATTGTCATACAATTTATATTCACAATGAACATGCAAAAGGCGTGAATTATTTGGAGGCTCTCAACATTTTACTGGCATATAATTGTTGTTCGTTTTTTTATGAAAGGCTTTTAGCCTTTTTTTTTTATCGTAAACGCACCTCTCCCCCAACTATACAGTTTAATGTGAATTTAATAGAAGTTTAAGATTTTAATAATTTCATTATTCTCTATGCCACTTTTTGGTCAGCGTTTAATGATTTTTTTAATGCAGTTCATTGTGTTGTTCCCAGAAAATTATGGTTATGGAAAGGAGGAAAGAGGGAGTAGTGTTTGTGAATATTTTGCTTAAATTTTATTTGAATTTAACTGTCAGGAAAGACTTGTGTGGAAAGTTTATTACACATATGGCTCATTCGACTGATTAACAAATTTTCTCTGTAAGGCGTTGTGCGGCCATATGTACAGATTATACGAACTGAAACTCGGGAACTTGTAATAAGTTCTTTTATTTAAGCAGAACATTTTCCATGGCAGTATCAATAGGACACAACCCACATTCCGATGATGTGTTAAAGAGTCGATTGAGTTGAGTATGCTACTGTCATTAATGAGCATCAATACCCTCTTTTATACATGGTCCATGTATGGAAATTGTATTCCTTTTTTATTCGATGTAGGTTGTATACATTTTAAGGAGGTCAGAAGGATTGAAGAAATTCTTGCACCGTTTTAAGAAATCAATGGATATCGCATTGAATTCTCATCTACAGAACATCAAGAGTATATAGATGATATTGTTGAATCCAAGGTCCTATGGGCCAACAAATAACATTCAGCCATATTAAGAATATTCTCAAGGCAGTTCTTTCTCACGGAAAATACTTTACTCGTGAAAAAAATTCTCCAATTATAAATTCCGTATGAACAAACAATTGAATAAGTGGCATCATCGAATTTCGAAGCCGGTTATTTTGCTTCTTGACAATTAATTTTCTCTTTTTTTGTGTGCGTGCAAACGCAAATGAAATTATTTGAAAGAAAATTGAATAAAAAATGATGATGCGAGCACTTGTAGAGGAAATTGGTGTTGTAAAATAACAACAACGGAATAGCCATAGGATTGTTAGAAGACAATTGCAGGAAGAATCTATGGAAACCGCAATCAATTCCTGAATTGGCTTCCATTATTGTTAACAAAAGTTGTAGTTGGAGTTTTGTTTGTGGTCTTCGACCTACAAGAACAATAAAATATTTATTTTTTTATTTAAATTTAGTTTTATCAAAATACTACTTATATTTTTATGTAAATTCCCGCCTATTTTGCAAATCAATTTTTTTTGGGAAAAAACCAAATTCACATGCATTGAGAATAACTACCTTTTTCCATCGAAATTTTCTTCCTTCCGTTAAGCGAAGAAATTTTTATTCATAATAGGAGAAAAGGAAAAGTAAGAAGTTTTACGCGGATTGATTCTTCTATGCATTAAAATCAACCCAATTCGCTCTACCCCTTAACAGTTCTTGTTTGATTGTGTCGTTCATTGCCTGCCTTTTGTCCCCAACCTTGAAAGGTTATTGAATGAAAACTAATGACAAATTTTGCTGCCATCTGTGAAAAAGTAGCTTGTAGGATGGTGGTTTGAATAAGAAGGTCATCAAGAAAGAGGGGAAGAAAGAACAGAGCCTTGTGGTACCGCTAAGTTCAGCTGAAACTCATTGGATGAGACCCTATCAAAAGCATCACGAGAGAAGTCAACCCCAGATGTAATAAGCTTTGATATTAAAGCACCGTACCACACATAATCGAATGCTTAGAAAATATCTAGAGTAACCCTTTATGTTGAGATCAAAAATAAACTTTTTAACTTTAAGAGCTCTGAAGAATATTTTAGTTTATGTTGATAGTTGTAACTACCAAACATATATGACCCAGACACACTTTTTATTATACCGATGGACTCAATTTTTTAATATATTTAGGGATGTTCGTATGTCTATCTGTCTGGTTCTCTATCTGTCTGTCCATCCGTGTGTCTGTTCCATATCCCTGTCTGTCTGTCTGTCCGTCTGTCTGTGTGTCCATGTAAACCTTTTATTGAAACTAAATGAAATTTATTTATTTAGTCCATCTGTCCGTCCGACTGTCCTATAACCACTATGTGGTTTGGGTATAATGACTTTGTGCTGCTGTTTGTAACTATCAAAAATATTTGACCTATTTGAAGATGGGTCATCTTTTATTATACCGATCGAATCATAATCACTATCTGATTCGATTTAACGATGTCCATCCATCCGTCCGTCTGTCCGTCCGTCCTTCTCTGTGTCCATGTAAAGCTTGTAATCAAACTGCAGGTCGCAAGTATGAATTTATTTTGATGAAATTTGGTATATAAGCTTTTATCGGCCATGGGATGAACGCTGTTGAATTGGTGAGAATCGGTCCATGTTCAGACCTAGCCCCCATAAAAATGCCCCCTATGAAATCGACATAAATTGCCATAAGATCCAAATTATCATATAAATCTTAGTCAAATTGGGTTTGTATGTGTTTATTACATCCATTAATTAGTAGTGCAAAAATAAGACCTATGGGACAACTCTTAGTCATATGCCCTATATAGAGCTGCTTCCCGATCTTCACTTAAATCTATCAGAAAACAAAAACATTGCACTGATTCTTCTCAAATTTTGTTTTATATATTTTTGCAAAATACAAGAGACTTTACCAAACATGGTCAGGATCGGTCCATTTTTGGGCCTAGTCCCCATATAGCTATATCATTCAATATGAACTTTTTCATATCTGCAGCCAAAAAAATTAATAAAAATCCCACTCAATTTTGGTTTATGCTTACTTTCTATATAAAGTTAGTTGGGCCTGAGAGTTAGGGTCTCTATCGTATAGTCGGTCTAGACCGACTTTTCTTACTTGTTTTTTTTTTGTCAATTGGGTGGAGGAAAGTCCTCACAGGGTATGAATGATACCATTCATCATGTGAGATTCAATCCGTATGGGTTGTCCCCGCGGAACTGTCGATAGGTATTACTTTTCGGGGTATGTTAGAAATTTAACATGGATACTCTTATTAGCCTTCGCCTATCCTCTTCCATCCAAGCACTAGCTATGGTTGACGACGGTCACAAAGTTGCAGACTGAATTCCAGTCTTCTTCCGATCTCAGCATTGCATCTACTATGAGCTCGGGGTCGCTATTTTGACCAAGTTCACTGTTTACTATGCGTCTGTATCCTCGAGTCTGGGACATTCAAAGAAAACATGTTCCCTATCCTCACATATTTCCGGACATCTTAGGCACAGTAGTGAATCATTATGCAGGCAATTAAAGAGGTATCTCCTGAAACTTCCGTGGCCGGTTAAGAATTGCGTCAGGTCGTAATATACCTCACCATGTTCGCGGTCTATCCACTTCTTAATCCTTGGTATTAGTCTATGGGTCCAACTTCGTTTGGGTATGTTATCCCACCTTTTTTGCCACTGGTTCATTGTTTTGCTCCTTTCTAACTGCTTCCTCTCTATTTTCCGCGGGATTTTCCATCTTTACGATATAGACACTCTGTGCCTCTTCTGCTGCTGTGTCAATTGATACCATTCTAGCTATCAGAAATATTGCCTCCAGTGATATGGTCCTATACCCACAGTAGACTCTCAGACAGGTTTCCCTGAAAAACGAAATTACCTTTCTCCTTGATGAGCTTCTAACAGTCTATGCCCAGATTGGACCTCCATACAGCATTATGTAATAACTACTCCTGCGATCAGCATCCTTCGGCTCTGACGGGGTCCACAAGTATTTGACATTATCCTCGCAAGTGCGTTAATAATTGCTGTTGCCTTTTGACACGCATATTTCATGTGGCTTTTAAAGCACAACCTATCATCTATATTAAGCCCCAGATATGTTCTCGCCTGCAAGGATGTGATTTCCATATTACCCACATCCAGTTTCAAGACCTCCCTCTTCCTGCATTCACTAATTAGGATCGCTTCAGTTTTATGTGCTTCAATCCAACCATTTCCAGCCAGTCCCTTACTAAACGGATGGTTTCGTTTGCATACATCTACACTTTGTCCAGGAAGCTTCTATATACTATGACGGCTATATTATCTGCGAATCCTATGATGTCAGCCTCCTCGGGAATTTCAAGTTGTACATAAAGTTCGACACCAACGGTCCCAGTACTGAGTCCTGTGGGACCCCTGCCGAGGTCTCTTATGAGAGCATTCCCACTTCTCTTTCATACTAAAGGATCCTATGTGTGAAGTAGTCTCCTATGGTCTTCATGAGGTAATTGGCACGTAAAGCCTCCGCAGTGAAAGTATTATGTGATTCCAACTCGCACTATTAAATGAATTTTTTATGTCGAGCGTAATTACCGTACAATATTTCCTGGCCGCTCCCTTTCTCTCTATGCCAACTTTCGCAATTTGCCTCATACTGATAATAGCATTTATTGTCGATCGGGTTTTTCTGAATCCATATTGTCTTTCGGATAGTCCCCGTATATTTTCCAACACTGGTAAAAGTATATTATATATGACCCTTTCCAGTAATTTTCCGATAGAATCCAGTAAACAGATTGATCCAGTAAACAGATGGTTCCCTAAGGCGCTTGTTCGGTTTCGGGATTTGGACGAGCTTCTGTTTCTTCCAGGGTTATGAAACACGCCGTTTGCCAGGCACTTATTAAATATCTCCGCAAACAGGTGTGGTCTGGACATTAGCGCCGTCTTTAGGTATTCTTATTTAGTATTCTATCCAAGCCTGGCTCCTTATATCCCCAATCTTCAGGCATATTCATAATAACTCGTCGTCTCTCACCCTCTCTATTACCGTATCTGAAGATGGGTGTTTCTTGTGATATTTTCGTCCCTTCGGAAAGAGTGCCTCCTCTATATTACCAAGTAGGTGTGAGCATGTAACTTGGGGAATCTGGTCGTCCTAAACCAAGACTTTACTATCCTGTAGACATTGCCCCACGGATTTGAGTCCACATCCTCACACAATTTCTGAAGATATCTCTTTTGCTCTGTTTTATAGCCTTTTTCCTGGTTTGCTAATATTCCTGCTCTCTTATGTGCGAATCAAACGTCACTCTACCCCTCTGAAATCGTCTCCTCGCCTTGAAGCACTTTGCTCGTAGCTCTGCAATTTCTGTGCTCCACGAGTAGTTTGGTTTCCTGTTCTTTGACTGTCTTCTTTTGGGCATTGCCGCGTCGCATGCTTCGTGTAGGGCTCCAATTAACTCATCTCAGTAGTCAATTCGCCTGTTACCGAATGTCCAGCGAATACATCCCTACAAATGTATGACTATAAGTGATCTATAAGTGTACTATTCGCTAACCTTCCACTCGGGTTCTCCCGCTATGGCCCGACTCACAAATGTAATATTGACCACGGAAACCTCTCCTACCTCTGAATGTTCGCGCATCACCCGTGTCTGTCTGTCCGTCTGTCTATGTGTCCATGTCGAAAGATCCAGATTATCAAATGAATATAACTGGTAGTTCAAAAATAGACCCTGTGGGACCATTTTTAGGTACATCCCTCATATAAAGCTGATGCCCGATCTTCACTAAAATCAATAAACATAAATCTACAAAAATATGGCATAAATTTTTTAAAAATTTTGTTTGTACATGTTACTGAGGGACGTAAGTGACTTTACTAAAAATAGTCATGATTGATCCATTTTTGGACTCAGTTTCTATATAAATACAACACCTCCAAAAATGTTGCCTTATGCTTAGCTTGTATAGACACATTACCTTAGCAAAGGATATTTTACAGTCGGTCTAGACCGACAATAATTTTCTTACTTGTGTTAATATCTTTTTGCCTAATATGTAGTTACAAACCTTAATCGAATCAATGACAAATGACCTTAAAACAAAATTTAACAAAAAATTAAATTTAAAAACATATTTGGCAGTTCTGTCACACAATAAACAATTAAGATTTAATTAATAGCATGTTAAAAAAAAAATCGATAAAAATGTTAGCATTAGTTTGAAAGTATCATGAACGTGTTTCAGTTTAACAATCTAATTAATTGCCTAAATGAATTTGTTAATTTCCATTTCTATTGTTCCACTTTTCTTTTATGGCTTGCCATGACTTATGGCTTGTATGCAATGCCAGGTTGTTGGTTGTATAGATGATGATTAACGACCTCATATAATAGAAAATGTGTGTAGGTTGGAAGATAGAATGGGGTGGGGCTGGGCAAATATAATTTACACGTTAAGTAGGAAAACTCATTGAAAGAGTTTTCATTGAAAATGTGTTGTTGACAATAGCTTGATCGAAAAATTTACGATTGCATAGTTTTGAAGGAATATCTACCTGCTTTTTTTTTAAACAAATAACCTTTTTTTATTCACCTTTATCTTAAAGCTGCACATACTGAAAGTAATGTTACATCATTAAATTTAGAGTGATGCCATATAAGAAAATTTAAATATATAATATTGTGGCTTTTGTTGTTCTTAACAGAACCTGAAAGATCATTATTATGAAAATAATGATGATAACGAAGATTGTGGGAAAGATTAATTGTTGTTCATATTTAACTTAAGACAGAATACAATAACCATGGGAGCACAATTGAGGCAAAAGGAAAATAAATAAATCTAATTTTTGTTCTTTTAATTCAATTTCATGGATTTCAGCTACAATTAGTTTTTTTGTTTATTGAAAATATGTTTTTGGCAAAGGAAATTGAGCTATTTTTTTGTTAATATTTCAATTAACTTTTAATAGCTTGCCCAAAAATTAATTTTTTGCACATAAATCTCAGATGAAAAATAATTTTTGGAGCGTAATATACACGAACCGAATGATATTCATCTGAAACTAGAGTTCAAATGCTTACAGAGTATTATTTGATGTTGTTGTTGCCTTTTAAAGGACTTCAAGGCTTAAAAAGACAACATTTTTTGAAATTTTAAATTTAAATCCTTTTAGCAATCATACGAAATGAAAGAGGACAATGTTTGCAATGTTATCCTCATTTTTTTTTTGCCATATCTGAACAAAACGATGTCAATAATGGCATTTTAAAATTTAGTCCTTCTTATCCTTTGAAATTACCATTAAAAAAAAACTGCAATCGAAAAGTTATGTTGAGAACTTGAATGTTTAATAATTCATACTAAAATATCGTTATTTTAGCATGATTAATTAGATGTTAATATAGATTTTAATTTTGTGCAACAGGCAAAAATTTAATACATAAAGTGAAATTTTTTAATAAAACAACCTGGCTATAGTATACACTTATACATATATCTTTAAAAAAAAAAGACAGTTTTTATAAAAATTTTAACAAAAATAATCTAACCCTTAAAAGCAATATGAGTCCTGAGTCTCTCCGTGACTGCGTGACTTTGCGTAACTATTTTAAAATTAATCTGGGTCACAGCAAGTCTATGGACCAAGTTTCAGATTGATAAGATGGGGGGAAATGGGGTTTAATCACTCCATGACTGTGCGCGACTAAGCGTGACTGTGCGTAACTATGTCAAAGATTTTTCACAGCAAGTCTATTGACCAAGTTTCAGATTGATCGGATAAGTGGGAATGTGTTTTAAATCACTCCTTGACTGCGCGTGACCATTCGTGACTGTGCGTGTTTAAGTCAAAGTTAATCTTTTTTTACAGCAAGTGTATGGACCAAATTTCAGATGGATTGGATGAGGGAAATGACTATGCGTTACTGTGCGTGACTACCCCAAAATTAATCTATAGTCACAACAAGACTATAGACCAAGTTTTAGATCGATCGGATGAAGGAGAATGACATTTAGATCACTCTGTGACTGTACGTGGCTATGCGTGACTGTGCGCGACTAGGTCAAAGTTAATATTTTTTGAAGCAAGTCTATCAACCAAGTCTCAGATCGATCGGTTAAGGGGAAATGGGTTTTAGATCAATACGTGACTGTGCGTGACAATGCGTGACTGTGCGTGACTATGCGTGACTATGTCAAAGTTAATCTTTTTTACAGCCAGTCTATCAACCTAGCTTCAGATCGCTCGGATAAGGGGAAATGGGTTTTAGATCACTACGTGACTGCGCGTGACCATGCGCTACTGCGCGTGACTGAGTCAAAGTTAATCATTTTCCACAGCAAGTGTATGGACCAAGTTTCAGATAGATCGGAAGAAGGAAAATTACATTTAGATCACTTAGTGACTGTGCGTGGCTATGCGTGACTGTGCGTGACAATGTCAAAGTTAATCTTTTTTCACAGCAAGCCTTTTGACGTAGTTTCAGATTGATCGGATAAGTAGGAATGTGGTTTAAATCACTCCGTGACTGTGCGTGACTATGCGTGACTATGCGTGACTGTGCGTGACTAACTCGAAGTTAATCTTTTTTTACAACAAGTGTATGGACCAAGTTTCAGATCGATCGGTTGAAGGAAAATGACATTTAGATCACTCCGTGACTGTGCGACACAATGCGTGACTATGCGTGACTGTGCGTGACTATATCAAAGTTAATCCTTTTTCACAGCAAGTCTATTGACCAAGTTTCAGATCGATCGGATAAGGGGAAATACGTTCTACATTACTACGTGACTGCGCGTGACCATGCGTGACTGTACGTGACTAAGTCAAAGTTAATGTTTTTTCCACAGCAAGTGTATGGAGCAAGTTTCAGATCGATTGGATGAAGGAAAATGACATTTAGATCACTCCGTGACTGTGCGTGACTATGCGTGACTATACGTGACTGTGCGTGACTATGTCAAACTTAATTTTTTTTCCCAGCAAGTCTATTGACCAAGTATCAGATCGATCGGATAACGGAAATGGGTTTTAGATCACTACGTGACTGCGCGTGACCATGCGTGACTGTACGTGACTAAGTCAAAGTTAATGTTTTTTCCACAGCAAGTGTATGGAGCAAGTTTCAGATCGATCGGATGAGGCTGAATGACATTTCGTGACTGCGCGTGACTGTGCGTGACTGTGCGTGACTTCCCAAAAAATAATCTTTAGTCACAACAAGACTATGGGACAAGTTTCAGATCAATCGGCACATGCCCCATACATTTTTTATGAGGTTTAAATCGAGACTTTGAGCTGGCCACTCAAGAACCCTTATTTTGTTTTCATCAAACCAATAACACTGTCCAACAATTAAGACTTTTTGAATGGAACAGAATAGCGACCCCATAATTCTGAAAGGGTATGTTGAGTAGATAATTTTTGTAGAACAAACTTATGGTCCAGCACGTCTGAGTATTTTTTTTACAGTTGGTCAAAGTTTTCATTTTTTGGTCGAAGGGAGCATTATACTTTACGAAAAAAATGCTGTAAGTTCATGTCTGAGAGAATTCTTATGGTCATAGTTGTATTGTGGAATTGTATGAGGATTATTTTTGTGAAAGAGCTTAACCCTCTAACTGGTCTCTTTAAGGGTCAATTTGACCCCTTTTTCGAGAAAATCAAAAAATATCCTTTAAAAAAGGACATTTAAGGATTAAAATATTCTAAGAAAATGTTTGCCGAAAAATTTCAGTGGGGGTCACCAAAGACACCATTGTTGTTAGTAAAGCACTTTACGATTAATTGGCAAAATTACACGCCAATTTCTATAAAAAAAATTATAATTTTGTTTTAATACTGGTTTATTATAGTATGTATATATTTATTTTTTTGCTTCAAATTTTCGAGTAAAAGGGAATTGGGAAATAGCAGTAGTATGACAATGGATTAAAGATTAAACTTAATACGCTTTCCTGTATTTAGCTTGACGTGAATGTTCCGATGGGTCAAGGTTTCTGTACAAGCCCCATACGTATTCAGCAAGCATTACACTTTGGGATTTCCCTTTGAATCTTTCTTCCAATACCTTTATATCCTTTATATATGCAGCTTTAGTGACATCTTAACGCCCATGTTGTTAGAACCGATTAGCATGCTTTCAATTTTTTCTGCATAGTTTTGTGCTTTTGAGTTTCCAAGGAATTCTGATATAACCAGCTGCATAAAGTCAAATGCTGTCTTTTGCATATCCGACAGATGACCATAAAATTCTTCATCTTGTAATAATTTTCTTATATCGGGTCCAACGAGCATTCCTAGAAAAGGTAATTTACATTGAATGAAATAAATTATTTCTTAAAACCGTATGTTACCTTCTTTTAATTTTGCTGCAGATAATCTGGGGAAAATTGTTTGAATGCGTTTGAAAGCATTTCCTTGTGTATTTAAGCTTTTAATAAAATTTTTCACCACGCCCAACTTAATATGCAGCGGTGGAAGTATGACCTTATCTTTTGGGACAAGGGATTCATGGATTACATTTAAGCACCAATAATATTTTCTTTATGTTCTTCGAAATATTTAATATGATAATGGCTGCTGGTAGCACGTGAATCCCATTTACAAAGAAAGCACATATATTTTGTGTATCCTGTTTGCATTCCAGTCAATATTGCAATCATTTTAAAGTCTATAAATAGTCGCCAAGCGGAAGAGTCCAGTGGAAGCTTTAGATATTTTAGAACCTCTTCAATACTGCAACAGTATACAAGTTCTTCTGATTTTTTAAAATAACTTTCCAGATCGGCGTGTCTTTTTCTTGGAAATGTAACTTTTACATCGGCTTTTATCAAATTCCTGTTTTTCAATCTGGAACATAATATTTCAGCTTTCTCTTTTGTTAGTCCTAAATCTCTTACAAGATCTTCAAAATAAGCTTGGTCTACCAAATTAGGACATATGTTTAAACCATCAAGAGGCAAGTAACTTATATCTGATATGTTTTCAACCTCCGCTGTTATTTCTGTATTGGCGACTGTCATATTGGCCGAAAATGTATCTGTAGGCGGTTGAGGCACCGGAACACCACAGCGCACTTCTGGTAAAATGACATTATTTGTTGCTTCGTATGTCATTGTCGCCTTTGGCTTCTACCAAATTTGTAATTTATGCAGAAATAGCATGTATCTGATTTGTGATCTTCAGATTCAATCCATGTAATAGGCGCAGAAAATGGCAGCGCCTTAGTACCGCCTTCGTACCAGGTTAAAAGACCACTTTCGCATACGGTTTTTGATATCCAAGCTTGAGATAAAAATCGTATTCCAAAGAAAAGAAAATATGGTTCTTCAATTGTAGGCAATATCTTTCTTCTGCTTTGATGGTGCGTAAAATGTCCACAAATAAAACAAAACCAATCTCTTAATTTGCAAACAGAATCCGCCATGCTTATTTAAGCTTTAATTTTTCTTTTCTTATATTAATTTTTGTAAAAATCACACCCGATATGTACTGCTTAGTAGCTCAATTATGCTTGAATTTTTTCTTTTATTTTTGATGTGTAAACATCTATACGCGCAGGGGGGTAAATTTCTATTTCACAATACAATCACAAAAACAGCGTAACTCATATCGGTGTGAGCTGAAGCAGATAACGCTGTGTGACTTATGATTGTATTGGTGAAAAAGTTATGATATAACATTGTTTTTTTATGCCACTTTTTTAAAAGCGTCATCTATGTATCACTTATATACGTTTATATTGGGACATTTTTAACGTTTACAGCAAAGGGTTGTTGAATTAGCTGAAACAGTTTTTGCTATAAGTGATACATAGATGATGCTTTCTGTTTGATTTTAAAAAATGACATAAAAAATCTTAAATTACTAGATGTTTACACATCTTCCCTGGGATCGGACTCACATTATTTTTTTTATTATTAATTTTGGCCCGGCCGAACTTGACGCCGTTTTTACCTGTTTTGTATATGTTGGTGTATAATTTTACTAATTAAAAATAAAGAGCTTTATTTACAACAATGGTGTCTTTGATGACCCCCACTGAAATTTTTCGGCAAACATTTTCGTAGAATATTTTAATCCTTAAATGTCCTTTTTTAAAGGATATTTTTTGATTTTCTCGAAAAAGGGTCAAATTGACCCATAAAGAGACCAGCTAGAGGGTTAAGATCTTCCACAAAAATAATCCTCATACAATTCCACA
Source organism: Cordilura impudica (assembly GCA_963682025.1). Taxonomy (NCBI): domain Eukaryota; kingdom Metazoa; phylum Arthropoda; class Insecta; order Diptera; family Scathophagidae; genus Cordilura; species Cordilura impudica. The sequence goes on from OY821517.1 coordinate 50,793,692, forward strand.
ACACAACTCTGACCATAAGAATTCTCTCAGACATTAACTTACAGCATTTTTTTCATAAAGTATAATGCTCCCTTCGACCAAAAAATGAAAACTTTGACCCACTGTAAAAAAATACTCAGACGTGCTGGACCATAAGTTTGTTCTACAAAAATGATCTACTCAATATACCCTTTCAGAATTATAGGGTCGCTATTCTGTTCCAAAAATGCTGTTGGACAGTGTAATTAACGAACCAAGATGTATACTTCGGTACTGCATAAAAATATAAGTAAATCAATAAATTCCGAACCATTTTTTTATATTGCATCAGTAACTTAACTGTATGTCCACAAGTGTATATAATTAAAATTTATATCACGCATAAGAAACACAATCTCTACACATAATGAATGCTATTATTTTAAATAAAAAGCAACGTTGTGTTTGGCCTGTTATTGGATCTCTTTCTTTCTTCGCGAACCAGGATTTATATCAATGTTCAAATTCTCCTAATTTTTGGTAAGACAATGTAGGATGTTGTGGAAAATATTTAATAATTTTAGCACATGCTTCTATTTCATCACTAAGAGTAATCAAATACAAACAAATTAGGACTGTTTTTAATTTCCAACTAAAATCCGGGGTTACAGCAAACTTTTGGTCCTTCGAACAGTATTAAACCGGATTAAATAACGTTAGGCCATGATCCCACAAAAGTTTCATTTTGCGGAAATACAAATGTCTTTTGGAGAAGAAACCTTTAAATTCTGGACAAAGATGGCATGTTTAATCCCAGGAAAAAAACATTACCAAATAATAGGTTTTAGAAGGAGAAGAAACTGGTTGAAATTTGCCTGATAAGCTCATTATTTTAACACGGGGATGTCATTGGAGGTAGCTAGTTGCCAAGGAACTCAATATTTTCACTTTGAATGTAATGCAGTATGCGAGGAGGTGGCATGAAATATAAGTAGCTGTATAACACATTATTAGTAACGCCTTATTTTCACTTTAGAAGTAATGTAGTGGGCAGGGTTAGGTCATTATTGGTAATGCAAAAATCAGTGAGCTGCTGTTACGAAACTTTTCCTGGGATGTTTATGTTTTTGTTGCTTTTCTATAAAAGCAATACATTGAGAGGCAACTTCGGATTTGTCTACCGTTACTTTCTTAGCTCTATTTCATTTTAAGTCATAATCCCCATATAAAGCTGATTTGCAATATTCACTTGTCTATAAAAAAAAATATATTGCATAGATTTTTTTTAAATTTGGCTTTTGAAAAAAGGATGTGACTTTATTAAGTATGCTCAAAATCAGCATAGGAACTTTTTCATATCTGCCCGCCACAAATCGTCATTTGGCGAAGTTCGTTCCTTCATTTTCACCATGAAAATATTGGTAGGTCTAGTAATATGTGATTTTGTAGCATCATTTAAGTGATGAAATAAAAAAACTGGAGCGAATATGGCGCCCCTAACGACAATTAACCAGTTTACATATCCGCTACTAAATTAAAAATATTTAATTATATTCGATTGTTCAATTATCATTAAATTTTATTTTAAGAACAAACAACATAAATTTGAGTGGCCGAAATAGTCTTTAAGCTAATTGCTGGTCATAAATATGTGTAATAGTTTTATTGCTTATGCACATGTGCTTGAGTGTATTTAATTGTGTTCTGTATTAATTTTGTGTATGTATTTGTGTGTATGTTTAATTAAAATATTAATAATCATTGACATTTACACGGCACTTGTGTGTGTGATAATAAATTATTTTCTACACGTAATTATACATTCAAGTGGTATTACGAAGAATTTCAGCACACACATTAACTTTTATTAGATACAAAATTATTAGTAAGAACTTGTGTTAAGATTTGGATATTCCTAGAATATTCACAAAGCTATTGCAAGGAATCTTAATTAAATATGTACTTGCTAGATATTAAAACTGTCCTACAATGAATAAAAAGTTGAAATATCTAGTAAGAAAATAATAGTCGGTCTCGACCGACAATACAATATCCTTGGATCCAATTTTGCTAAGGCAATAACTGGAAATAGAAAATAGGTATCTACCATATTTGAGTGGTGTTTTTAATAATTTGTACTGTGCAGATATGAAAACTTCATATCTGTTCTCCTTCTACCCTAAGTCGCTAAATCGACTCAGAAAGTGATTCTGAGTGGTTCAGTATAATAAAAGATGGGACTAGGTCAATAAACATTTTTGGTAGTGGCTATTTCTGATGATGATGATGATGAAGAAGAAGATGAAGAAAATGATGATGGTGATGATGATGAAGAAGAAGAAGAAGATAATACACAGTTTGAATCCCCAAATTAGTATTTATACAAATTGCTTATTTTTATTTTGTTAAAAAAACTTTTTATATAATTTTTTTATGAACACTAAATATTTTTTTAATTTAAATTCTTTTAATGAGTCAAATAATGAACCATATTTAAAAACGTTTAATATTTTGTCTGTTAATGTAAGAAGCATTTCATCAATTGATAATTTTAACAAGTTTAAAGCTGAAATATGTAGATTGTCGGTAATACCTGAAATTATAGCGGTTCAAGAGACCTGGTTTGATAAAAATTTGGTTTGTTTATACTCAATTGACGGTTACGACGTGATTCATTATTGTAGGAGTGATTGTTATGGCGGAACAACAGTATATGTAAAAAAGCAAATAAAATACAGATTACGTGTGTTACAAATTGATGATTTTTTGAATTTAATATGTATAACTTTGCCAGATGTCAAAATTGATAACAAACCTTTGACTATTACGTCGCTATACCGATCGCAAAAATGTAAACTACCATCGTTTTTAGAAATGCTAGAAACATTATTAATAGAAGTTAAAACTCCACAAGCATTTTTGTTGGTGATTTTAATATTAATTTGATGCTTATGAGTCTTGAAAGTCGTGCTTTGATAGATGTTTTTTCTGAAGCCGATTTTGCTTCATGTCATAATCTTATAACTAAGCCTGAAAGTAAAACTTGCATTGATTGTGTTTTTAGTAATATATCAAATTGCATAATGGTAAATTCAATTGAAACGTCAATATCGAATCACAATATAATTTTTTGTAAGCTTAGAATGAACTCTAGCCATAGCGAAACTACGATTGAGAAAAAATTTTGTATTGACTACAGAAAGTTCGGATCGTTTTTGGATGATAACTTAGTCATTTCAAATTTGAGCAGTTCTAATGTCCAATGTGAGGATCTTGTTAATACACTTTCTTTAGCTGCATTACAAAGTACTGTTATTACTATAAAACCAATAAATATTAGACACAAAATGAGCCCGTGGATGTCGGGGGAATTAATTTCTTTAATATCTTATAAAAATAAGTTGTTAAAAGCTAGGAGGAAAAATAAAAATTACAGGATTATTGCAGATAACCTAAAAAGAATTAGTAAGGTCATTAAGTATTGTAGCAAGAATTTGATGAATGACTACTACTCGTATAACATTGAGAAATGTGGAGGAGATTCTAGAAAAACATGGAAATTCATAAATAAGCAAATTGGAAAGAGAGAAGAGACCTCTAAGGAGTTATTAAATGATGATGGTAATACTATAACTATGAATGATGAAAAGGCTTCTAGTTTTACTAGATTCTTTTATGAATCGGTTAGAAGCTTACGTGCAAGTATACATCAAGATGCTAGTGATGATATCAATTTGTTTCGGACATTGGTTCCAACTAAGTCATGTTTTGATTTGGAAGTTACAGAGGATCGAGTAGTAGGTAATATTTTAAATAATTTAAAAACGAATAAGAGCCCTGGTCGTGATAACATAACACCAAAGATGTTCTTGGTAAGTAAATTAGCTGTGACAGAAGCAATTACAACAATATTTAATAATATGATTCAGGAAGCTAAATATCCAAATGTGCTTAAAATACACAAAATTATTCCCATTCCCAAAGCTGTAAGTGCTAATAGAGTTGAGAACTATCGCCCGATATCCATTCTTTCAATATATTACTACAAAAGCTTTATTTTATAGGTTTTTCCAGTAATACTTTAGCGTTTTTTAAGGATTACTTAACCAATAGAAACCAATATGTTCAGATTGGTGAATCTAATAGTAACAAGCTAGAGGTATGTTGTGGAGTACCACAGGGCAGTGTTCTTGGCCCCCTTTTGTTTAAGATTTACATAAATGATATGAAAAACATAAACTTTAACGGAAAGTTATTTATGTTTGCAGATGATGTTTGCCTTTTATACAACTATAAGGATGAAAAAGTATTGAGGACACATATTGAATATGATGCTGCGATATTGGCAGAATTTTTGCGGTTTAATAAATTAATATTAAATAGCAAGAAAACGAAATTTATTCGATTTAGACCATATATTTTAAAGAATGATCAAGTTATGAGTGTGCATATTGATGGAGAAGTGATACAGGAATCTGAAAATGTTAAATACCTTGGAATTAATATAAATCACAATCCTATGTGGGAAAATCATATTTCTAAGTTGAAATCAAAAATATCGTCGGGAATTGGTGTACTCTACAAGTTTAGAAATAAACTAGATACTAAAACTAAAATGTTGTTGTATCAGTCGTTAATTCACTCACACCTTACATACCTACCTGTCATTTATGGTGGCAAATCAAGTACAATAATAAAATCATTGCAATCTGCCCAAAATAAGGCACTGAAAATTGTATTTAAGCAACCGTTGAGGCTTAGCACAGTTGAATTGCACAAAGATTTTGCAAAAACCGTTCTTCCTGTAAGAGGGCTTTATAAACAGCAGCTGTTGTTGTACGTTTTCAAATGTTTAAGAAGTGTTGGGTCTCATACAATCAGTTTTAATCAAAACATATCATACACTGAAAGAATCACAAGACAGGCTTTGAATCTTAATGTTGTAAGGTGTCGTCTTGAGTTAACCAAACAACGTATAAGATTTGCTGGACCTAACGAATATAACGATTTACCGGATGGTTTAAAAAATATTAAAATTTTATCTACCTTTAAAGAAAAATTAAAGCAATACTTACTTGAAAATGTTTAGATGCTTCTTACAAGTTAGCTTAAAATTTTAATATGATATGTATATTATTAGACCAAACTTATTTGTTTTATGTATTATGGAGTGTACGTAGGGCTTTTTTGGTCAATTTTATTAAATGTAAAATAAAAATTCTTTATTTCATTATTTCCCGACGTTTCGCTGAGTTTTTGTCAACATCTTCAGGGGCATTTTATTTTGAATCTAACACAAAGAAGAAAAAACAATCAATATAAAGACATAAAACATTAAAAATAATTTTCCTTTACATGAATTTTTAACTTATAACATTAATAAAAAATTATTGGTGTATTTTGACAAATAAGTAAACTATTGAAAAACTAAAACATTTATATCACAGAATTTAACTCTAGTATCACAGTGCAAACGAATATATGAAGTTTATGTTGTCTATGTCTTCCTTGTTGTTTATTGTCTTGTCTATTTTTTGCTGTATTCTCAGGCTTTCTATTGTATATCTTGTGTTGCTATTTTTTTCCTTGTCTAATATTATAACTTCGTTTAGATCAGCTGTATGATTGGATTCTCTTATATGTTGTGAGAGTCCAGTTGTTTCTCTCCCTTTTTTGATGTCTGTTTCATGTTCTTTGATTCTTGTTTGTAAGTTTCGTTTTGTTGTGCCTATGTGTACTCTCCCACATTCTTGTTCTTTGTTTCCCAAACATTTAATTTCATAAACTACGTTGTTTTGCTGAAATTTGTTTATTGTTGATTTTGTGTTTGTGAATATTTTGTTAAGTGTTTGATTTGGTTTGTACGCTGGGATTATATTGTTGTTGTTTATTATTTGTTGTAAATTGTGTTTGTTTGTTAGGCCTGGAATATATCGTATACTGCAATATTTTAAAGATTCATTGCTGTCTATGGTTCTAGTATTTGATTTTTCTATGGTGCATTGTTTTTTCTGTAATAAGGTGTTTATAAGATTGTTTGGATAGTTGTTCCTTTTGAGTATATGTCTAATTTTTTGTATATTTTGATTGAGAAATTGTTTTTTACTGATGTCTAGAACTCTATTTATGAAATTGGTGACTGTGTTTATTTTTTGGTTTTTCGGTTGTGATGAAAAATAATTAATCATTCTTCCGGATGAAGTTTGTTTTGAATACCAATCTGTAATTATTTTGTTTTCTTTGCGAATTATTTTCATGTCAAGATATGGAAGGCTATTGTTTGTTTCAGTTTCAATTGTGAATTGTAGTTTGTTGTGGTATTTGTTGAAAATTGTTAGAATGGAATCTATGTCCTTTTTCTTCACAATTGCAAATATATCGTCAACATATTTGACTAATAGTGTCATTTTAATATTGTTGTTGCTTAGTTCTATATTCGTTTCATCCAATAATTTGTCGAGGATAATGTCAGCAACAGTTGGAGAAAGTGGATTTCCCATTGGCATCCCATATATATTGTTAATGTTGAATAAAATAACTTTTTTTTATTTAGAATGTTGCCAACTTGGTAGCCTCTAAAATGCCGTAGTTGGCGCTGAGGCGAAAACTTGTAAATTTTGTAAATAAATGTTGAAAAAATAAAAAAAATAAAAAAAAAAAAAAAAACATCAGCACAATGTCATTATACCCTATACCGTCCGTCCGTCTGTCCGTCTCTGTTTCCATGTAAACCTTTTAATCAAACTACAGGTCGCAAATATGAATATATCTTGATAAAATTTATTATATAAACTACTGTCGGCCAAAGGATGAACGCCATTGAAACTGGTGAGAATCGGTTCTTGTTCAAACTTAGTCCCCATACAAATGACACCTATGAGATCGACTTAAATTGACATAATATCCAAATTATCATATAGATCTCGGTCAAATTGGATTTGTGTATATTTATGACATCAGTTTATCAGTAGTCGAAAAATAAACCTTACAGGACAATTCTCTGTCATAGCCCCAATTCACGATCTTCACTTAAATCAATCAAAAAACAAAAATATTGCACAGATTTTTCTGAAATTGGGTTTGTATATGTTTTTGCAAAAAATAAGTGACCTTAGCAAATGTAGTCACGGTCGGTCCATTCTTCGACCTAGTCCTCATATAACTATAGACTCGGATATAAACTGTTTCTTACCCGAAGGCAAAAATTAATAACAATGCCACTAAAATTTGGTTTATGCTTATTTTCTGTATCTAGTTAGTTGGTGTAGGGTATCGTATAGTCGGTATAGTAAATTCTCTTACTTTTCCCAAAAATATAATTTGAAAAAAAATCTATGCAATATTTTTGTTTTACATATTTAAGGTGAAAACTTGTCCTACAGGGTTTATTCTTGGATTACTGATTAGTGGGTATAATAAATATACATATATTGAATTTTATAGATATATATGATAATCTGGACCTTACGACAATTTTGGTGGGTCTTATAGGGAGAAAAGCTAACAAGCCCAATTTCTCAAAATATATTCATATTTGCGACATGTAGTTTGATTACAAGGTTTTTTTTTTTTTTTTTTTTTTTTAATCGTTTATTTATTCACAATATTGAAGCCAAACTTAAACTATAATAAACACTAGTTCTCAATAATAGTTTTATATACTTACATATATACAAAGTCCCTTATACGGGCTCTCTAGTATTATTAATATGATAATAAGTTTGGTTTTACAAAAAATAAATATTTTATGTACTTCAAACTAAGAAGATATTTTTAATTTTTTAATTTGTAATGAAAATATTGAAAAAAACATTACTTATATGTTAGCAAAAAAATAAAAACTAAAGTCTAAAGGTTAAAAAGGCGAGGAATTGCAAAATTTTTACTGATGTAACCACCAGAATTTGGTTTTAGATCTTTGCAAAATGCAAAGTTCCCTATTAGCAATACTTTCATCATATCTAAAAGTATTCGGTGTTGTACTATTGCAATTGACTGCTTTAATATTTGCCCGTCTAAAATGATGATACAAGACTGGAATGCCATTTTCATTTTGTATTAAATTTATTTTATCTAGATATAAAAAGGCCTCCGGTGGGACGAATCCTTTTTGTAATGTTTCAGATATATATTCTTCATTTGAAAAGTACGGAGCCATTATTAAATTATTTTCTGTACATGCTGTGCATCTCAAAATATTATATCTTATTAAATTAATTATATAATTATCAATTCTTATTATACCTGATTCATTATATAACTTTTTATTCGACACATATTTAAAAAAATTACTTTCTGGAGATCTAAATAACGAAGTGCAAGACCTTAAACATTTTCTTTCGAATACCCGAATTTTTTCCATATAAGATGGTGAAATATTAAACCAAATAGGACATCCATATGTTAGAATTGGTCTAATAAGAGACTGATACATAATAATCTTTACTCTTGATTTAATATATCTTGATAAAAATAATGCTTTATATAAGAAGAATGCGTTCCGTGCTTTGATAAGTACCTCTTTGATGTGGTTGTTAAAATATAAAAATTTATCTAAATATATGCCTAGGTATTTGACAATTTCTTTGTTTGGTATATTAAAATTATTTATGTTGGACTTAATTCCAAATGATTTCCAGTTTTTTTTAAAGTTACTGTTGCACTTATCTACTGTTGGTCTAAATAATATTGTTTCACATTTTTCTATATTTATTTTCATATTCCAATCCAAGGCAAATTGTTCCACGATATTGAACAGGTTTTGTAAGTTTTTATTAATTTTACAAGGTTTACATGGACAAATGGAAGGGCGGACATCGCCAAATCGGGTCAGAAAGTGATACTGAGTCCATCGGTACAACAAAAGCTGAGTGTAGATCAAATACAAACATCAGTACAAACTCGTTATGCCCTCACCAAATAGTGGTAAAGGGTATAGAAACTATGAGCGTTTGATCTCTAGTTTCAGACGAATATCATTTGGTTCGTGGGTAATATGTAACTTTTTTACGATAATGCTCCTAAAATTCTTTTTAACACAAACTTAGCACAATGTTCTGTTAACAAACACATATTTTCAATAAAAATAAGTAAGAAAATTTTAGTCGGTCTATAATTATTATGGCTAGGTCATTATGGACTAACATAGGATTTTAGTTGGAAATTAAAAACAGAGTTTAAATTTTATTAAAAAGAGAAAAGTCTCTAATTTAAGTTGTAATCAAGTGGACTGTAGCTAATTTTTTTGAGTGCATAAAGTACTCGTCTTGGCATTCAAACGTCTTGGCTACAAGCAATGTGTTTAGTCCTCGTAAACGGTTTACTCATTACAATCTGTATAATTACTCCCTACAATGATGTATAAAAAGGAGTAGAATCTAGATTCTACCTTGCAAATAAACCAGAAAGAGGGCTAGGATTTGGCAAAGGGCAAACTCAATTTAATAAGTAAAATTTAAGAATTTGTGCGAAAACACATTCTCCAAATTTTATCGATATATATATATTATAATCTGGAATTAGGAATTATTTGTATGATGGCAAGGTCTTAACATGCTCCGATTTTCACAAATTTCAATAAAGTCCATCCTATGGCCGATGAGAACTTATATTTTTTCAAAAAATATTCGTATTTGCGACCTGAAGTGTGATTACGTGATGTACAGATAGAGAGACAGACAGAGGGATGGACGGACATCGCTAAATCAATGCAGTTAGTACCATGCGCAATGCACTCTATGAGGCTGTGTTCCATGGTAGAGCTACAAGAAAAAAATCCTACATATATAAAGACAAATTTTTTTGCAAATAGCAATGCCAAGTTCTGGGATAAAGACATCTTCCCCGATGAAAGTATATATAATATATTTGGGTCAAATGGAAGAAAAATGGTATAGCCCCTGAATGATGGATGAACATAAGCTAAAAGTTACCACCAAGCATGGTAAAGGTTGTGTACTTTTTTTAGGGATGTATGAGTGCCAAAGCTGTAGGAAAACTATATAATGGGATCATATATATAATGGGACCAAATTTTCGCAGATGTTACACAAAAATGGGTGAATTCAATACCAAAATGCTAAAATGAAGTCATTAAACGAAATATATTAAATTAGAACATTAAATGATATTATTTTTGAAGTTAGTGAAGTGAGCGAATATATTGTAGTTCAAAGTATTGTATTACAAATCTGATTTTAAAAATGTTGGTCCCTATATTTAGAATGTTCCTTAAGGATGGACAAAGGCTATATTTTTTTGATGTGTATACATCTATACAAATCTATTTCACAATACCATCACAAAAACAGAGTAAGACAAAAACAGTGTGATTGTATTGATAAAAAGATTAGCAAGTGTTTGGAAATAAAATGAAGGTGCGATTTCATTACGAAGTGTTTGGAGATAAAATGAGGGAGCGAATATAAAAAAGTTTTAAAAAATGAAAAGTGAAATATAAAAAATGAAAATTAAAAAATAAAAAAGTAAAAGTAAAACTTAAAAATGAAAAATGAAAAATAAAAAATGAAAAATAAAAAGTGAAAATGAAATATGAAAAATAAAAAATAAAAATTAAAAAATAAAAAATAAAAAATAATAAATAAAAAATAAAAAACAAGAAATAAAATTAAAAATAAAAATGAAGAATGAAAAATGAAAAATTAAATATAAAAAATGAAAAATGAAAAATTAAAAATAAAAAATGAAAAATGAAAAATGAAAAATGGAAAATGAAAAAGAAAAATGAAAAATAAAAAATAAAAAATAAAAAAATAAAAAATGAAAAATAAAAAATTAAAAATTAAAAATGAAAACAAAAAAATAAAAAGCGAAAAATGAAAAATTAAAAACTAACCAGTTGAAATAAATAATAAATATTTTAATATTAGCCGAATCCCTGCAGTTGTTTGCTATAAGTGATACATAGATAACACTTTCTGTTTGATTTAGAAAAAAAAGTGCCATAAAAAATCTTTAATTACTAGATGTTTACACATCTCCCCTGTGATCGGACTCACATGATTTTTTTTTGATATTTTTAGTGATCGTGGCAACTCCCATATTAATTGAACTTTTAATAGAATATATATTGAGTGCGTTGACAGAGAGAGCTTTGCTAATTTGTGTCATGTCACCGATTATTTATGTTAGTAGCCATGTCGCAAATAGGCGGGATCCGATAACCTGGAGTGGTACCTCCCATATATAGTAATTATTCAATACCACATTTCTTGAGTACTATGATATAGACAGATTTGCAAATTTGACTAAGGTCATCTATTACTAATACGTATGGTCGGATAAAAAAAACTGCGGTATCGGACCAATAGGAGTGGCACGTAACATACAAAGTAAATAAAAAAATGTCATATATCAGGAGTACTGTAATAGTGAAAGCCTTGGGACTTTGCGTGAGCCCATAAGATATTCATGTGATTAGTTGAACAAAAAATGGTTGTGATCGGAGCAGTGGACGTAGCAACACCCATACAAAGTAAATATATAACATATAACTGGTGTACTAAAAAAGGGAAAGCCTCGATATTTTGCACGAGTCCATCAGATATTAATATCGGTAGTCCAATAAAAATTGGGCGGGATGGGATAAGTTGGCGTGGCACCACATATACAAATACAAGTACTACGAAAGCGACAGTCTTGAAACTTTTGACAAGTACATTAATTATCAATGCGAGTAGTCATGGAAAATATTGACGGAAACGCCAAGTCTAAAATCGCCCAAGTTAAAAATCGCCAAAACAAAAATCGCCAAAACCAAAAATCGCGAAAAATACAAATCGACATATACAAAAAATTTTAAAAATTAAAAATGGGCAGAATCAAAAATCGCCAAAATAAAAAATCACTAAAATTTAAAATTGTCATATGATATTCTGAATTCAAGGCCGATAGTTAAGTGTTGCCAGATTTAATGTGAAAATCCAGAGTAAGAATGCCGAAGAATTTGATAATTGCTGCTCCGAATGAGCCAGATCTGGCTCCCAGCGATTATTATTTGTTACCGAACCTCAAAAGCTAGGTCCAGGGAAAGAGATTTTCCACAAATTAAGAAGTCATATATGAGAGGGAAACTTATTTTCAAGGGTTTCACAAATCGTATTTTTTCAAGGGTGTTAAGATGTTAGAGGATCGTTGGAAAAAGTGCATTTAACTTAACGGAGATTACGTTGAGGAATAAAATTGATTTCAAATCCACGGAGTTTTCACTCCACGTAGTATTTTATATTAATTTTACATGTTTGGTACTTGCAAACGATGCCATCCTAATGTGTTTTTCACGTTGTTTTACAAGTGTGCTGATTTGTTTTAAGAACAGTTTCTATATATTGATTTCTTGCATTTCTAATAAAATAATAATTAATTACATATTTATGACCATTGCAAACATTACATAGCTTAATTTTTGTAATGTTTGTAATTTAAAGCACTTGTAATTAATTTGTCAAATTACCAAATGCTCGTATTATAGCAAGTCATACATATATACAAGTGTGTATATGTGTATGTGTGTAATAATCAAATTCATTTTAATGTCAATGTCTATTATTAACGAAAATAATGAAATAACATATTACGATCTCTATATGTCCATAAATTTATAGTTTAATTCCTAATTTTTATGCCCCTACGGTTCGGTCTAGTCATTATGACAAACCATCAATGGCAGTAGTTGATTTTAAATTCCCGGTTGATTTTAATCGTCGAACATAAATATCTAAAAATGTGTTAAACTGCCATTTTATAAATAGCAAGGGGTGGTTGGTGGGTGGTGGGGGTTGGTGGGTATTAGCAGTGCAAAATAGTTTATAGTTCAGCATAGATTAATACCACATGACGTTTAGTAAAGTACTTGTAAGTGCTTGTTGGTAAGCAGCGGCAGCAGAAGCAGCAGTAACTACTAGTAACTACAGTGGTACACACAAGTGTCAGTTGCTGTTAGAAGTGCCTTAATTTTTAAACCTCCATCGAGTAAGTTGGTACTTGTTTGTGCAAGTGTGTTTGCAAGTGTTGGATGTGTTACATGCCCTCTTTAATCCTTAGTTTATTTCTATCAAGCTGTAGTTTTCAGCAAATTTCTCTACCATTTGCCTTTGCTGTCATCATTTATCAAATTTAATTACTCGTTTCTAAAGTAGTACGGGCAGAGTATAAAGAACAAGCAAAAGTACAAGTTGTACTCATGTTAAACGCTGCATGTTGTCATTGTGGTTTTTATTTTGGCGCGGAAAATGTTTTAATATGGTTTTTTTTCATCTTCTATTTTTGGGGTTTTCGGTATTTGTCTGTTTGGCTGTCGGTTATTTAAGTTTTTAATCTCATTTTTTTTTCGGTGATATAATACAGCAACGTTCATGTTGCTGGTTTTGTTTATTGCTATGATGATTATGATTATGATGTTTATATATTTTTTGCCCTTTGCTTTACATTTTTTTTAAGGTTCTGGATATAAAGTTAAGTTTTCTTTGATTTAATTGCATTCACTTTGAATTAGCACTAATGTGCAAGTGAAAAGGTAACTGCTTATATACATTTTTTCAAGGGACATAAAAAACAAGGTTGGAAAAGGTTTTTTAGTTTGATTTAAATTCATAAAAAATCCTTTTGGTATGGACGAGACTTTAAAAGAGATTAATTGTATTTTTTAATATTATTTCTCCCAGAAAACTGTGAGTTCTAGCATAAATTATTTATGAAAAATTTTTCAGAAAATCACTTTTATGGAAGAGATATTTAGCATTGCTTATAAAGCTAAGTATTTTTTTTTTGAAGTAAAACTAAATTTTAGTGATGAACAATTTTTCTTAGATGACTTACAGAGACTTATTGATATGTTTTGTTTCATAAAAATTCTTTCCTACGAAGTTTGTATTGTGCAATTAAAATATTTTATTTTATTTAGTTTATATTTTATTTGTTTCAATGCTTGCTGATATACAATATTTTTTGTTTTTTCATTCGGAGCAGCAATTATCAAATTCTTTGGCGTTCCTACTCTGAAGCAAGGTACATATAGCTGCCATAGAACATAGATTTTCCAAATTAAATCTGGCAAAACTCAACTATCGGCCTTGAATTTAGAATATCATTTGGCAATTTTTAATTTTAGTGATTTTTGATTCTGCCCAATTTTGATTTTGAAGATTTTTTGGAAAGTGGACTGTGGCATTTACTATTTCTCGGCGAGTTTTTATTCGATTTTGGAGCTGTATAGCTTTTTAAAAAGATAATTTAGTACTGATATCGATTCATGTAAGAGCTTGACGAAAAAATTAAACTGTGTAACGAAAACGTCATATTTTCCCCATATAAGCACACTTGAAATTCTCAATCGATTTCTTGCGCGATTTTTTAAAGCTTTGAAAATAATTTCAGTATAAAAATACTTTTTAGATAAAAAAAAATTGTTTTTTATCCAATGAATTATATTTTTCTTCCGAATAGTTATAAAAAGCAATATAAAAACGACTAAACGTGTGTATTTCATAATCTCGGGTAATTTAGGCTCCACTAGGCACCAGAAGGCACCGTCGCACAGTGGACCATTTGACGAGAAGACGGTCAAAAATCTATAACTTTTGATTGGATCGGAATTTTGATATGCGGTTTTTTTGTTTGGTAGGTGAGACTTTAGCTTTTAAGTCTTGCTATAAAACGTAATTCTCGACCGAAAATAAAAAAAGTTACGGAGGGCTTAAATTACATTTTCATTTGTAGTTGAAATTTAATACAAAAGGTAAGAAAAGTTTTTTTTTAATATAATGTTATATTTTTTCAGTTAATTTTACAACTAATACTTTTTAACAATTTTTTAGGTTAATTTTTTCAGAAAATGCCAAACTTTGGCCCCCGTAAACTTTTTAGTCCTAATGTGCACAAGGGCCAAATGTGTTTTTTTTTTTTGAAAGATTCCAAGTTAAAATATAATTTATTAAGCAGCGAACGTAAAAGTTACCTTATATTGGTTCAAGATAGAGAAGTTTCAATGAAAAACTCGTATGTTTTTGCTCTAGTTAAATTTTTTTTAAAGTTTGTTTATTATTTTTTTTGGCCAAGTTATTTAAATTATATATGATTTTGGTTAAGCTAATTGGGCCTATTATATTAATGTAAATAAAAAACCTTTTATTACAAATTTCTCCCAACGTTTCGTCAATTTCTTGTTGTCATCTTCATTGGTTTGTCTATTTAATTTTTTCAAAAACATTAAATTAATACAAAAATAGAATACATCATACATTATAAACTGTTTTTTATTGTCTTTTTAAATATTTCTATATCAATTTTTATGGTAAATTTATGAAATATAACAATTTTTATTGTAAATTTACAAAATATAGAAATTTTTAGATCAAGAAAATTTTTAACTTTATAAAAAAAAAGTGTAACTTATTTTTAGTGTAATGAAAAAGTACTTTAAATCAACCAATTTCTTCTAAATAGCCTTGATTTTCATCTTCTAGAAGTTGTTTAGCTTCTTTGTCTAATTCAATAGAGGAAGTTTCCCATTTTTGACGAATGTTGGACATATATAGATCTGAAGTGCACAGCAAAATAGTGATAAGTTCTTCATTAGTACAACATCTGGACATTTTCCTTGTGTTGTGCTCGCGAAGGAATCTGTAGTCGTTGTTCCTTTTTTCTTGCGCTTCTTCAGATAGATCTCCTATTGGTAGCATATTGTTTTGAATTATTTGTTCCCCATGGTACAAAATTTTATGAACTGTGGATGGCATATATCTCCAAGAGTATTTTTCATTATAAAGTATAGCTCCAAATTTTCCTGCATTTATCTTTCTGCTGCATGCTAGAACTTGTAATATGATTTTGAATCGTCTTATTAATTCATGATCTACACCTGTGTTTCCGGATCGGAAAAAAATCTCCTTGCAGTATTTCCATCATTTGTGTTTCCTTCCCCTTGTTTTGGTTGGTCGATTACGAGGCCTAGCTGTAGATATTTTTGTTGAATTTGTTTTTTTTTGCTTTCATTTTTCTTCATTTTCTTTGTTTTTTTCTCACTGTTTCGCCTAACGGACCAAATTCCAAATCATAACCCAATTTAAGAATATGCTCCACGAAACGTATTCTAGCATGAAGAGGGGACATTCCAAATTCGTAGGCTTCCTTAAAACTATCGTCTTCTGGTGGGGGTTGGCTTAATTGACTTGATGTCTTTTGGCATATAATGCAGCTAGACGTTGACTTTGTTCCAGTTAAAGCTTGTGCAACTTTTCCATCAATCATTGTGAGACACATTTTAAAATGTACTTCAATGTCTTGGTCATCAAATTTAAATATTACTGGTTGAAGTTCCTTAATTTGATCTTTTATTTTTTGAACTTCTTCAGTTATGACATCTTCGGTTTCCTTTTTGAATGCTAATTTTATTGGTCTGCAATACTTTGTTGAAGAAGGAATTTCATTTTTCCATATATCAATTTCTGTTGCTCTACTAGTTGACGGCTCTAAGACGCTATACATTTTTGTTAAGCGCAATTGAACGAAAGATACCATAAATAAATTAGCATCTGATGAATTTTTGGCATTAAATTGCTTGTATTGTTTCTGACTAGAGGATCCATCACATCCCCATTTAGGAATTAAAGTAATGCTGCCATTACCAATTTTTTTTAAATGATCAGTATCAAGCGTATTTACCAATCGTTCCGCAGTATGTTCAAGGAGATCTTGCAATTTTATTTCTGCTGATGTTGAAGTGACACTAATAGCAGATTGTGAAGGTAAGCATTCTTTTTTGGCAGAAACTAAATCTCGATACTCTGGAAAAATCCCACAATTATTTTCATTGGTTCGCTTCCGCAATTCCTTATATTGATTTTTGGTTAAATTCAAATTCAAAAATAGGGCGAACGCTTCTTCCGGCGTAAATTTCTTATCACTAATTGGTGTAGGAATGCTTTTCAAAATCCTCTTTGGGTTGGTTGAATTTGGTGCAAAAATGAATCCTTAATAATTCTTTGAGAAATTTCTTCATTGATATTCTAAAGCTTGCGCCTTCGAGATCTGTCACTACATCCGTCAATTGGTTTTGCTGGTCGACCCTTTTTTCCACTTTCGTTGGCAGTTGTAGATGCACTCTCAAAAATAAGTTCCTTTATTAACCTGTCTTGGTAACGTTTGTACATCTTTGCCTTGCTATGAGAGCATTCAATGTACGTCTTTTCAAATTCGATGCAAAATTAGTCATTTTTCCTTTGTGCATTTCAATGTCTTCTAGGTTACAATTCTTAAACAAGTCGTTGCTCACTATGTGCAAAATTACATCGTCTACATCATTTCGTTGAAAATAAATATCTGTCAGATCTCTGTAACAGTACTTAGCCATTGCACAAATTGTAATGAATAATAATTGTGGAAACATTATTATAAATACTCTCTCTTGCAATTATGTAAAATTAAAATTTGTATCTTTTATTACCACTTTTAGAAGCATAAAAAACCCACACCCCAACCCCTTTTAAAAG
Source organism: Cordilura impudica (assembly GCA_963682025.1). Classification (NCBI taxonomy): domain Eukaryota; kingdom Metazoa; phylum Arthropoda; class Insecta; order Diptera; family Scathophagidae; genus Cordilura; species Cordilura impudica. Next base: position 50,811,157 of record OY821517.1, read on the forward strand.
GTGAAGCATACCCGCTTATATCTTAAAGGGCTATGTCGCAATAGTTTTTTTTTTACCATTTACCTGTTATTTAAATTGTTTCCCATTTTGTCAGGTATTTAAACTATATAACTCTAATTCAGACTATTAATATTTTTGAAAGATACCTATGTAAATGTACCTGTAACAATTAAGCGCATTATATCTCAACCCTTTTTTATAAGTATATAACAACTCCTGACAACTCTACCGACACGCAAAAAAATACACCGCGGTGCACCGGTACGACCAACTATTGTATTCATAACACTCAGACGGACGGACGGACAGCGTTTAATCGACTCAGAAAGTGTTTTTGAGGCGATCCGTATAATAATAGATGGATAAAGGTCCAATATTTTTGGCAGTTACAAACATCACCTCAAACTTAATATATCCTAACCACATAGTGGACAACTTTTGTATTCATAAATTTTGCAGAAAATATCTAACCTTGGGTCAGAAAAATTGTTCTGGTCCACACGGGCGGAAACTGGCGGATATATAATGGGCTATAGGAGTATAGGGGAGGGTTCGGACTATAGAAGAGTGCAAGATTTTTTCTGACTGCTTTTGACTGGCAGGAGTAATGCTCTATTGAGTAGGAGATTTTCGGAAAATTTTGACCTTTTTTAAAAAAATTTTTTTTTAAATTTCAAAATGACTCAGTGATTTTAGAATTTTAATGTTCATAGTATGGAACCCACAAAATTACACAAAATTTATTTCACTTCAAAATCTTTTATATCAAAAAAGTTACAGTCATTCAAAAATAAAAATTTACAAAGAAATTTTTAATTTTAGCAAAATACTGAGAAAGCCCATTTTCGAAGACCCTGTTCGCTGTGATATAGTTGAGATAGAGTCGCAATTTTTGGCTCCCGAGGGCCGACCCGCCCATACCATTGGAATTCCCCCTGGAACCCCCTGGGTGGTTCCCCATACAAACATTTCTAAAAATCGCCATTTTTTGTTTAGAATTGGGCTGACTATATTTGATTTAATATTAAAATTAATACTCATACGTATACGTATCTTCTACTCTGCTAATGAATAATAATCATACGCTTTGACTATGTTATGTTACTCAAAAAGATCGATCGGATGAGTGTAAATAACTTTTAGATCACTCCGTGACTATGCGTGACTCTGCGTGACTACAACAAAATTAATCTGTAGTCACAACAAGACTATGGGCCAAGTTTCAGATGAATTGCATGAGGCGGAATGGGGTTGCCCCATGGCAGATAGACAGACAGACAGAGAGGTCAAAAGTCGGGACATCAGAATTCGTTTTAGAGGTATGGTTCCTTGGCCAAAGTTTCTTATTTTGATCCCTAGAATATGATTTCCCTTGTCACTTGAGCGAGTTTTTGCCTCCCTACAAATCGACCCGCCCTAATGTGTATATATTAAGATTATTAAAAAATATAAATATCCTACAATTTAAAATATTCTAAGTTTATATCTAAGTATTCCCAAAAAATGTTTTGTTAATCTATAATAGTACAGTTTATTGAAAGTTAATTTAAAGACATGCAAGCAACATAGATTTTTGATTGGTATGTAATTTTATAACACATGCTCTGTCGTGCTTCGTTATGACTTACCAAGACGAAGTTTGTATTGTACAATTAAAATATTTTATTTTATTTATTTTATTATATATTTTTTCAATGCTTGTTGATACACAATATTTTTTGTTTATTCATTCGGTGCAAAAATTACCAATTTTTTCGGCGTTCCTACTCTGGAGCAAGTACATATAGCTGCCCATAAGAAGAACATGGATTTTCCACATTAAATCTGGCAACAGTTAAATATCGGCCTTTATTTTAATAATATTTTACATAGGAAATTTACAAATTAATTGTAATTTTATCAATTGCACACACAACTTATTGGGCGTATTTTGGCTTTCGACTAAATACAATTTTTAGTTGGAATTTCTAAACGAAAACCAGAGTAGTGCGTTAAATACAATATCATAACGCTCTAGGAGAGGTGTCAGTTTTTTACAATAGAAAACTAAATTAACAACAAACAGTCTTTGTGTTAAAAAAAAATTCAATTGTATTTCAATAAAAAAAATTCGTCTTGCAAGGCTTGAATTTAAAAAGAAAACACCATTTCTGATTGTAATTTACAAAAAAAAAAAAAAAAAAAATATTCAAAAATGTATCCAATAAAATTCAGACCACATTTAAAAAAATATGAATTCAAATATCCTTGCATTTTAACGAAAAATGGTGCATAAAAAAATTTAAAAAGAAAACTTCTAAATTTATGTCCAGGGTAAATTATTACTAAACATTGTGGACCCCACCACAATATACGAGCCAAACCATAAAATATCATATCGGCTTTGGAGCGTAACTTCAGTTTATCTAATGACTTGGGCATATAATTAGCCGCAAACCAATACAGAGTCGGAGTAGCTGAGTATAAAAGTTAAGTGGATATATGTATATGAACAAAAAATATAAAAAATAATGTTAAAAATGAAGTATGTGGAAACGTTTATATTCTTTAATAAGATGGACCAGTGGATATTTCGTTAGAAAGTTAACAAAAAAATGTCTCAAGTATGTAAAAATATTGGGTAAAGCCAATAGGAAATTTGGTAGTTGCTTAAATTCATAGCATTTCAAAAATCCCACCTGCCAATAGTGTGACTGTATAAAAGAATAGGGAGCGGGCAAATTGTCATCACACCATGGCGGCTGTTGTTGACCATAACGATGTCCAGCCAATACAAATTTCTTCAGGTTACCATATTGTAAAACAGATTGCATAAGATTTAAGGGTTTATCGTTTATCGTCAAAGCAAAATTGTTTGAAAGCAAAAAAATTTTAAAAAGTTAGAGGCATTAATGCCACAACAAAGCATGACACTAGTTTGAGCAGGGTTTCCAACACATTACATTTTTTCAAAATTAATTTTCTTATTAGAAAATAAAATGCAAAACTAAAATTTATCAAGCCATTGAAACGAGCCACAATATTCAGCGCCATAGCCATGGTAGTGCGTATTAAACGTATTTACATGCAACATTCGAGCATGATATAGAATGATACTAAACAAAACTAGCAGAGCCCAGCTCTCGAAATTCGAGTGCAAATTCTAGGAAACTATATTTTATCATCCAATTTATTTCATTCAATGTTTTTTAATCTATTTAATTCATTAGGTTTATTTCATTATAAATATTTGTTGAACACACAGAAGTAAAGGCCACCTTGTATGCAACCTAAAGGTATTCAAATCTTTGGCAACTCACAATTCAAAAGAGGGTATGTGTTATGCAATTATTGTAATGAAATCTGTACGCTAACTTTCGTGTTGCATAATTTAAACAGTTAATAGTTCAAAAGAAAGAGCTTGATCCACTGAGTGTTCTGAGAGTGAAACGATCAAGATCCATTCATTAAAAGAGGAGCTATGCGAAATCAAATTGCTTGAGTGAATTTGTCCTATAATAAATGTACAGGGGAGAATCGCGTTTGAGTATAACTTGAGTAAGGTGTGAGTTGAGCAAATTTCAATGATTGATGACATATCTGTGTCTTAATCCTTCATGTCTTAAAAAAAAATGAAGGAAATCGGCCGGATAGAACGGCCAGACGGACTGACTTTAGTTTTCATAAATTTTTTTAATATATAAGATCGGGTCTCAGAATAGGCGGTCGAAAAGAATATCGAGGCTGGATTAAAACAAAATAGCAATGCCATATTCCAACTTTTGTTCGAGTCATTGAAAATACGTTGAGTTAGCAAATAGAGAATATTAGAGGCCTCACAAAACATTAACATATTCAAAATATTAACATATTCATTATATTAGAATATCATTTCGCAACCTTTCATTTTAGCGATTTTTGATTTTGGCGATTTTTGGATTTAGCGATTTTTAATTCTGGCCATTTTTGATTTTGAAGTTTGTTGTATGTGGCGATTTTTATTTTTCGCGATTTTAGGTTTTGGCGATCTGTGTTTTGGCGATTTTTAATTTCAGCGATTTTTTAATTTGGCGTTTCCGCCTATATTTTCCATGACTAATCGCATTGATTATTAATGTACTTGTCAAATGTTTCAAGACTCTCGTTTACGTACTTTTACTTTTACTTGTACTTGTACTTGTACTTGTACTTGTACTTGTACTTGTACTTGTAATTGTACTTGTACTTGTACTTGTACTTGTACTTGTACTTGTATTTGTACTTGTACTTGTACTTGTACTTGTACTTGTACTTGTACTTGAACTTGAACTTGTACTTGTACTTGTACTTGTACTTGTATTTTGTACTTGTACTTGTACTTGTACTTGTACTTGTACTTGTACTCTTACTTGTACGTATACTTGTACTTGTACCTGTACTTGTACTTGTACTTGTACCTGTACTTGTACTTGTACTTGTACTTGTACTTGTACTTGTACTTGTACTTGTACTTGTAGTTGTACTTGTACTTGTTCTTGTACTTGAACTTGTACTTGTACTTGTACTTGTACTTGAACTTGAACCTGAACTTGTACTTGTACTTGTACTTCTACTTGTACTTGTACTTGTACTTGTACTCTTACTTGTACTTGTACTTGTACTTGTACTTGTATTTTGTACTTGTACTTGTACTTGTACTTGTACTTGTACTTGTACTTGTACTTGTACTTGTACTTGTACTTGTACTTGTACTTGTACTTGTACTTGTACTTGTGCTTGTACTTGTACTTGTAGTTGTACTTGTACTTGTACTTGTACTTGAACTTGTACTTGTACTTGTACTTGTACTTGTACTTGTACTTGTACTTGTACTTGAACTTGAACTTGAACTTGTACTTGTACTTGTATTTTGTACTTGTACTTGTACTTGTACTTGTACTCGTACTTGTACTTGTACTTGTACTTGTACTTGTACTTGTACTTGTACTTGTACTTGTACTTGTACTTGTGCTTGTACTTGTACTTGTACTTGTACTCTTACTTGTACTTATACTTGTACTTGTACTTGTACCTGTACTTGTACTTGTACTTGTACTTGTACTTGTACTTGTACTTGTACTTGTACTTGTACTTGTACTTGTACTTGTACTTGTACTTGTACTTGTACTTGTACTTGTACTTGAACTTGAACTTGTACTTGTACTTGTACTTGTACTTGTACTTGTACTTGTATTTTGTACTTGTACTTGTACTTGTACTTGTACTTGTACTTGTACTTGTACTTGTACTTGTACTTGTACTCTTACTTGTACGTATACTTGTACTTGTACCTGTACTTGTACTTGTACTTGTACTTGTACTTGTACTTGTACTTGTACTTGTACTTGTACTTGTACTTGTACTTGTACTTGTAGTTGTACTTGTACTTGTACTTGTACTTGAACTTGTACTTGTACTTGTACTTGTACTTGTACTTGAACTTGAACTTGAACTTGAACTTGTACTTGTACTTGTATTTTGTACTTGTACTTGTACTTGTACTTGTACTTGTACTTGTACTTGTACTTGTACTTGTACTTGTACTTGTACTTGTACTTGTACTTGTATTTTGTACTTGTACTTGTATTTGTACTTGTACTTGTACTTGTACTTGTACTTGTACTTGTACTTGTACTTGTACTTGTACTTGTACTTGTACTTGTACTTGTACTTGTACTTGTACTTGTACTTGTACTTGTACTTGTACTTTTACTTGTAGTTGTACTTGTACTTGTACTTGTACTTGAACTTGTACTTGTACTTGTACTTGTACTTGTACTTGTACTTGTACTTGTACTTGTACTTGTACTTGTACTTGAACTTGAACTTGAACTTGTACTTGTACTTGTATTTTGTACTTGTACTTGTACTTGTACTTGTGCTTGTACTTGTACTTGTACTTGTACTTGTACTTGTACTTGTACTTGTACTTGTACTTGTACTTGTGCTTGTACTTGTACTTGTACTCTTACTTGTACTTATACTTGTACTTGTACCTGTACTTGTACTTGTACTTGTACTTGTATTTGTACTTGTACTTGTACTTGTAGTTGTACTTGTACTTGTACTTGTACTTGTACTTGTACTTGTACTTGTACTTGTACTTGTACTTGAACTTGTACTTGTACTTGTACTTGAACTTGAACTTGAACTTGTACTTGTACTTGTATTTTGTACTTGTACTTGTACTTGTACTTGTACTTGTACTTGTACTTGTACTTGTACTTGTACTTGTACTTGTACTTGTACTTGTACTTGTACTTGTACTTGTACTCTTACTTGTACTTGTACTTGTACTTGTACTTGTACTTGTACTTGTACTTGTACTTGAACTTGTACTTGTACTTGTACTTGTACTTGTATTGTACTTGTACTTGTACTTGTACTTGAACTAATCTCATCCCGCCCAATTTTTATCGTGATACTCATATTAATATCTGATGGACTCATGAAATATATAGAGGTTTCTCTTTTATAGTACTCCAGTTATATGATATAATATATTTACTTTGTATTGGCGGTGCTACAACCACTGGTCCGATCACGGCCATTTTTTGTTAAACTAATCACATGAATACCTTATGGGCTCCAAAGTCCCAAGGCTCTCACTATTACAGTACTCCAGATATAAGACATTTTATATTTACTTAGTATGTTAGGTGCCACGTCAATTGGTCCGATACTGAAAATTTTATCTCCGACTACTTACATGAATAATAGATGACCTCAGACAAATTTGAAAATCTGTCTCTGTCATAGTACTCGAGATATATGGTATTGAATAATTACTTTGTATGGGAGGTGCCACTCCCGTTTATCTGATCCCGCCCATTTTCGGCATGGCTACTAACATAAATAATAGGTGACATCACACAAATTAGCAAAATTCCCTCTGTCATAGTATTCAGTATATATGTTACTAAAAGTTCACTTTATATCGGAGGTGCCACGCCCACTAAAAATATCAACAAAATATAGCCTATGTCCGTCCTTAAGGACCATTCTATACATAGGGACCAACATTTTAAAAACCAGGTTAGTAGTTACGGAGAATACCTCTTATAAACAAACAAACACACATTGCCTCTGTATTATATTTGTATATATTATATATTTACTTTGTATGGGCGGTGCCACACACATTTTTTGTGCAACTAATCACATGTGTAACTTATGGTTTGAAGCAAAGCCCCAAGACTCTCACTGTTACATAATTATGACATTTAATATTTACTTTGTATATGGGGTGCCACACGCCTTGTTCCGATCCCGCCCATTTTTCATCCGACCACTCACATTAATAAAAGATGACCTCAGATATAACTGTCTCTGTCATAGTACTCGAGGTATATAATATTGAATAATTACTTTGTATTGGAGGTGCCACGCCCACTTATCTGTTCCCGCCCGTTTTCGGCATGGCTGCTAACATTAATAATACTTGACATTACACAAAATTTGAAAAGCTTTCCCTGTCAATAGTAATCAATAAATATGGTATTAAAAATTAACTTGGTATGTGAGGTGCCATGCCTACCTGAAATATCAAAAAAGTTTATAGCCTACAATTCTTTCCAGAAACACATTAAGAGTGTGGAATATTTTAGGAAGTTTGGTGCAATGACCAGCCTCCTAAACGCTGCAAACAAACAAACATACTTTCGCCTTTATGTATATAAATTAAGATTATTATGTAATATAAATAACCTGCTTCATTGACCAAAACACACATTGCAATTAAAATAATCTGACTAAGTATTCCAAGAAATGTTTTGTTTATAAGTTTTATCTATAACAATACAATTTACTGAAAATCTATCAAAATGCAGGCAAACATAATATTTCTGCTTGGTGTGTGATTTTATAACATTTAAAAGTGACAGGCAGACATTAAATAAATGACAATCTCATCTAAATTTGGTTTATGATAACTTTCTATGTTCTGAAATAACCACTCTTGGCTTGGGTATCCTATAGTCTACCTAACTGGACTATAATGTTCTTACCTCTATTTATTGACTTCAGTGTTTAAATTTTTAAAACTAATTTCCGTTTTTGGTTACACACAAAAGCAATCATATCTGAAACAGGATAAGGAAATATTGTCTTTCGATTTGAAATCCCTAAACAATACGATTAGAACAATATGGCTGCTACACAACTGGCACAATAGATATACTTAGAACACTAAGTACGAGTAATATACACATACATAAGCACTCAATCGAAATACACATACGCAAGCAATCAGAAGGCAATATTGTTTGTATTTGTAAAGAGAATTTGTTACATTTTACTGTGTATGCCAATATTTAAGGCATTTATTATTTATGCCCAAAAACACACACCGACACTCATTAAGCAACATTCTCGTTTTAACATTTGTTGTAAAGATAAACTGTGGTACTATAAATTTTGCATGACACAAGATTTATAAGCAAATATATATGTATATATATTATAGTATTAAGAATAATTATTGATTTTTCTGCAAGCAGCAGGAATTGTTTGCATGTTGTGTTTAAAAATATGTTTGTGTGATTTTTTTTAATGAGAGCTATGTTCTTATATCCACAAATAATTTAAAATATTTATTGAATATAATTTCTATAATATTCAAGTGCCAAACTTAAAAGCTCTACAAATAATGCAGTTGTTCTGTACATAGATACATACATATTAGGGCGGGTCGATTTGTAGGGAGGCCAAAAAATCGCTCAAGCGAGAAGGAAAATCATATTGTAGGGATAAAAATAAGAAACTTTGCTCAAGGAACCGTACCTCTAAAACGAATTCTGATGTCCCGACCTTATACCTGTCTGTCTGTCTGTCTGCCATGGGGCAACCCCATTCCCCATCATGCAATTGTTGTGACTACAGATTAATTTTGTGGTAGTGACGCAGAGTCACGCATAGTCACGGAGTGATCTAAAACTTATTTACACTCATCCGATCGATCTTTTTGAATAACATAACATACTCAAGGCGTATGATTATGACTTATTAGCAGAGTAGAGTGTTAATTTTAATATTAAATCAAACATAGTCAGCCCAATTCTAAAGAAAAATGGTGATTTTTTGAAATGTTTGTATGGGGAACCACCCAAGGAGGTTCCAGGGGGTGTGCCACTGGCATGGGTGGGTCGGCCCTCCAAAGTTAGTGGGAGTCGCTCACACATTTGGACTCGATTGGGGCACTCTAAAGTGGTCAAAGTGAGACAGACAGACAGACAGGTCAAAAGTCGGGACATCAAAATTCGTTTTAGAGGTATGTTTCCTCGGACAAAGTTTCTTATTTTGATCTCTAGAATACGACTATCCTTGTCACTTGGGCGAAATTTAAATCGATCCGCCCTAATACATATATAAATACCAATATGTATGTGTACTAGGGTGGCCCTTCATTATATTGAGAAAAAAACAAGTGTTCAAACTCTCGGTCGCACCCCCTAGAAATATGCGAATAGAAAAACAACTGAGAAATACAAAGTTTTGGGCCAATCAAAATGCATTTAGAGGTGGCTCAACGCGATTGAAAATTTCAAGTGTGTTTTATATGGGGAAAATATGACTTTTTTCAGATTTTACGAAAATTTCGTTCTATAGTTTAGTTTCTCTGAAAAATTGTTACATAATCTGAGATCAGTATTAAATTATCTTTCCAAAAAGTTATAAAACTTAAAAATCGAATAAAAACTCGCCAAGAAATTGCAAATGCCCCAGACCACTTTTGTGCCAAAAAAAAAAAAAAAAACTAAGTCATGAAATTTGATGGCACTTTTTCAACTTTAAGAAATTAATTAAAGCCAACAATTTGTTTTAGTCGCTATACTTATAAGTAATCAGATATGCAGTATTGTTTTATTATAACCTATTAAGCATTAAGACCGAAAATGGAAAATTTTTTTGATAAAATTTTGAAAACTCCTTTTTCAAGTTTTGAAAAATTTTCTTAAACAAAATTTTAAAAAATTGATCTAGCCCTTCAAAGTCTTATTAAATGCATGTTAGAGATTAACTGTGTTAATTTTTAAGTAAAGCCCTGTGCCTGAATTTTTTTGACAGGGATTTAATTTTTGCGGATTTCGAGAAAAATGGGATTTTAGTAAAGTATGCTGTAAATGTACTCTTTGTTAATACTTTGTATAAAAAAACTCATCACTTTTCTACTTTTAAATGTTATATTTTATCTTAATAGCCTAGGGTTTCAGAAAATTATAATATGTGACCCCAATTACAAAAGTGTTAATGGGCCTTTTGTAGTTGGGGTCACATATGACCCCAAACTAATAAAAGCCAATTTATTCATAAGAATATCATATATAAAATTAATATAATAATATAAAATTAAAGAAAAGCAATACTTATTGCAAGTCGTAAGTGGTTACAGAAAACAATTTGAATCGCACACTATATCATCCTTAAATACACCAAAATAAATTGAATTAATTTTAAATTTCATATTCCTTTGAATAAATTGTCTTTTATTAGCTTTGGGTTATTTGTCGGTCTTCTTAATTTATTTAGAAAAATAAAGATAGTTTTTATATATAAAATAATTTTATAACAAAATTAGTTAAAAGTTGTTTTAATTTATATTAGCGGGCAGGAGCACAGAAGGGTTAAATAAATAAAAAATTAACCGAATTATTTTTCTTAAATTCTAAATAGTGGTTTCATCGAATTTAACAGAAAAACTCGTTTTCGGTCATTTTTATTTAAAAATATCTTAAAATCCAAAGCTGGCCATGCCAAATAATGGCTAGCGTTTTCGAATTTCTCCCAAATTTTAGGAGCGGAAGTTTCACTTATTTGATTATTATATTTTAAGCATCGCACTAAAAATTCAACAGCACTTACAAAATATTTGAATTTGTTGAATAAATTGTCTTTTATTAGCTTGGTGTCATATGTGACTCCAATTCCAAAAGGGTTAATGGGGTCATAATATTTTTTTTCCGAAACCCTAGGCTATTAAGATAAAATATAATATTTAATAGTAGAAAAATTATGAATTTTTGATACATTTGATACATTTTTCTCGAAATCCGCAAAAATTAAATCCTTGTCAAAAAATTCTGGCAAAGGGATTTACCCTAAAATTCACACAGTTAATCTCCAAGATGCATTTAACAAGACCCTGAAGAGATATGCCTTTTTTTTAAATTTTGTTTAGGAAAATTTTTCAAAATTTAAAAAAGGAGTTTTCAAAATTTTTTATCAAAAAACTTTTCCATTTTCGGTCTCAATGCTTAATAGGTTAACAAGGTTATAATAAAACAATACTTCTAATCTGAATACTTACAGATATAGAGACTAAAACAAAATATTGGCTTTAATTAATTTTTTAAATTTTAGAAAAAGTGCCATCAAATTTCATGACCTAGTTTTTTTTTTTTGCCACAAAAGTGGTCTTGGGCATTTGCTATTTCTTGGCGAGTTTTTATTCGATTTTGAATTTTTATAGCTTTTTGGAAAGATAATTTAATACTGATTTCGAATTATGTAACAATTTGTTGGAAAAATTAAACTATAGAACGAAATTTTCGTAAAATCTGAAAAAAAAGTCATATTTTCTCCATATAAACACACTTGAAATTTTCAATCGCGTTTAGCCACCTCTAAATGTTTTTTGATTGGCCCAAAACTTTATATTTCTGATTTTTTTGGCTATTCGCATATTTCTAGGTGGTGTTACCGATAGTTTGATCACTTTTTTTTTTATTACGGGCCACCTTAATGTGTACATTAATCTACACTAGTAGTAGTAGTAGTATGAAATCATAGTTGAGAAATCATGACATTTTGAGCAGCATATCATTATTTGTATGTTTGATGGTGATACTGCCTGACGTTGTTGATGTTGATGTTGTTGTTCAGTTTTAAGTATTTAAGAGATTTCCTCTTGTGACAATGTTGTTAAATAAATTTTGCATAAAAGCTCGGTTATTGTCGCATACTGCTGCTGTTGACTTTTGTTTGTGGCTTAGATCATGTGGTAAGCTACTTTCATTATTTAAAGGTAAGATATGACAAGCTATATCTGAGCTAACCACCAGCAATCAGCATAAATTGTAACTTACAAATAAATTAAGGATTATTGAGAATGCATTAAGGGAAATGCTACATTTTATACTAAATAGGAAATATAAATTTAATTTCATCGTCAAATAAATTTTATTTTCATTTTATTAATTTTTCGAAATAATAAAATTTTTTTTGCGTATTATTTAGATTTGCATTAACAGATTTAGCACATCTGCCAATTGTTCCTAATGGATCATTATTCTAAGTCTACTCATATCAAATAATAAATGATTATTTTAATAAAAATTATAAGTGTAAACCCTCCAAGCTAGCAGCCATTAAATATTTATTATAATAAATCAGTGAAGCGTATAAATCGCATACAAATATTTATGAATTCATTGTGTTTATTGAAAATAGATTAAGTGGCTTCCAACAAAATACTGCTATGCATAAATGTGAACGTTTATATAAATACACATACACAAAAAAGCAAATATGTATTATTTGCGGTGAAATAGTAGAAGAAAATTGGAAAATAGCTAGAAGCATTAAACAAATATGTGAATGCGTTGTGAAGACTGAACAGGGATTGCCTTAGAAAGTGTGGACAAAAATAAAATTTATAAAAATTCTAACAAAAATATATATTTGTATACAAGTATGCTTGCTTATTATGTTGCTATAATATTCCCAATGCTTTTTAAGAAAATAAAAAAAACCTTTTTCGATATGGCAACAGCAACAATTAAAATGGTTACTGCCCAATTCATTTAAAGTATATTTTAAAGGCAGCCAACTGGTTGACATTTTGCTCTACGGTACTTTGTTTTAGAGTTATAGACGCTTTCATGTTTCCCCCTTAAGTTTCAAGTATTTTGTTCTGGCCAATTAATACATAGATTTTAAAGAGGACACAAAATTTAAACAATTTTGCTTTACGATGCTTATTTTCGATTATATGTTCCTTGAAAAAATTAATATGTAGAGGTATGAGTGTGATAGTTAACCATCTGTATTCGCAGAGCGTGCAAATAGTCAAGTGTAAAATATCAAAAGTCTAATGATGCAGTTTTGTAGAGAATTGTTTAATTAAGAGAAATGCTATATAATTTTTTTTCTAGAAATTTTTTTTTGGCCATGAATTTCAATGGTCCGGGTAGATAATTTCTTTTTGCGATATTTATTTGATGTAAGTATATTTGGAAAATATATTATTTCAACATTAATTTTGAAAAAAAAAATAATTAAATAACAATAATAGTTTAAAAATATTCAGGATTTTGTGATGGCACTCAAAAATTCAGTGTTTTTAGTTTTTCTTGAACAAAACAAAGGCGAGCTTTATCGACCTTTGTGTTCGTTGCAAAAAAATGAAAGGTGGGAGTAAATTCTTGTGATTTAATCAAAAAAATTCGGATAATATTGTATACTGTTATAATTTTTTTGTAAAAAGTCACATGAAATTTCATTTCAGTAATTCAAAGGAACACGATATAAAATGATGAATACTTTTAGGCCCAGAAGAACAAGCTCGAAGTAGGGACTATAGAAGGCATAGACAAATGTTCTCCAGAAAGTGCAACAGATACGCAACAAATACTAATGTTTTCCATCTCCTTCTTGTATCGTCAGATCCTTACATTAGTAGCATAAGATGTCAACCTCATAAACATGTTTTGGACCTAGATGATATCGTTAAAGAAATTACGGAAGATGAATAAAAGTGCTAAAGTCAGAAATCGCCAAAATAAAAAAAAACGCAAAAACAAAAATTGCCAAAATCAAAAATAGCAAAAAAAAAAAAAAACCAGAATTGCCAAAGTCAAAAATCGTAAAACCACGAAACGTGAAAAACCAAAATCGCCAAAATCCAAAATACCAAAAATCGCCGAATCAAAAATCGCCAAAATCACAAATTACAAAAAAAAAATCGCCAAAAACAAGAATTGCCAGAACCGAAACTCCCGGATAACAAAATCGCAAAAAACAAGGATCGTCAAAATCAAATTTCGCCAAAAAACGCAAATCGCGAATAGCAAATATCAGCAAAATAAAAAGTCGCCAAAAATCACAGAAAACCAAAAACGCTAAAGCCAAAAATCGACAAAACTAAAAATGGCTAGAATCAGAAATCGCCAACATAAAAAAAAAAACGCAAAAACAAAAATTGCCAAAATCAAAAATAGCAACAAAAAAAAAACAAAAATCGCCAAAGTCAAAAATCGTAAAACCAAGAATCGTGAAAAACCAAAATCCAAAATACCAAAAATCGCCAAATCAAAAATCGCCAAAATCAAAAATCACAAAAATCACAAAAATCGCCAAAAACAAAAATTGCCAGAACCGAAAATCCTGGATAACAAAATCGCAAAAAACAAGGATCGTCAAAATCAAATTTCGCCAAAAACGCAAATCGCGAATAACAAATATCACCAAAATAAAAAGTCGCCAAAAATCACAGAAAACCAAAAACGCTAAAGCCAAAAATCGATGAAACTCAAAAATCGCTAAAATCAGAAATCGCCAAAATAAAAAAAACGCAAAAACAAAAATCGCCAAAGTCAAAAATCGTAAAACCAAAAATGGCGAATAACCACAATCGCCAAAATCAAAAATACCAAAAATCGCCAAATCAAAAATCACCATCATCAAATATCATAAAAAACAAAAATCGGCAGAAACAAAAATTGCCAGAACCGAAAATCGCGAATAACAAAATCGCAAAAAACAAAGATCGGCAAAATCAAAAATCGCCAAAAATGCAAATCGCGAATAACAAATACCACCAGAATAAAAAGTGGCCAAAAATCATATAAAACCAAAAACGCTAAAGTCAAAAATCGATAAAATTTTAAAATCGCCAAAATCAAAAAAACGCAAAATCAGAAATCGCCATAATCAAAAACAAGAAGAAAAAAAAATCGCCAAAGTCAAAAATCGTAAAACCGAGAATGGCGAATAACCGAAATAGCCAAAATCAAAAATTGTCAGAACCGAAAATCGCGAAAAACAACAATCGCCAAAGTAAAATATTGACAAAGTCAAAAATCGACAAAATCTTAAATCGCAAAAATAATAATGGACAATAACAAAAATTGCCAAAAATAAATAAAAAAAATTTCATATAGAAACAATATATTCAATTATATCATAACAATTATCACAATGTTCAATAAATTGCTGATGAAGGCTGAAATGCCAGAAACTGGTCCGGTCAAGGATACAGTGTAGTTATGAATTTTTGAAATATATGCTTTCTTTTTCTCTACCACGCACGATTGAAGTAAATAAAATGGTTTTCTAAAAAATGTTTTCCTAGTTTATGTACTTCGGGTACGATAGGAGTAGCGAAGCGCATCAGGTTACTGTTAGTTTAGTATATTTATAAACATATCGCACCTGTACCTCTAAAGTGAGTCAACTATAAACTTAAAAATTTTCAGTAGAGGCAAAAACGATTTTTTTTAAATTTACTATAAAATTTAAAAACAGTTGTTTCATTGTAAATATTTGCGAATAATAAGTATACAACAGTAATTGTTTTTGCAATTTTTTCAGTGATTATAAAAAATAACAAGTTTTTTGGGCGCAACTCAAAATATGTCTTTTTAGTGGATTCTAAAGAAGCTACTTTTAAAAAACGAAGAGAATTACAACTGTATTTTTTTTTTTTGCGAAAGACTAGAAAAACCGATGTAATATTTTTACAGTGGATACATATGACCACTGTGCATCGTTTTCTTGCAAAAAGTGAAAATTGAAAAATTTTGAGTGGACTCACTTTAGAGGTACAGGTGCGATATGTGTACCTTAGGGCGGGTCGATTTAAAAATCGCCCAAGTGACAAGGAAAATCGTATTCTAAGGATTCAAATAAGAAACTTTGCCCGAGGAACCATACCTCTAAAACGAATTCTGATGTCCCGACTTTTGACATGTTTGTGTGTCTGTGTCACTTTGACCCCTTTACAGTGCCCCAATCGAGTCCAAATGTATGATTGACTCCCACTAACTTTGGAGGGCCGACCCACCAATGCCAGTGGCACACCCCCTGGAACCCCCTGGGTGGTTCCCCATACCAAGATTTCAAAAAATCACCATTTTTTCATTAGAATTGGGCTGACTATGTTTGATTTAATATTAAAATTAACACTCATACGTATACGTATCTTCTACTCTGCTAATAAATAATAATCATACGCCTTGACTATGTTATGTTATACAAAAAGATCGATCGGATGAAGGTAAGTGACTTTTAGATCACTCCGTGACTATGCGTGACTCTGCGTGACTACCCCAAAATTAATCTGTAGTCACAAAAGGACTATGGCCAAGTTTCAGATCAATTGCATGAGGGGGGAATGGGGTTGCCCAATGGCAAACAAACAGACAGACAGACAGGTCAAAAGTAGGGACATCAGAATTCGTTTTAGAGTTATGGTTTCTTGGGCAAAGTTTCTTATTTTGATGCCTAGAATATGATTTTCCTTGTCATTTGAGCAATTTTTTTCCTCCCTACAAATCGACCCGCCCTAATGAATATATATGTACCTATAACATCTAAGATGGGAGAAAATATGAAAAGTTAGTTATATGAATTAGAAATCAATGTTTCTTTTGAAGTTTTTAATTTTTTTTCTGTGCAAAGATTTTATTGACAAGCTGTATGTATTTACATTTATGCTGATTGCATTTAATATTTCCATTCAATTATAAAAGCACGAAAATACCACAAAATTTTGTTAATTATTTTATTACCTTGATGCATCATTGAAAAACATCTAGCCATTATAATTATGAAATCTAGCCTTGTTTGTCCTTAGCGTTTAGACTATGGATGGAGAGTATCAAAGATTCAGCACTGCCGAATTTAACACTTTTACTCGTTCCTACTCTTGTTTCCTTTTAAAGTACTTTAAAACTTTAAAAGGATCTGAATGATGTAAATGTTTAAATTACTTTCAAAATTTATACCAACTTATTCCTGGTGTATGATGTCAATATGTTTATTTAGTGAATCAAATTTTATGCTTTATTTTATTTTCCTTTAAAATTTTCATCCCTGAATTCCAATAATTTTTTTTCTAAAAACCTTTGATGAGGGCTTTAGTATGCAGTTAAACATATTTCAATTGCATATATATAGCTTTATTAGTTTCGTGCTAATAATCAAAAAGTTCTCGCATTTCGTTTTAGATGCTTTTGTCCATAGTTAAATTCTTTAAAATAAAAAAACACGAACAAGTAACTTATGGAAATTTCAAGTCATCAAATATGATTATTTTTTTTAGTATACAGTAATTGAAGGGTTATGGAAATCTAAGTCACATTCAACTAACAATAAGAACAGGAAATTTAACAAAATTTAACAAACTTCAAGGATTTCTACATAATTCCCTGTTAAACTCTAAAACAAAAAAAATCTGTTGAAAGGACAGAATTTCATATCAACATCCTTAACTTGTTCTTGTTGCCTTATCGTGTTTTTATGCTGTAGAATTAAAAAAAAAAAAATATTTCCAGTAAATAAGCTGCTCAGTATAATGAACATATTTGTTATATTCGAAGTTCCTTTCTCCTCTAAAATTTGTTTCCTATTTAATTTGCTTTGCTTCCTTCTAAGTATAAAAAGTACGCAGAACCTTTTACATTATGTTCTTTTCTGTTTAGTCGTATCCAAAGGATTGATTCGTTTAAATGCTAAATGAAAAATCTCCACAATTTCTTACGAATATGTAAAAATGTCTCAAATACTCGTTTCTGCTCTGAAATGGCAAACAAGCACCACAGCAACAAAATATTTAAATAGCTAGATAAAGGGTTTTTTTGGAAAGATACAATTGACTTAGTTCGATTTGAACTGATTAGATCTTGATATTGCTATCAAGTATTGTAGCAACTTGGTTAAAACTTAAAAATATATGTATATTAGGTGTTAAGATGTTTATAGCACAGCTTTTTAGAATTTTATTTTAAAGGGAATCACATTATTTCATTGAAGGGTTTTAAAAAAAATCATTTTTTTTTTGTTTTAAATTCAAATCTAAAATTATTTGATCTTAATGTGTTTTTGAAATCTATCATTGAAATAATTTTATTTTGTGAGTGTGGGGGGGGGGGGGGAGCTACTTGTGGTGGTTGATTTGATTTTTCACTTCTTATTGCTCATATTATTTACAAAAGTTTCATTTAACCTCAAGTGTCAATAACTATGTCAATTAGTTGGATTTAGTTTTTGTGAAAAATTTTCTTTTCATAAAGTGAATTGAAAAGAAAATGTTATGTACATGAGTTAACAAGAAACTTTATGAAAGCACAAATAAAACAAGTAAGAAAATTATAGTCGGTCTAGACCGACTATACGATACTCTATACCATGCGTTTAGAGACCCTATCTCTCAGGCCCAACTAACTGGATATAGAAAATAGGCATAAACCAAATTTGAGTGGTATTTTTATTAATTTTTTCGGCTGCAGATATGAAAAAATCCATACCGGATGCTATATCTATATGGGGACTAGGCCCAAAAATGGACCGATCCTGACCATGTTTGGTAAAGTCTCTTGTATTTTGCAAAAATATATACAAACAAAATTTGAGAAGAATCAGTGCAATATTTTTGTTTATTGATAGATTTAAGTGAAGATCGGGAAGCAGCTCTATATGGAGCCTATGACTAAGAGTTGTCCAATAGGGATCATTAATGGATGTAATATATACATACAAACCCAATTTGAATAAGATTTATTTGGATCTTATGGCAATATATGTTGATTTCATAGGGGTCATTTGTATGGGGGCTAGGTCTGAACATGGACCGATTCTCACCAATTTTAATAGCGATCATCCCATGGCCGATAAAATATCAAATGCCATCATCAAAATATGTTCATATTTGCGACCTGCAGTTTGATTACAAGCTTTACATGGACACACAGACGGATGGACGGACGGACGGACTAACGGACATCGTTAAATTGAATCAGATAGTGATTCTGATTCGATCGGTATAATTAAAGATGGGTGTAGGTCAAATATTTTTGGTTGTTACAAACAGCAGCACAAAGCCATTATACCCAAACCACATAGTGGTATAGGGTATAAAAATTATTTTATGTTTTGCTACGAAAATAAATGAAGTAATAAACAAAATTAAGATAGTTGTACTTAATCGGTCTAGAACGATTATACGATACTCTATGTCTTGAGTTTCGTGATATGTAGAAACAATTAGGAAAATTATACAATAACCTACGCCTTGCGCCTATGATCATGATCCTATTTCTTAGGTCCAGCTAATTAGATATAGAAAAGCATAAACCATATTTGAGTGATATTGTTATTTATTTTTATTCTGGACCTCATAAAATATAAATATTTGTGATCCTTATAACAAGCGGAGTTGATATAGCGATGTCCGTCTGTGGAAATCACGATGACAACTTCAATCGGGCAGCTAGGGTGCTCGGTTGCACAAAAAATTAATCACTGACCTTCTGAGAAGTTTGCTATTTAAAATCGTTCAAATCGGTTGAATACGGTCCGAGATCTGAATGAAGAACTAAAAAAAGTCATGAAAAAATATGATTTTCTATGTTGTTCTTGTCACGATCACGGCCTCAATAGTACAGCTAGGGTGATCATTTTTGGTGACAATGATTCACCAAGATCATGGAAAGTTTTCTGTTTCAAAAATCATTGAAATCGGTGGAACAGGTCCAGGGAAATCTCTGAAATATTAAAAAAAAATAAATGAAAAATATGATGTTTCTATATTGTTCTTGTTGTTATTCAAAATGTTTTATTGTTGTAATAGCTGGACTTGTTGTTTTTGTGGTCGTTGTGGTAATAATATTATAAAAACTAACCCTTGATAATTTTTTTTATCAACTCTGGTAGAAATATTTTAAAGCTTCCATTGTTTTGGCATCACTAAAAAAATCTGTTAGATCATTTTTGTCATCAGTTTCAGATCGATTGAGTAATGGGAAAGGGGTTAGAAATCAATCCAAAATATTTTCGACAAGCAGACACTACGAGTTAATATAAAGGGTGTAAAAATTCACCAACATCTAAAGTAAGTAATGTTAAACTACCTGGTTGTTAATAAAAAAACAAAGCAATGTAAATTTACCAAAAAAAAAATTATGTATTAATTTGTTTAAAGAAAAGCACGAAAATAACCTTTGAGTTGTATTTTTTGTGAGTAATATTTGCATATATAAAAAAATAATAAATACAAAATAATATGCATATATTCTATACATGTATATTCATTATAACCGCATGTTAGAAATAAATCGGTATATTATTTTATTTATATAAAATTCTCCAATATGTACTTTGTTGTAGGGAAAATACATTTCTTTTGTATTAACAAACAGAACGTCACTTCATTTTGGTCAGTGTTGCTATGCAACAGTAGATGGCGCCGCAATTTTTGTTATAATTAGCTTTGCAATCGTTATTTCTATTTTAGCATGAATGTCAACATTTTCAATAAGATATCAAACACAACAATATTAAGATTATACACAGGGCTGGTCTCTTATTTCATACGTTTTTCCATTATTATTTTACAAACATGACTGTAAGTTTGGCATATTAACTTTTTGTTGTGTTTACAAAATAGAGTTACCGAGTTCACCAATGAGTTTTTTTGCTTTCAAAACAGTTCTGCTTTACCTACAAAATATCTGATTGCGATTACATATAATTTTTAAAAATTGTTTATAATTACTAAAACATTACTATTGGCATAAATACAAAATTTCACCTTTTAAATTTTCCATTCAAAATTTAAGAAAATATCCATTCTAAAAATTGGAATTCAGATTTCCAATTATAAATTAGAAAATACCAATTGAATTTCAGAAAATCATATTAAAACTTCTTAAATAAAAACTTGAAATTTAGAAGACATCAATTGAATTTTTAAAATATAAATTTTATTCTTTAAACACAAATTGAAATTCAGAAAGCACCAAATTTTGTTTACATTTACAAAATCAACTGAAATTAAAAAAAAATATTGAGATTGAGGAGACATTAATAGCATTTCAGGATAAGAAAATAATATTCAAAGAAGTTTAGAAAACCTCAAATGACATTTAAGAATTGCTAACATAAAAGCTGTTACATAAATAGAGCGCAATTTGATGAGAATGCTGTTTATATATTATTTTTCACAATTTTTTTGGATAAAAATTTTAAGTTTTTCAGAAAATAAAGATAACAAATTATTTTATTTAAAATTTTTGGGACATTTTGTTTTTTGCGTTTGGCATCCCTAATTTGAACCAGTGTTCATGATGACTTCAGGCAGTAGTTTTTGGAGCCAATAAATGAAAATATCTTATATATTAAATGAATTTATGAATAAACTTTGCATTCAAGATTTTTTTCAATATTTTTCTTCTCTCAAACCTCTATAAGTAGAGTTCTAATTAACGTAGGCTGTTGACATAGGTCTAAGAACACTCAGTGGATCAAGCTCCTTCTTTTGAGCTATTAACTGCTTAAATTCGTTGGGTTTGAGGAAAGCTATGCGTGAAGAATCAACTTTACTTTTACTGTACGTTAACTTATCTTGGCATATTTTGGCATTACTGTACGTTAACTTCTCTTGGCAAATTCGTTGGGTTTGAGGAAAGTTATGCGTGGACAATCAATTTTACTTTTACTGTACGTTAACTTCTCTTGGCCTATTTTGGCATTACTGTACGTAAACTTCTCTTGGCAAATTTTGGTATTATATAATAAAAATTAATATAATATAATAAAATAAAATAGAAATTAATATAATATAATATAATATAATGCTGCGGAGCAGCAGGGGTCCTCTAGTATTTTATTAGCATAATTTAATTCAAAATCAAAAGTTGGCGTCACTGGGTTAGATTTTGTATTGCATTGTGTAAATAGTGAAAACTTCCTTTCGGTATGTAAAAAAAAATTGAGAGAGCTTTTTTTGGTTATTATTTTGTTACTCAATCCAACCTATACGGCCGCAATGAAGAATTATTTGGCCAGTTAAAAGAAACTATACAGCCATCTCCAATTAGCACGATTTAATGTGTATAGCCACCCTACACAACCATTACCTTCGCAATGGAGGTTAGGGCGAGCTATTTAATTTGCAAAAACTTAAACTAAATTAATAAACTAATTATATAACCTAAATGTATATAACCCAATCAGCAACCACGATGACCAAAAAGCAAACACCGAATCGTGTTTTCTTTTATCCGAAATAATAGAAAAGACGAAAACGATCTTTCCTCGCTGGAGCGCGAATAACTAATGTGAGAGAGTTCTATATACCAACTCGTGGAATAAACAAAAATCCACATCAAACCAAAGAATTTGCTGAAATAATCTGGTATTAAGTTTCGACATCGACCGGGATATCAAAGCCTGGATCAGTCACATGCTAGGGAATAGATGGATAAGTTGCGAGGTTGGTGGCATTAAAATAAGAGACAAGGTTTGCTGTGGGACACCTCAAGGGGGAATTCTATCCCCCCTTCTCTGGGTGACCACTATAAACAGTCTTCTAAGGATTCTAACCGATAAGGGTTTCCAACCTGTCTGCTACGCAGACGATGTAGCGATACTGTTAAGGGGGAAAGATCCTAGAAATTTATGTAGGAGGGCATCGGATGCACTCGAAATAGCATACGATTGGGCACAACCAAGGGGATTAAATGTGAACCCGGAAAAGACTGAAATATGCCTCTTTACTAAGAAGACGAAAATAATCGAATTCGATGAACCCCGCTTCCAGGGCAAAACGATTAGAATCACACAAACGGTGAAATACCTTGGGGTGATTCTCGACAAAAAGCTCACTTGGAAAGACCATATTGAGAGCAAAGTCGCGAAGGCTCATCGGATATGGGCCATTTGCAGAAGAGCTATAAGTTCAAAATGGGGTTTAAACCCGAGGATGACTCATTGGCTTTACACAAGCGTCGTTAGACCAATTCTAACCTACGCATCCGTAGTCACATGGACATCAATGAACAGAAAATGCTATATTAAACCATTCCAAAAAATACAACGCCTCTGCTGCATAGGAATCAGCGGCGCAATACGGACTACATCTACGAGGGCTTTAGAGACGATTCTATCTATACACCCGATCGAGATTAGAATTAAATATGAGGCAGCTCTGGCCATGTTACGACTAAGAGTAACAGGGGAATACATCACCGACCATATGACCAGACACCAAACAATATTGGACCAGATACCGGAATTCAACACAGTGGATTTTAGCTGTGATAGAATCGCGGAAGTGTCGACAAACATACCCTGCAGTATAAGGATACCTGACAGGGAAAGCTGGTTGAACGAAAATTTTCTACGAAACCTTCCAGGGTCACACTACTACACAGACGGATCTAGTCTGCATGGTAGGACTGGTATAGGTTTCTATGATGAGGACCGTTCCAATGGCATACACCTACGCATTCCGGACCACAACTCTGTCTTTCAGGCCGAAGTGGTCGCGATAACGGAATGCATAAGATCTATTGACGTACGGGCAATCCCAAGCCCCGGAGACGTGAAAATATTTTCGGACAGTCTAGCGGCTATCAGGGCGATATCCTCGGACAAAACTAGATCAAGGACTGTCCTCAGATGTAAGGAAGAAATTGCAAACTTCACTACAAGAGGCAGACTTGAAATCATTTGGATCCCAGGACACAGTGGTATAATGGGAAACGAGATTGCAGATGAACTGGCCAGGAAGGGTTCTTTCCTGGAGGGTGTCAATTTGGAAAACCCAATACCCTTCCAGGCTCTCAAATTGAAACTATCGGAGTGCGCAACTAATTCACATACTTCATTTTGGGAGGAAACTGACGTGGGTAAGGCTACGAAGATACTATGGGGCTCTCCAAACACTTCGAAGACTAAGAAAATCCTTAGTCTAAATAGAAAGGAACTGAGTAGGATTATTGGCATCCTCACTGGACACTCTGAACTGAGGGCTCATCTATACCGTATAGGACAGGCAGAATCGGCCACATGCAGAGCTTGTGGAGAGGATGACGAGACCCTAGAACACTACCTTTGTTACTGTCCTGCATTTGCCGGAACAAGGGTCAGAAATTTATCCAACGAAATCATACCAGGCCTAGCGGCTCTTAGGGGGATACGCTGGAAAGCACTCAGGAGATTTGCTATCGAGACCGAACTCCTAACTTAAATAAGGAGTAGATTAACGGATGAGCACGAGGATGTAGAGCGCACAACAAGCCGACTTTCTGGCTTAAGTGTATATCCGGGTAAAACGGATATGAGCTATGTGTATACATGGCTCCTCTTTTTCAACCTAACCTAACCTAACCTAAGTTTAACAAATTGTTTACTTTTTCAAATATTTTGCTTACATTTATTATCAATACCCAATCCGAGGTGGAGGATATCAAAGATTCGGCACAGCCGAATTTAACACTCTTACTTGTTGATTTTTTGCCTCCGGATATGAAAAAGATGCTATATTTATATGGGGACTAGGTCGAAATATAGAGTGATCCTGAACATATTTGGTAAGGTCGATTATTTTTTGCAAAAACGTATACAAATCAAATTTTGAGAAAAATCTGTGAAATGTTTTTGTTCTTCAACAAATTTAAGTGAAAATCGGTAATCAGCTTCATATGGGGGCTATGACTAAGAATTGTTCAATAGGATTTTATTTTTAGACTACTATTTTTTTTTACCTTTATTTATTCCACTTGGGAACATAGGGCTTCTACAATGAAATTCCAACTAATTCTATCATTACAAATTTATTTAATTTCATCAAAATATTTGTTTACTTTTTTTTGGACGACCGGAGCGCCGACTTCCTTGGGGATTCCATTCTAAGGCGGCTCTCGAAACGCTGCCAATAGGTTTACGTAGAGTATGTCCTATCCATCACCATTTTCTTCTTGTTATTTGACGAACTATTGGTTCTTCCTTTGTCAGCCTCCAGAGCTCTCAGTTTGTGATATTATTTGGCCAAAATATTCGACATATTATTCGTAGACACTTGTTTATAAATACTTGGATTCTCTGTGCTATGGTGTTTGTCATTAGCCAAGTATCGCTTCCATAAAGCAGTGTAGATTATTTGTGGGGCTCGCCACTTTTATTTAGGCGGCCAAATGCTGACCTTGCCTTTTTTAGTCTGCTAGACACATCGTCCTCCACACCACCATCAATTGACATCATGCAACTCAGATAACAAAATTGCTTCACAAACTTAATCATCTGGTCTTGTATTTTGAATAGGTTATCGGTGACGTTGTTAATTCGCATTGCATGTGTTTTATCAATGTTTATTTCTATACCAACGGCCCTTGCTAACTTAACTGAATCGTCCACTTTGCTTTGCATGTCGCTGAATTTGTGCGAAATGAGGCAGATATCGTCTGCGAAATCCAAGTCTTCCATATGTTTGCCAAATCCCCGCATAGTTTTAATATTACCTCATCAAGTATGGAGAAAACGGACAACCCTGTTTCACCATTGCGTTGGTGCTGAAGGATTCACTGTCATCCCATTGTGCCGAACCTGTAGTGAGGAGTTGGTGTACATAGCCTTGATGAGGTTTGTTAGTTTAGACGGTACGCCCTTAGCTCTTAATGCATCCCATATTGCCCCTTTTGAAGAGTTTGACAAATCGTATCGCAATGTTAGAGGATACAAGAGATACAGGCATGTCACAGAAACAAATTCCGATCGAAAGTGGAATTGAAACCGTATTTGGCTTCTTCAGAAAACGTAAACCGACAAATGTTGTCGATATGAAACCACTTTTAATTTCTGAAGTGGAATTGATATTTTAAGTAGCATAGATACCAAAAAAACTATCCAGAACAACTTAAAATTAATAAAAAAAAAAACTATTGGTTTATTTATTTTAGCAAAATATAGACATTTCAATCTTTAAAATGAATGTTATTACCACTTTAAAAGAAAATGATTTTTAGATGACGAAAAATACAAAACGTCGTAAACTTATTATTGCCACCTTTTTACTTCATACAAACCACTTTTTGTTTAGTGCAAAATATTTGTTTTTTCTAACAAAATACAACGCTGACAGCAAAATGGCGAAGCAAAACAAACGAAAAAGAAAAACTACTGAGTAAACATGTAAGTATTAGAAAATTTATTTTTAAAACTTTTTAATTTTTTTTTATTATCAAAGGGGAAAACATCGCAGTTCGTCACAAAAGGAAATTTTCCTTGAATATATGGAGTGCCATCAGGATATAGCTAGGGGGTTTGTGAAGGGAGATCGAGCTGTTGTGGAGAGTCATTGGGAAGACCTGACAGGAAAATTAAATTCTTTTGGCCCACCATGTGACATGCCTGATAGTGTAAAATAATTGAAATTATTTAAAATCCAAAAAAACTTATTATTCACTGTTAGCCATTTATTTATTTACCCCATGTAGTGTATGGTAGTTGGTCATTAATGTGTTTATTTCATACCGCATGAACTGGTTTATGTGTACCAAACATGATATGCCTGATATTTATTTATAAATATTGTAATCAACGCGTGACTGCAAATAGCAATCAATTTTGAAATAGCAATTAAAAAAATTCGTTAAAGCCACAATCATTCTCATTCTCACTGTGTAATAGTATAAAAAAAAAAAAAAAACAAAATTGACAGATATAATCATAAAACGCTGGTTTGGAAAATAATTTTTCTCTTCAATCGAAATAAAATAATAATACATAAAGATATTTTGCTTTTATATTGGTATTAAACATCAAACCAGATACCGGATTTTAAATGCAAAAATATATTTTTTATGGTTTCATAAAAAAGAAATGAAAGAAATTCATGTTCAAAGTAATATAGTTTTTTATTTGGGCAATTCCATATGTGACGGAATGATATTTTGAGTTGAAAAATTGAAGTTAAGGCTATTTCACAAAGCTATTTTCAATTGAAAATTCATTCTTCAGTTTGAAAATGATTGTTAATGAGTAAGAGATTTATTAAAACTCAGAAACAATTTTTTCTTTATTTTATTATCTTATTTTTGAGTAATTTCTGATTGTGTGACGGAATGACATTTTGCTACCATGACTCTGTCCTGGTATTAAAACCTAGGAACTTTTGTCAATTAAGAAGCTAGTCAGTTTTTAAACTAATGAATATTTTACATATGATATATAAGCAATATAAAATTATAATTCAGAGCTACTTAGCTATGATAGTGTTGAAGTCATTAACTGTCATTTGACGTAACGGAATGACTGTGATGGAATGACTAAAGCTTCCTAAACATGTATTAAAAGACAATTTAGTAAACAAATAAATTTTATAATTATTTTATAATCTAGAATACTTGTAAAAAATTACATTATGTAACTTGGAACATATTTTAATATATTTTTAAACTTACTTCATATAAATGGAAAAATATTTTTTGTCATCAAAGTTGACATTTTTATGGAATTGCCCATTTATTGAGTATTTATCATAAGAAGGAAAAATGTGTATTTTTTTTTTAAATATAATTTGAATGCAATTTGCAAAAACTTTTTTGGAATATTCCGATATTTTTAGTAACTAGTTAGTTAGTGGGCGGTTCTTTACTTTTAGCTTATTTCTTTTAATTACAAATTAAAATATTTTATCTAAAATGAAAACTTACTACTGTTACATAATGTCGAAGATTTACTTTTATGCAATTTTTTAGAAACAAATACAACTGGCGAAGAAATTTTCAACAGCATTAACAAGTTTATGAAAAAACATGATATTAGTTGGTTTGTAGTGCTGAAGCAAAATCAATGGTTGGAAAAACTGCGGGCGTTATATCAAGAATTAAAAATATTGTACCAAATTGTAGCAGTGGTAATTGTGTCCTTCATAGACACGCTCTTGTATGTAAGAAAATTTCTTATGACATGAAAACTGTTTTGGATGAAGTTGTTCAAATTGTTAATTTTATTAAACCGAGGCCACTGCAGTGGGAAGTCAACACACCGCTCTTCATTTACATGCAGAAGTAAGGTGGTTATCCCGAGTTTTTGAACCACGGCGAGAGCTTGCTATGTTTTTATCAGAACAAAAACATGAACGGTTTGCTGCATTGACAAACTTTATGCGACTTGCATATATCACTGATATTTTTTCAAAGCTAAATGAAGTGAACCTTTTTCTACAAGGGAAAAGTGTAACAGTATTTAGCGTTAAACATAAAATATCAGCATTGTCACAAAAATTAGAGTTTTTGATCAATTGTGTTGAAACTAACAATGTGACTTGCTTTTCAACACTTTCTGATTTTTTAATTGGAAAATTATTGCCATCTGGATCAAGATATAGGTCTTGATGTTGTCCACCATTTACGTGGATTATATGATAATCTTCAAAAATATTTTCCTGCATCCAATAATGAATTCATGTGGCTTGAAAATCCCTTTATCATTAACGAAGAACCTGATTGTTTATCAGTCTCGGAATCTTGATTGAAATAAAATCCGATGAACAATTAAATTATTTTTAATTTTTCGTTTTTCGTTTTTAATTTTTTTATTTTTCATTTTTTATTTGACATTATTTATTTTTCATTTTTTATTTTTTTATTTTTCATTTTTCAATTAAAATTTTTTATTTTTAATTTTTCATTTTTTATTTCTAATTTTTAATTATTTATTTTTTTTTTTCATGTTTCATTTTTAATTTTTCATTTTTATTTTTTCATTTTTTATTTTTCATATTTTATTTTTAATTTTCATTTCTAATTTTTCATTTCTCATGTTTCATTTTTTGTTTTTCACTTTTAATTTCTCATTTTTAATTTTTTATTTTTCATTTTATATTTTTTATTTTATTATTTTTCATCTTTCATTTTTCAATTTTAAATTTTTATTTTTGATTTTTAATTTTTTATTTTTCATTTTTCTTTTTTCATTTTTTATTTTTCATTTTTCATTTTCATTTTTATTTTTCATTTCTCATTTTTAATTTTTTATTTTTCACTTTTCATTCCTCATTTTTAATTTTTCATTTTTTATTTTTTTATTTTTCAATTTTCATTTTTCAATTTAAAATTTTTATTTTTGATTTTTAATTTTTTATTTTTAATTTTTAATTTTTCATTTTTTGTTTTATTTTTCATTTTTTATTTTCATTTCTAATTTTTCATTTTTTATTTTTCATTTTTCTTATTTTATTTTTCATTTTCATTTTTAATTTTTCATTTCTCATTTTTCATTTTTTATTTTTCACTTTCCATTTCCCATTTTTATTTTTTTATTTTTCATTTTTTATTTATCATTTTTCCATTTTTCATATTTTATTTTTCACTTTTTATTTTTCATTTTTAATTTTTTATTTTTAATTTTTTGTTTTTCATTTTTCATTTTCAGTTTTTATTTTTCATTTTTCATTATACCCTATACCACTATGTGGTTTGAGTATAATGACTTTGTGCTGCTGTTTGTAACCACCAAAAATATTTGACCTGGACCCATCTTTTATTATACCGATCGAATCAGAATCACGAACTGATTTGAATTAACTCTGTCCGTCCGTCCGTCTGTGTGTCCATGTAAACCTTGTAATCAAACTGCAGGTCGCAAATATGAATATATTGTGATAAAAATTGGTATATAAGCTTCTATCAGCCATGGGATGAAAGCTGTTGAAATTGGTGAGAAGCGGTCCATGTTCAGACCTAGCCCCCATACAAATGACCCTATGAAATCGACATAAATTGCCATAAGATCTAAATTGTGATATAGATCTTACACAAATTGGGTTTGTATGCTTTTATTACATCCAGTAATGAGTAGTCCAAAAATGATCTCTATGGGACAACTCTTAGTCATAGGCCCCATATAGAGCTGCTTAACGATTTGCACTTAAATCTATCAAAAAACAAAACTATTGCACTGATTCTTCTCAAATTTTGTTTGTATATATTTTTGCAAAATACAAGAGACCTTACCAAACATGGTCAGGATCGGTACATTTTTGGGCCTAGTCCCCATATAGATATAGCATCCGATATGAACTTTTTCATATCTGCAGACAAAAAAATTTAAAAAAATTCCACTCAAATTTGGTTTATGCTTATTTTCTATGTCCAGTTAGTTGGGCCTATGGGGTAGGGTCTCTAAACGCATGGTATAGGGTATCTTATAGTCGGTCTAGACCGACTATAATTTTCTTACTTGTTTATTTTTCATTTTTAATTTTTCATTTTGTTTTATTTTTGATATTTAATTTTTAATTTTTCATTTTTGATTTTTAATATTTTTTCATTTTTATTTTTCATTTTTATTTTTCATTTTTATTTTTAAATTTTATTTTTCATTTTTCATTTGTCATTTTTATTTTAAGATTTTATTTTCCATTTTCATTTTTAATTTTTTATTTTTTATTTTTCATTTTTCATTTTTCATTTTTCATTTTTTATTTTTTATTTTTCATTTATATTTTTAATTTTTCATTTTTCAATTTTTATTTTCGTTTAAAATTTTTCACTTTTCATTTTTCAATTTTCATTTTTAATTTTTCATTATTCATTTTTCATTTTTCATTTTAATGTTTAATTTTTATTTTTTAATTTTTCATTTTTCATTTTCATTTTTCATTTTTTTTTTCTTATTTTTTCTTTTTTATACAGGTTATTTACATATTATAATTTTTTCACCAATACAATCATAAGTGACATCGATTTTGTCTTACGTTTCACATGTTAAGCTGTTTTTGTGATTGAATTGTGAATTAGAAATTCACCCCCCATTTTTAAACTTAACGGTTATTTAATTTTTTTTTTCCATTACCAAAATAATAATTTTAATAATATTCCATTTATTATTTTATTTTTGTTTTTAAAATTACAAAAACAAAATATCTCATTATCATTTAATCAGGTAAAAAAATATTGATTTCTAATTAAAAAATAACTTAAAAAATGAGAAGTAAAAAAAATTTTGCACAAATCAATTTGTTTTAGGTGTATTTAAATGTCTGTGCATGGTGACCTGCAGTTTCATGTGTGTCATGCCAGCAAATTTAGTTTAAATGTTTCCAACATGCAAATTCTATTTATTGTTTTATGTTCAATGCCTTTAATACAGATCATACGACTATTAAATTATTAATATTGTAAAATAACTGCTGTGACTGTGATTGTGGTTGTGTACACAAATGGCATTTTACATATAATCTGTGCACAGTTTAGTTAATGATTGTTTAAGTATATTCGGTCATGTTTAAACACAATAACAATAATTACACACAACACATTAGAGAATGACCAACAGAAATATTTAACATATGTATATACAGTTGTATAAATAATGTTTGTGTTTTATTATTGTAATTTATTTTACACATTGTCGAATTTAGGCATAAAATGGGTCAAGTGAACAATATTTTCCAAAATAATTTTAATTACTTTTTGTAAAGCTTCAAAGGAAGTCTCTCTTTTTTCCCTGTTTCGAGGCCATAAATATACAAGTTTTAAAAATATACATTAACTTTTCTGGGAGTTTGCATTTGCTGTCTTCCCTTTTTTTTTGTATATTATTATCCCTAAGTATTGTTGATGCACGAGAAATGTATTCTGTTATTTTCTTGGCTTACTCTAGACCTCCACTAAAGTGTTTCAAGGGTTAAAAATTTCCGTGAATATATAAAAAAATAATAACTATAACTAGCAGATTCCAGCGCTCGAAATTCGAGTGCAAATTCTAGGAAATTTTATTTTTCACATAATAAAGACCTAAAGGTATGCTTCACAATTCACCTCACTTTAAATGAAGAAAACAAACTCAACACATTAACAAATTTAATAAACACACATATAGCTTTTTGTGTAATTTTATGTATGTGTCAGTAACAACTTTAAATGATCATAACTCCAAAAAAATGTTCCAGACGATGAAAATCTGTAAATCTGGGTAACAGATAAAAAGAAATACTTTTCAAATGATAAATTTTTTGTCAAAATCGGGATAAAACTGTGAAACTTACATCGGTCACAAGAAATCGCCTTGCCTATTAATATTATAGATAATTAGATAAACCAGCTGTTGGCTTAGCAGCTAGTGCTTAAATGAATATAATTTTGTAATAATTTATTATTATTTAACTATTAAGTAAATAAATAAATAATACATAAAAACAATAAGAAATATAATGTGAGTGACAATACGATGTAAACTTTTAACAAAATATATTTTTGACGACGTGGACGGTCAATACCAAAAAATTTTGTCATACAATTAAAAACTATTTTATTAATTTAAACATTTCTATGTTTTATTCATTTAACAAAGAGGAAATACGAGTACCCACATAACTTCAGAAAAAAATAAAAACATTTCAAAGAATTCATTTTTATGTTGTTGACAAAACAATGGAAATCTTTACTATACAATAACGCTGGGAAATAATATGATGTTCATGGTCTTGGGGTTGGTTGATTCTTATACTGAACGAGCGTTTGGTCGTGTGTGGGTATAGTCTAATTTTATGGCCATTTAAACATTTCATTTTATTGCCAACATTATTTGCCAACAGTATTCTAATTCCAGTTCATGCGTTATTTATTAAGACTAATGCTAGCCAGACGATTTTTCTTTGATATCAGTGGTTTCCTTACAGGACGATAACAACCAAGATCAGCCTCAATTTCTCGTCGTAAAACAGTTCGAGCATATAATTTTACATTCAGATTGTTAATGACCTGTCTTTGACTCTTTAGATGGGACTTGCGACGCAAAATGAAATTATGGATTTATTCATAGAATATTTCTCACAATTATTCTTTGCTTACGACCAGCTCTCAAAACATCTATTAACTCTTATTAAAACTTTATTCTCGCCATTATTTTATAATATTTGATAAAAAAAAAACCCCAGAATCTATAAATATTTAACCTTTAATATCCCATTGGTACCGCCAGGTACCAACCAAAAAAAATCGAAATATATTTTTATGTTAAATACGTAAAAATGTAAGCTTAACAAAATATTTCCGTTACCGTTAGTGCCTGAAGCTATTGCGAGTGTTCGAAATAATATTTTCTTTATTTTAGTGGATTTTTTCAAATTTTTGGTTGGAACCGTCAGGCACCGGAAGTTTGAAATTTACCAAATATAAAATTATATAGCAACGTTTTTGTTATGTTTTTTTTTTGGTTTGTTGATTAGAAATGTCGCCATATATTTGGATAATTACTGTGCATCGATTCCCTTGATGGTATATTTGCGAACACAAGACATCTGTTCGCTTCGAACTGTTCGCCGCCCACGACTTCCATTACGCAAATTATCACAAAAATTCGACAATAGAGGTGATTGCGAAGAATATGTGGGAATGTTTCATGGAATCGACGTAACAACAGTAGCATGAATTGACAATAAGATTGTTAATATGGCATCACCAATGGTTGGAATGAAGCGTTATATTTCGGCCGATGGTCAAACGCCCGAGAATGCACAATACATTGAGCGATATAATAAAAAGAAAAATGTAATGGTATTCATTCCGTGTCCAAATATTGTTCATGAATATAACAAATACATGGGCGGGGTTGACCTTTTAGATTCGTCACTCGGCCGTAGTCATATCCGCATAAACTCACGCAAATGGACAAATCGCTTGTTCCACCATATGTGTGATATGACCATAATCAATGCCTGGATTTTATACAAGCGGCGTTATCCAGTAACTAGTCAAATGGAGCCGAAGAAAGTGTTGCATGAATTTGTGTGTGAAGTTGCCCATTGCTTGACAAAATCTGGTACTGAAATGAGATTGGGAAGTTGAAATTGTTGCGAAACGTCATCGCCCAATGTCTGCTCCGATGCCGCCGCGTGACATTCGCCTAGATAACGTTGGGCATTTACCCGAATATGTCAAGGAAGGAAAACCGCGTTGCAAAAATCCGAAATGTACATCCCGAACAAAAGTTCGATGCCTAAATTGGTGGTATACATTTGTGTTTTTCGACGGAAAAAACAGTTTTATTGAGTTCCACCAAAACTAAATGTCATTGCTGATATTTTAACAATATTAATTCTTTATTTTTTTTAACTTTTGTAATTTTCTGAATAAGATATGTTGATTTTTGTGAACAAAAAAATTTTTTTTATGGCAAATACACCTTTAAAATTTTTGATCTCTGGGTACCGCAAAGAATCAACCAAGTTTTTCTTACCTAGGTCAGGTAAATAAAACATATGAACCAAGTCGTAGAACAAAAGTTGCTCAAAAACGCGTGTTTTATTACATTAATTTTTTTTCGGCTGAAAAAGTCAGGCTATTAAGGGTTAAATAAAAGTTAAGATCTTGTGAACCTTTTTCTATTGTCATTTTAATGAATTCTGGTAAATAAGATTAAAAGTTTCCACTGTTGTGGCATCACTAAAAAATATTTATTTTTTCGTTTATCTATTTTTTTTTTGAATTGTATTTTTTGTAACAAATTTGTCACACCAAAGAGTAATTTCGCAAATAACAAAATTTATTCTTGGCCGATTTTTGTGTCTCTAGTGGAATCTACATATCAAATTTCATATGTCTAAATTTATGTCTAAAGAAGATAAGAAAAGATACTTTTTACCTTTTTGGGCCGTTTTTACCCCTTTAACATAAGAATTTCCAAAAGTTTTCCTCTCTCTGATGTTTCTATCTCTAGTGGAATCCACATGCCATATTTCATATTCCTAGATTCGTATTTTTTATAATATACCAAATCTAAAATTTTTCTCTTGTTTGGCCGTTTTTCCTCCCTTATAAGTTAGATTTGGCAATAAATTCATTATTGATGATGCCCAAGTAATCGGTGGAGTCTGTATATCGAAATTCATATATATAAGCTAATATGTTAAGAATATGCAGAAACGTACAATTTTTATCATTTTTGGCCGTTTTTTCCCCTTAAATGCCGAATTTCAAAAAAAAAATATTCCTGAGCCAATGTTTGTTTCTCGGATGGAAATTTCATATTCCTTAATCTACGAATTTTTAAAAATCCCTTCTAAGTGGATTTTTACGACTACAGTTCAAATTCCAAGTTTCTGGGTCGAAGCGATTGGGCTGGGCGATGATGATCATCCAGGCATCTCTTTTATATATAAAAGGTAAACGAAAATTAAGCGTTTTATATTTCCTGCATGAAGTCTCTAAAGACCCATTGTGTATTTGAATGTGCTGTATAAAACTTGTGGAATGAACTCCGTGCCAAGTGCTCGATATATTTATAATAAATAGAGGAGGAACCACTTAATATTAAAACATTTCTTGCGAATAGAAATCAAATGTTTTTACACTGTACCACTATGTGGTCAGGGTATTATGACTTTGTGCTGATGTTAGTAACTACCAGAAATATCTGAACTAAACCCGTCCATCCGCCCGTTCCTCTGTACGTCTGAGTGTCCTTGTAAACTTTGTAATAAAACTGTAGGTGCCAGATATGAATATATTTTAATGAAATGAATTAATGAATTATTTGAAATTTTATCGGCTATAGAATGAAAGCTATTGAAAATTGTTAAAATCGGTTGATGTTCAGACCTAGCTCACATATAAATGACCCCATGAGATCGACTTAAATTTCCATAATAGATAGTAGTCCATCATATCTGAAGTCCATCATATCAGTAGTCCAAAAATAAACCCTATAGGACAATTATTAGTTATAGCCCCCATAGGAAGCTGCTTCCCGATTTTTGTTTAAGTCCATCAAAAAAACACAAAAATATTCCAAAGATTTTTCTCAAATTGGTATAGGATATATATTTGAGTAAAATAAGTGACCACTAAATATCGTAATGAGCGGTCCTTTCTTACACCTAGTTCCCATAAAAAAACAGCATCGGATATGAACTTTTTCATATTTGAACTCTACAAAATAATAACAACTAGCAGAGCCCAGCACTAAAAATTCGAGTGCAAATTCTAGGAAAGTTTATTTTCTCATACAATTTTTTCTTTCAATGTTTTTTTAATCTACACTTATAAATTTTGTTAATAAAATAATAAATAAAATTCATTAGATTGTGAATTTTTAAATCGAATTCAATAAAATTGATTATAAATATTTGTTGAACACAAAGAAGATATATAAATGGGTTTGTTAAAAAATAATTTTATAAGTGCCTAAAGGAATGCTAATCAATTCACAATTCAACACAGGGGTTTTTATATAACAAATTTAATAAACTCACGCACATCAGTGTATAGTTTTATGTATGTATTAGTAGCAACTTTAAATGATCATTACTACACAAACATGTATCAGACGGTGCTTATCTGCAATCTGGTGGACAGTTTAAAAGAAATACCTTTCAAATGATATATTTTTTGTCGAAATCGGTTGGTAAATAAAAGTTAAAAGTGGGTCACAAGAAATCGTCTTGCCAATTAATATTAAAGAAGTCATTAATATATGATCTGTATTAATTTTCTATACACACAAACAATTTTTTCATTTCGGTCTAGACCGACTATAATTTTCTTACTTAATATAATTTTTGATTTTGTATTCAGTTTTAAAAATTTAAGTTGATAGTTTTTCTAATTCACAAATGAAGTCAATCAATTCAGTTCGTATTAGTCAATAATTCTGAACCAAATATATGTAGTTATTTATAATTACAGTGATGTAATTTATGTTGAGATCAGAGTGGTGAATCCTGATTTAGTACAAAGATCACATACAAATTGAAATACATATGAAAGCAAGTGAGACAATTATAGTCGCTCTATACAGATTATAAGATTCCCTATGATACCCATGGGTTTCGGGGAATGGTCCTACATCAAGGTCATAAATGCATAAACTCATATAATTTTTACTTTAACAATTTATTGTTCTAGCAAATTGTTTTCACTACAAATGAAAATTGTGTTCTTTTCGGAAGAAATATTTATTTTAACTCTTCTGTTATTTGTTTCAAAAAAAATTCCTGTACCTAACTTATTTTCTTAGGCGTCATTTATTTATTTAAGTTTGTTTGTTGTTCTAGCAAATAGTTTTCATTACAAATGAAAATTGAGTTGTTTTCCGAAGAAATATTTATTTTAACTTTTTCAATAGTAATTCTAAACAAAATTCTGCAACTAACGTATTTTCTTCTGTGTTGTTTGTTTATTTCAGTGCTTTAAAATTAAACTACATGATATATTTTTTAAACTGTATTCTACGTTTTGTAGTTTTTTTTAATTATTAATCATTACTTCATTCTTTTTTTTTGAAATGTTTATTTAAATGCAATTATATTACAATTCAATTACAATACAATTATATGTATGAATTTTAATGATGCAGTACTCAACATGTTGCTACAACAGATGTTTATAAATAGTCATAGTATAGCTGTTGTTGCATGAAAAAATAATAACAAAAAATGAAAAACAAGTAAGAATGTTATACACTTTACCTGGTTTCTATGTTTACATTAATATCTGGCCTTATCTCACAATTTATGAAAAATGTTAACAACATATTTGAAAATGTAAACAATTTGATAAACTTAAAAACATTGATTTTTTAGATTTATTTAGAGGTGCCACCATTTCTAGGCGATATTTTTTCAATTTTAAATAACAACCTGTACGAAATAATAACAAAAAATAATATCGTAACTTTCTCAAGGTAAATGGTAATTGTATGAATAAATGTGATTGAAATAGACAGACAGACAGGCGTACATATATCGGGTTTTTAAATGTTTGCATATTTATTGGTTTTTTAACACATTTTCAGTTATTTTTAATGAAAAATTATTTTGTGTGTATAGAAAATTAACATAACTTCTATAGTATTTATTTGCAAGGCGATTTTTTGTGACCGATTTTATACTTTTAGTTACAAACCGATTTTGACAAAAAATATATCATTCGAAAGGTATTCCTCTTTAGCTGTCCACCATATTTATAGATGTGCATCGTCTGGTAAATTTTTTTGGAGTAATAATAATTTAAAGTTGCTAATAACACATGCATAAAATTACGCAGTATAATGATGGGCATGTTTTCTTCAGTGTGTCCACCAATTTCAGTGTCATCTTCATCTTCGGTGCTTTTATCTTAAAACTGCATAATTTTAGAACTCCACCAACAAACCTCCGCAAGCAATGCATATAATTTCGAAGAAGTTTTTGGAAAGAACTGTGTACAGCGAGATGACATACAGACACGAGTGAACAAGTTGCTGTATTATTTTGAAAAAATCAGTGCATCCATGACGTTAAAATTACATTTCATGCATTTCCACCTTCATGCGTTTCCACCTTAAATAAATAAAAATAAATAAATAAATAAAATAATACCTTTTTGGCACAATCACCTCAGGAATCGGACGAACAAGGAGAGAAGTTCCACCAGGTGACCATGCCAATGGAAAAGCGATTCAAAGGGTAAAAATGAGATGCATTGCTTGCGGAGGTTTGTTGGTGGACACACTGAAGAAAACATGCCCTTGAATACTAGGTCTAACTCGGATGATGATGCAGACTCAGACCATGAATATGAAAAACCTACGAAGAAAACAAGATCATCAGAACCACAAGCGTCACTTCAACGAGGATGGATATTGACAATAATTGAAAATGTTCTAAATTTTGTTTCCATGCATAGATAACAAATAAAAATTTCATATTTTCTGTGTAAGAATAGCTGTAATATGAATCGGAATTTTATTTTCATGCAAAATAAAGTTATAAAGAAAATTGGATTTAGCAAAAAAGGTGAAAATGGGGAAAAAATGGGGGAAAAGGATATTTTTGCGATTTTTAAGGGACTGGATGCACCTTTTTCGGGTAGGATTGTTCAACTTTTTTTTCTCCTATTCAATATCTATAACTTTCAGACACAAAAGAGATATACCGTACGGTTAGCGAGTTATAACCATGTTAAAATATACAAAAAGAGATCAAAATCCACCTTGAGCAAAAAAATTCGTATGGCCATTAAATTATAATGGCAGCCAACTTGACAAAACTAATGATGCAGAAGTTCTTATTTTTCGGGCTACTTTCAGTTGCAATTCTCAGAATTAAGTCCCAAATCAATGAGTTGAAAAATGTTTTACTGTGTTATATAATGCTGTGTGCGTGTTTATTAAATTTATTAACATGTTTTGTAAAAAGCGTTTATGTAAAGCCCTGTGTTGAATCGTTAATTGGCTAAAATTGATTAGCATACCTTTAGGCTCTTGTAAAATTATTTGTTAGCAAACCCATTTATATATCTTCTGTGTGTTTAACAAATATTTATAATGAATTTTATTGAATTCTATTTAAAAATATACAATTTTTATGAATTTTATTTAAATATTCATAAATTTTTCATAAATATAGATTAAAAAAACATTTAAAGAAAAAATTTTATGAGAAAATAAAATTTCTTAGAATTTGTTGTTATTATTTTGTGGCGTTCTGATATGAAAAAGTTCATGTCGGATGCTGTTTTTGTATGGAACTAGGTCAAAGAAGGAGCGATCATTACGATATTTAGTAGTCACTTATTTTACTCAAAAATATATCCTATACCAATTTGAGAAAAATGTTTGAATAACTTTTGTTTTTTTTTTAATAACTAAGTAACGATTTTACTATGTACGGGACTACGACTTAAAATTCTACCATAGGGCTTTCTTTTTATGTACTTATTGATGGGTATAATAAAAGTAACTAAACCAAACTTGAGAGATGTTTATACGATAATTTGTATTTTACGGTGATTTAAGCCGATCTCAAAAGACATCTTTGTATGAAGGCTAGGTCCTAACATGCACCAAATTATACCAATTTCAATAACGTTATTGCTATGTCCGACAAAAACATATATACGAAATTCATCAAAACATATTTATATTTGCGACTTGTAGTTTGATAACAAGCTTAACATGGAAGGACTGACGGACGGACTTAAGTCCATACTAGTATATTCAGTGCTTGTATAACAATTTCTATGATACTGTGATAATTTCAGTACTACTATTGTTTAAATAAAGCCCTTTAAAATGTCAGTTTTGATTTTAACACATTCTCAGCACAACAGTATTATTTCTTCTTTGTTTTGTCTTGCTCTTCTTAAGTACTCGTACGGTCTTATGTCAAGTTTAATATTTGTTAAATTAGTTCATTAGATTACAAGTTTTTCAACATAACTACATAATTGCTCTTAATTATTTCCTGAATATTGTAGTTGTTGTACTCCTTTAAACAATTGTGAATGACAACAGCCATTAACTATATGTTTCTAGGAAACATGTGTTGTCAGTATTAATTCTTGTAAATTGCAAAACCAAAGCTGTTTGATGTTGTTGCATTAATTAACATAAATTTTTTGGTCACATGTATGTTTTTCATTATTAGTCGTATGTATGTATTTCGTATTCAGGTTAATTGCTCATTGTACTCAATGTTATGCTTAAAATTATGTTTATAACCTCATCATTAGTATTACGATGTAGTATTAATTATTTTCTGTTTATTTTTTTTATCTAGAAAAGTTGGGTATTAATCTATGAAAGTTCTCGTTAATTTTGTATTGATT
The DNA here is from genome assembly GCA_963682025.1 of Cordilura impudica. NCBI lineage: Eukaryota > Metazoa > Arthropoda > Insecta > Diptera > Scathophagidae > Cordilura > Cordilura impudica. Next base: position 50,851,746 of record OY821517.1, read on the forward strand.
TTTGAAAGATCAAAGTTCATTAAATATGATAAAAGTTTAGTAATTAAATTTTTGGAAAAGTCTTAATTTTATGTAGGAAAAGTATATGAAAACATAGTGCATTTTATATTTTGTAGTGCAGATTTTGTTGCTAAATTCACCTATTTTATATAGGAAATAATATTGGAAATTCAATAGTTTTTTTTTTGAGTTTTTAGTGTATTAATATACAAGTAATAAAATATCCGTCCGATTAATTAACGCGATTAAAACGAATTATCAAAATTAGCTTCGAGTACGAATTACCAAAATTAGCTTCGAGATTAACAAGTTCAACTTTTCCTCAACTTAACACTTTGTGTTTGTTTTAACATCTAGAAAACAACTGACTGCTCTTATTTAAAATTATAATTTAAGTGTCTTTATTATTGACCGTCTGTGTTTTGTAATTTCCGTTAAATCGGTAACTTATCCCATATTTATAATTTTATGGCAACTTTCATTGCTAAGTTCTTAGTGTTTTCAGAGTTATATATAAAAATTCAAAGTCAAGTAAAAAATTTTTGAACATATAGTATATAAAAAAAAAAAAAACACAAATGGAAAATTATAGTCGGTCTCAAGACCCTATCTCTTAGATCCAACTAATTAGATATAGAAAATAAGCATAAACCAAATTTGATTGGATTTGTAATTAATTTTTTTTCCTTCGGCTATGAAAAAGTTCATATCGGATGCTATATATATATATGAGGACTAGTTCGAAAAATGGACCGATCCTGATTAACATTGCAAAAATATATACAAACCAAATTTGAGAAAAATCTGTGCCATATTTTTGGTTTTATTGACAGATTTAAGTGAAAATCGGGAATCAGCTTTATATGGGATCTATGACGAAGAATTGTGCTATTGGGTTTATTTTTGGACTACTGATAAGTGGAAATCTATATGATAATTCTGTGGTTTTCTGGAATAACCGCGTATGTCATAAAATCAAAATGTTCAAGGAAGCAAAAAACGTTATATTTGAAATTATGGGCTCGATATAAAGATTTTAGAGCTTTTTATTTAACAGTCCTGTAGATATGGGCAATAAATACTTTATATAAAATTTTGAGTCAAGAATCTTTAGAGGAATAGGTCCTAGAGAAGAACGAAAAAAAATATATGTAAATTACACTTAAAGTGTGTGCAGATAAAACAAGTTATGTCGACAAACGACGTTTTCTTTGAAAAGGAAATCTACCAATGCAACCACCCATGTAGACATATGTTGTTGTTGATTGAAAAATGGATTTTTTTGTTCGTCAACAAAAAGTTAACGGGACTTAGGATGAGAATATAACAACGTATAAAGAATAATAGTGACAAAAAATAACAGAAATAAACACACAAATTTTTACAAGTGGTTATATACTGAAAACTAATCCAAAATTCTTTTGCATTTTTTTTCATTAATAACAACGTATGTCGCTATGTGTCGTTTTCTGAGAAAATAATTTGTCAGCGATCAAACGTAGGTTGACATACGTCGTTATTGCTGCAAATTAACTTAATAAACATTTAAGTTAGTTCGTTATTTAAAGAAAAAACTCTGAAATGATCAATATTAAAAAAAAAAAAAAAAAATGAACACATGTAAAGACCGTTAAAAATTAATATATTTGTAATCGTTAACTCGAAACTGACAAAAAATGGACATACGCGGTTATTCCAGAAGACCACAGAATTTTGATATTATGGCAATTTAAGTCGATTCATAGGCACATTTGTATGGGTACTAAACCTGAACATGTACCGACTTTCATCAATTTCAATAGCATCCATCCTATAGCCGAAGAAGCCTATGTACTAAATTTAATCAAAATATATTCATATTTGCGACCTGTAGTTTGATTTGAAGCTTAAATTCTGTCATTAAATAGTTTTATGGCTTTCTCGGTTGTTTTTATATTCTGTAAAAATGAATGAAAAATATTTTGAATTTAACTGAAAATGTAAAAGCCCGGTTTTCAAAATCCTTGTGAATTTATTCGTTTTTTTTTAGCAAATGTGCGGTTAACTTTAATGAAAAATATTTTGTGTTTGTAGAAAATTTACATAAGCCAAATTTAAACGACATCTATAGTATTAAGAGGCAAAGCGATTTCTTGTGACCGATTTTATACTTTTAGTTACTAACCGATTTTTACAAAAAATATATCATTCGAAAAGTATTTCTTTTTAGCTGTCCACCATATTTAGAGATGTGTACCGTCTGGTACATTTTTTCGGAGTAATGATAATTTAAAGTTGCTACTAACACATAAAACCATAAAATGCTACATGTGGCCGAAGAAGCTTATATACTAAATTTCATCAAAATATATTCATATTTGCGAAATGCAGTTTGATTAAAATGTTTACATGAACACACAGACAGACGGACATGCTACATCGACTCAGAAAGTGCTACTGAGTCGATCGGTATATTAAAAGATGGGTCTAGGTCAAATTTTTAGTAGTTTCAAACATCAAAACAAAGTCTTTATACCCTGACCGCTATTAAAGGCGATACATTTCAAATGACGTCTCAACAGAATTTTTGGTTGACGCAACTTTGTGAGTTCAAAATAACTTTTTCACCATCTAAAATCACTAATTTTTTAAATAGACTGATTCGGACTTAAATTGAAGATAATAAGTAAATAAATTGCTCTTGTTGAATTTAGTGCAAATATTTAATTTTTTAACAAGTAAGAGAGTTAAGTTCGGCTGTGTCAATCTTTTATTGTAATAGTTATGATCATTATTGATCTGCTCATTCTGTAACGCTGTATGTCATTATCAATTATACATCTAACATAAAATTAAAAAATAAGCACAAAAATTTTTGGCGGGAAACATAAAGACGCTTATATGTCGTAAAGTACGCGTCGTAGAGCAAAATAATTGAAATTTTAACCTCTCATTTGACGAAAGACGCAGAAGAACAAAATGCTTGAATTTAATTTGAATATAGGGCCAGCAGTTTAAATAAATACCTTATTCGAATTGTGGACTAACTTATTAAAGGATAGCAGCACGAAAAACGTAAAATATTTGGGAGCAACATAAAATTTCTTTAATCTCGAAAACTAAGCGTCTCACTGTGGGGTCAACGAAATGCAAAGTGGCGATTAATTCAGAGAAGGCGTAATTTTAAAATATTTTTATTATACCCTATACCACTATGTGCTCAGGGTGCTGATGTTTGTAACTACCAAAAATATTTGATCTAGACCTATCTTTTATTATACCGATCGACTCAGAAAGTGATTCTTATGTCCGTCCGTCCGTCCGTCTGCCTGTGTGTCCACGTAAAACTTGTAATCAAACTGCAACCAGCAAATATGAAAACATTTTGATGAACTGTAGTAGGCGAGCTTCTATCGGCCATAGCATGAACGCTGTTGAAATTGGTGAAAATCGGTGAAAGTTCAGACCTAGTCCCCATACGCTATGAAATCGATTTTTTAATTATCACAAAGCTTAAGGCGGGATCCCAATTCGATGCCTAGCAATTTTCAATCATTTGGTTGTATATAATTGCCAAAATCGATACCCAAGATCTTTTTGAATAATTCGTGGATAATTTGTTGATTTCATTTTAGACAAACGAAATTTTGCGAGGATGAGTCAAATTTTAAAAATTAAAATTTTAAAAATATTTCAACAATATCAAATTTTTTATACAAAATTTTATAAAATTTGACCATTCATCTAAAATTTGTGCGGTATCGGAAGATGATGAATGAGAAAAAAATTTTTAATCAATTTATTAATATTTTATTTCTTTTTAAGGTCACATTTTTTAAATTTGACACAGTGAATATCAATTTTTTTTAATAAATGTTTCCTATGTTCATTCCACGAAGTAAGTATAATACCAATAGAAAATAAAATTTCTTTGACAAGCGCACTTGTTTCCTGAACTCACTCACAGCAATTCTCAAGACTGCTCAGTTCTTAAGACTTCAGTATTTTCTTTTATGAGAGGTGCCTGCCCATTTTTTTTGTACGACTACTCATACTTACAACCAATTAAGTTGCACAAAGTCCTTAGGCTCTGGCCACCACCGAACTGTAAATATATAATGATATCTATATATCATGTATGGGAGGTGCCACGCCCACTGAAATATCAAAATTGTCTCTTTAAACCTATGCGCGCATGTTATATGTTATGTTATACATATATTAGACAATGAAAATTTTTGTTTAAAAAAAAATACCTTTAAAAGAAAATTCATTTTGAGTAAGGGAAACCCATGCGCTGATTATAAATGGCCATTTAAGCTGAGTTTTTGTTGTTTGGTTATATTACACTGCGGTTGCTAATTTTTTTTTATCATAAATGGAAACTTCACCTCACCTCCGTCTGCAAATAATATTTTTCACCTCGACTACAATTTGAAGTCAAAAAAACCTTTCTGTCCTAAAATTGCCGTAGTATTTCAACAAGTTCCTCCGACACAGGGTATCAGTAAAGTCGAGTAAAAAAATCATCTTTTATAACATTGTAGCAAGTATCTATGTTTTGTTTCAGATTTTTAATAAATATAAATTGTTAGGAATATTAAAATTTTCTTTATCTTATCTTAAAACCTATTATACTTGTTAAAATCTTTTTTAATCTTTTTTTTTTTTTTAAATTTAATCACAAGCTTTCAAACCATTTCCGACACATAAAGCATAAGCCATCATATGAGGTATTGTATTTTGCTCATAGACACCAGTAAATAAATTAGCCCACGATCCGGTGGCATAAACAGGAACATCTTCTCCACCATGAGTTTCAGAATCTACGGGTAAAGTGGAAGCATATCTGTCGTCAGCAGCACCGGTCATTAGAGTGGCTGGATTACGTCTAACAGCATTCTCGGAATCATAGAATTTTTCATAGCCGGGGCCATTCGTATAGCTTAAAACCATAAAGGGATTTTTATCATTGGTACTGGTAGGCGACTGGCCAAATATGTCATTGCCACGATTCTGAAAAGGATTGAATTTTTTTATTAGCATATAAATTAATTAATTAAGGCTGCAGTTAAACTGACTAAACTTTTCATTCACCTTTATTGATTATAATTTATATTGATTATAATTTAAATGGTCAGACAGACGGATGGACCGATAATCTAACCTCAATAAAAAATAAATAAAAATTATTTAAAAAAATTTGTTTTTATTAAAAAAAAAAAAAAATTAAAAAAAATGTGTTTTTTAAGCGATAAAAAAATTTGAACTCATTTAAAAATTTTTTTTAATTTTTTGTTCATGAAAAACCTGACGTAGTACAGCAAAACGGAAAACGAATTCAGAACCAGAGACCACCATTATTTTGTCTTGGACGGTATAATTAATACCAATGTTTTGTTGAGGTATTTTGTATTTTGTATTTTGTTTTGATACAAAAACCACACTGTTTATGAGGATATTTTCAGTAAACCAAAAACACCACTGTGCAGGAAGTAAATATCACTTTGTCATTTCGCATCCAATAATGAATTTTCGAACCCATAAATTATACATATTCTTGGTCCTTCTAACAACTCGAGTCGATATATCAAAGTCCATCTGTTCGTCCATCCATCTGTCTGTCTGTTCGTCTATTCGCCTGTTCTTTGAAATCACACTCATTCACAAAATGAACTGTTTACGTGTATAAACTTAGGGCAGTATTGTTTGTCAAAATTACGTATTTATTTAAATTACGTATTTAAAATGGGGTAAATCGAGCTGCATTGCGCCAAGATAAATGTTAAAAATACAGTGTGATTATTGTAATAACTTGGTATTAATATTTTTAAATTGTTTACTTATCAAATAATTTGCTTCCATTTATTATAAGTTTTATATTAAGTCCAGATATTAATGGAAACGTAAAACCCAGGTGGAGGGTATCAAAGATACGGCATAGCCTAATTTAACACTCCTACTTTTGATACCCTATACTACTATAGAATTATGAATTTCTCATTAAAATATTTTAACTGATTATAATCAGTTAAATAATAATTATTAGTCAGTTTTCATAAGTTGCTTTAATAATATGATCACCAACTTTATGTGGTTTGGGTATAATGACTTTGTGCTGCTGTTTGTAACTATCAAAATTATTTGACCTAGAACCATCTTAAGTTATACCGATTTACTTAGAATCACTTTCTGAGTCGATTTAGCGATGTCGTTCCGTCCGTCCGTCCGTCCGACCTTCTGTGTGTCCACGTAAACCTTTTAATCAAACTTCAGATCGCAAATATGAATATATTTGGATGAAATTTGGTATGTATGCTTTTATCGGTTATATAATCAACGCTACTAATGAAATTCGGTCCATGTTCAGACCTAGTCCCCATACAAATGACCTCTATGAAATCGACATAAATTGCCATAAGATCCAAATTATCATATAGATCTCAGTCAAATTGGGTTTGTATATGTTTATTGTATCCATTAATTAGTAGTCCAAGAATAATCCCTATAGGACAATTCTTCGTCATAGGCCACATTTAGAGCTGCTTCCCGATCTTCATTTAAATCTATCAAAAAATAAAAAATTTGCACAGATTTTTCTAAAATTTGGTTTGTATATGTTTTTGTAAAAAATGAGTGACCTTACCAAATATGGTAAAGATCGGACCATTTTTCGACCTATTCCCCACATAAATATAGTACCCGATATGAACTTTTTCATCAAAAATATTAATAACAATGCCACTCAAATTTGGTTTATGTTTATTTTCTATATCCAATAAGTTGGACCGAAGAGATAGAGTCTCTAAGCCATGGTATAGGGTATCATATAGTCGGTGTAGATCGTCTGTAACTTTCTTACTTATTATATATTTCTTACTTGTTTTAAATTCAATTTGCTACACCAACTTTTGAGTATGAAATAATTTTTCAGTGAAAATCAACGGCTCCAGAGAAGCCGTGGGATATATATTGTACAATATATCGGAATAGTTTGGAAAAAAACATGCGAAAAATCGAAATAAATCTAAGAAAGCTGAAATGTTCGGCATCTTGTACAACTGATAGAAGTGAGAAGAAATGTTCCCACATTAAGCAAGTCATCAAAAAATTGCTAATTTAATGGCACATTTTGCTTTAGCTACTTGGAATTAAATGTGAAAAATTGTAAGAAAGAACTAATCAATTTTTGTATCCCCTTTATTTCTTACTAAGAAAAACTCTGGGTTCCTCAATTTTGTCTTTTCTTTAAAATTAATACCATTTTTAAACTCTTTCTTTTAACTCATACTCTCTGTCTGTCTGTCTGTCTGCCATGGGTGGACCCCATTCCCCCTTATCCAATTGATCTGAAACTTGGCCCATAGTGTTGTCGTGACTACAAATTAACTTTGCCTCAGTCACGCGCAGTCACGCACGGTCACGCACAGACACGGAGTAACCTAAATGTAATTTCCCCTCATCCCATCGATCTAAAACTTGGTCCATACACTTGCTGTGAAAAAAGATTAACTCTGACTTAGTCACGCGCAGTCACGCACGGTCACGCACAGTCACGGAGTGATCTACATGTCATTCTCCCTCACCCGATCGATCTCAAACCTGGTCCATACACTTGCTGTGAAAAAAGATTAACTTTAACTTTGTCACGCGCAGTCACGCACGGTCACGCACAGTCACGGAGTGATCTAAGTGTAATATCCCCTCATCCGATCGATCTAAAACTTGGTTCATACACTTGCTGTGAAAAAAAGATTAACTTTAGCTTAGTCACGCGCAGTCACGCATAGTCACGCACAGTCACGGAGTGATTTAAAACACATTTTCCCTTATCCGATCGATCTAAAACTTGGTCGATAGACTTGCTGTGAAAAAAGATTAATTTTATAATAGCCACACACAGTCACGCACAGTCACAGAGATATTCAAAACTCATATGCATAAGGAAAGAAAGAGTTTTAATGAAAACTTTGTTTTTATGGGTTAGATTATTTATTTTTTTTTTTTTTGAATTTGTTATGGAGTCAGTAACTAAGTTTAGCCAAATCGATTTCAAAGATTATATTTTACTTACCGGATAACCGGCGAATGTAAAAACATGAGAATGATCGGCTGTAACCACTATCAAAGTTTCCTCATCATAGGTCATTTCACGAGCCGCTTCTATGGCTTTAGAAAATTCCAAAGTTTCATCTAAGGCAATTCTGGGAGTATTAGCATGGTGGCCAGCATCAATTCTGCCTCCCTCTATGAGTACAAAATAACCATTGTCGTCTTTACTCAAAAATTCTATGGTTTTTCGGGTCATTTCTTCGAGTGTGGGCTGTGTAGAGGTGGCCTCAACATTTAGATGATACGGGAAATGATCATCATGAAATAAACCCAACAAACGATCCGCTTTATTAACATCGAAATTTATCAAATCTTCTTTGGTGTCCACATAAGCATTGCGAGAATTAAGATTTTGGAATTCTTCGATTAGATTACGGCCATCTGAACGATGCCCATTTTCATAGAGAGCAGCATCCACAAAATGCTTTTTACCACCGCCCATCATAACTTTCAATTTACTACCAGTTGTACCGTGTATTAGCTGATGGGCAATATCGTCAACTCCCGAGTTGAGACCGCACATTGTTTTCACTTCGGCATCATCTTCCCAGTCACGATCGCCAATATGAGCATAAGCTCCCGCTGGCGAGGCATGTGTCAGACGTGTATTGGTAATAACACCAGCAGATTTTCCCGCATCAATGGCCCATTGAGCTATTGAGGTAACATGATTGTTGACATCCTGCATGGTTTCACAGTTTTCACGCTCTACCATGCCGTTGACACCGATCGTACCATAAAATCCCTTCACACCACACAAATAGGCAGTGGCGGTATTAGCAGAATCGGGTACGATCTTATCGATGGCATAAGTTTTAGCCAAGCCAACGTATGGAAATTTCTCAAAGGCTAATTGAGACTCTTCTCCACCTAATAAAGTGCGAGCAGCCGCAATTGTTGTTAAGCCCAGACCGTCACCCAAAAACATTATCACATTTTTAGCCTGCTTAGTTTTGGACGGATTTGTCAGTTTACTGGCAATAAATTCTTTGCCTTGACTGCGCCAAAATTCCGTATTTTGTTCACCATCTTGTACTCGGCCTTGAAAGAATGCAGAATCTTCTTTAAAATCGGGATGCATAAATTTCTCACGACATTCTTCATCGTATATGGCACAGGAAGGCATTGCCTGTACTGCAATAGCAAAAACGGTCAAATAGACCAACACCTCGGTAATATGTAGTGTGCGGCACATCGTTTAATCGGCAACTAACTAAATGTTTATTATTTAAATTGGTTTTTTTATTAATGCCCAGATTCTTAGCTAAATTTTTGGCCTAAAATTTACAACTTAAACCATTAGAAAAGATAAGATTAGTTTGGAATTCAAATTTGGCAGAAAAAAACAAGTAAGAAAATTATAGTCGGTCTAGACCGACTATACGATACCCTATACCATGCGTTTATAAACCCTTTCTCTTAGGCCCAACTAACAGGACATTGAAAATAAGCAAAAACCAAATTTGAGTGGGATTTTTATTAATTTTTTTGGCTGCAGATATGAAAAAGTTCATATCGGATGCTATATCTATAAAGGGACTAGGTCCAAAAATGGACCGATCCTGATCATGTTTGGTAAAGTCTCTTGTATTTTGAAAAAATATGTACAAACAAAATTTGAGAAGAATCAGTGCAATATTTTTGCTTTTTAATAGATTTAAGTGAAGATCGGGAAGCAGCTCTATATGGGGTCAAAGGGATCATTTTTGGACTACTCATTAGTGGATGTAATGAACGCATACAAACCCAATTTGAGTAAGATCTATGTGACAATTTGGATCTTATGGCAATTTATGTCGATTTCATATGGGTAATTTGTATGGGGGCTAGGTCTGAACATGGACCGATTCTCACCAATTTCAATAGCGTTCATCCCATGGCCGATAAATGCTTATATACCAAATTTCATCAAAATATATTCATATTTGCGACCTGCAGTTTGATTACAAACTTTACATGGACACACAGACGGACGGACGGACGGACGGACGGACGGACGGACGGACATTGTTAAATCAACTCAGAAAGTGATTCTGATTCGATCGGTATAATTAAAGATGGGTCTAGGTCAAATATTTTTGGTTGTTACAAACAGCAGCACAAAGTCATTATACCCAAACCACATAGTGGTATAGGGTATAACAATTAGAATTGAATAATTTGGTTCATAATTTGTGATTCGTAACAAAAAATGGATTAAATAATGTGTACCCCATTATTTTATCGTTAACTAACTAAATATTTATTAACTAAATGGGTTTTTTATTATTGAACAGATTCTTAATTTTATTTTGTTCAAATATTTACAACTTCAGCCATTGATAAGATTAGTTTGAAAAACAAATTTGACAAAATAAAAATAAAATCTTATATATTAAAAGAATTTATGAATAAACTTTGCATTCAAGATTTTTATACCTTCCACTCCAGTTTGCAGAGGGTATATATAAGTTTGTCATTCCGTTTGTAATAATTAGAAAAAAAATTTTGGACCCCATAAAATATATATATATTTGTGATCCTTATAACAACCGGAGTTGATATAGCGATGTCCGTCTGTCCGTCTTTGAAAATCACGATGACGGCATCAATCGGGCAGCTAGGGTGCTTGTTGGCATAAAAAAATGATTCACTAACATCCTGAAAAGTTTGCTATTTAAAATCGTCTAAATCGGTCAATTAGGGCCCGAGATTTGAATGAAGAACTACAAAAAGTCTTGAAAAAATATAATTTTCTATGTTGTTCTTGTCACGATCACGCCCTGAAGTGTGCAGATGCAGTGATCATTTTTATTGAGAATAATTCAACAAATTCATGGGAAGATTTCTATTTCAAAAATCGTTAAAATCGGTGGAACAGGTCTAGGGAAATCTCTGAAAAAGTAAAAAAAAAATGAAAATATGATGTTTCTATATTGTTCTTGTTGTTATTCTAAATGTTGTGTTGTTGTCATAGCTGGACTTGTTGTTCTTGTGGTCGTTGTGGTAATAATATAATAAAAACTAACCCTTTGTACATTTTTTTTTATTAACTCTTGTAGAAAAATTTTAAAGTTTCCATGTTTTGGCATCACCCTAAAAATTTGTTAGATCATTTCTGTTATTACCACGAGCCTGCCTGCAAAATTTCAGATCGAATGGCTCACGGAAAATTGGTTAAAATCGATCCAAAATTTTTTCGACAAGCAGACACTACGAGTTAATATAAAGGGAGTAAAAAATCACCAACATCTAAAGCAAATAATGCTAAAATACCTAGTTGTTAATAAAAAAAAAACAATGTAAATATAGCAAAAAAAAAATTGTATGTATATATTTATTTATAAATTTATATAAACATATTATATAATACAAATAATATACATATATTATATAAATATGTATATCCATAACAACTGCATGTTAGAAATAAATCGGTATATTATTTTATTTACATAAAATTCTGCAATATTTTGTTGTGGGGAAAACACATTTCTTTTGCATTAACAGAGTGTCACTTCATTTTGCTCAGCGTGACTATGCCACAGTAGATGGCGCTACAATTTTTCAATTTAACATTAATGTTAATATTTTCAACTGGATATCATACAGAACAATGTTAGGAGTACACACTGGTTGGTCTTTTAATTCATACGTATTTTCATTATTCTTTTACAAATATGAACATAAGTTTGGCATATTAACTTTTTGTTGTCTTTACAAAATAGAGTTACCGAGTTCATCAATGAGTTTGTTGCTTTCAAAACAGTTCTACATAGTTATATAGAATTATTATTCTGCTTTACCTACAAAATATCTGATTGCGATTACATCTAATTATTAAAAATTGTTTATAATTACTAAAGCATTATTATTCACATAAATACAAATTTGCACTTTTTAAATTTTCCATTCAAATTTAAGAAAATATCAATTCTAAAAACTGGAATTAAAATTTCCAATTATAACTTAGAAAATATTAACTGAATTTCAGAAAATCATATCAAAACGTCGGAAATTATAATTTTAAATTTAGAAGACATCAATTGCATCTTTAATATATAAATTTTATTCGTTAAACACAAATTGAAATTCCAAAAAAAAAAAAAAAAACACCAAATACCTATGTTTACATTTAAAAAATTTTTACATTTAAAAAAAATATTGACATTCAGAAGAAATTAATAGCTTTTCAGTACCGCGATTCAGTAACTTCTTTTAACGATAGTCGAATCGTTAAAAAAGGACAATTGCAAAATTATCAGTAAAATTTTTAAACGATATTCGCTATTGTTAAAGTCAGCTGTTGTTGTTATCTAAACGACAACCATTTTTGTGTTGTTTATTCAATCGATAAAAACTTAAATTTTTAGGCTGAAATGTCGTCAAACATAAATAAAAATCATAAAATAGTGAAAATATTTTGCTTTAATTAAAAAACTTTTTTATATAAATAAAACAATTAAATAGCATATTCAATTCATTATTTCATTTTCAAATAAATACACAGAAATATTAGTAAAAAAATAAAGATATTAAACATAAACATAAAATCATCCTGTCAAACACGAAGTAATTTGTTTTTTTCTATTCTTCTTTGTGTTTTTCGCTTATTTTGACAGAGATGCCACTCGCTTACAATTTAAATAAATAGAAAAATAGATTTGTCGACTGTCGTTAAAATGTATGTACTTAGTGAATCACTTAATCCTTAGTGCAAACAACAATAGCTGTCGATATATTTTGCGATTGTCGGATCATTGAAATTTACAGAATCGCACTACAGAAAACATTAATTTAAATTCAATGAATTTCAGAAAACATCAAATGATATTTAAGAATTGCGAACATAAAAACTGTTAGATAAATAAACGCAATTTATATATAAATTTTCACTATTTTTTTTTTGGATGAAAATTTGAAGTTTTTCAGAAAATAAAGAGAACAAATTATTTTATTTAAAATGTTTGGGACATTTGGTTTTTTGCGTTTGGCATCCCTAATTTGAATATTTATTATTATAAATTTATTCTCTATGTTTTCCAAATATGACAATATTTTAATAAAAAAATTGAGAGATTGAGGTATTAAGTTTAACAAATTGTTTACTTTTTCCAATATTTGTTTACATTTATTATCATTACTCAAACCGAGGTGGAGGGTATCAAAGATTCGGTACAGCCGAATTTAACACTCTTACCTGTTTTCAATATTTTTCTTCTCTCAAACCTCTATAACTGGAGTTCTAATTAACGTAGGCTGATGACATAGGTCTAAGAACACTCAGTGGATCAAGCTCCTTCTTTTGAGCTATTAACTGCTTAAATTGTTGGGTTTGAGGAAAGTTATGCGTGGAGAATAAACTTTACTTTTACTGTACGTTAACTTATCTTGGCATATTTTGGAATTACTGTACGTTAACTTCTCTTGGCAAATTCGTTGGGTTTGAGGAAAGTTATGCGTGGACAATCAACTTTACTTTTACTGTACGTACTTTTACTGTACCTTAACTTCTCTTGGCATATTTTGGTATTATATTATAAAAATTAATATAATATAATATAGTGCTGCGGAGCAGCAGGGGTCCTCTAGTTATTAATTAATTAGGTTTGTGTTTCATAAGAAAAGGTCTAAATTTTTAAATGGATTTTCTGATTCCTCGCTAATACTCTTACACAGAAAAAAAAGTTCACTAAACACATTATTCTCAATTTGAACAACTGTAGTTTCGATTGCATTAACAGACATTTAATATGAGCTAACAGTCTCTCTCTTTACTTAATATTTACGGTTAAGCAAAATTATAATCGTAAACAATCTAAAATTCGGTTATTTGCTTCATTCCAATTCGGTTGGTAATATATGTATTCGGTAACCTTAATTTATAAGTTTAAGCTATTTGGATCTTAAAGACCAGAATCTTAATAGTTTATTGTCGAAAAAATTTACAAATGAGCTATAAATAACACAGCGCAACAGCCATTCTTGCGGGGGGTGGGGGGGGGGGTGCTAAATTCCAAGTCAGGGTGAATGATCTGGGTCAGTTAAATGAAACTTTCAAAGGGTTTGGCTTTACCAGGCCCAACTTTTTATATATGACCTATATTATGTGTTGTTCTTATCTTCATAATGCCTTGATTAGTTTCTAAGTTATAAATCTAGAACCATTGATGGTTTCTCATTTCATTCTAAAGGGTGATGATATTTTTTAAATATATAATTATTTCTCCTGCTGTCGAAATTTTGAATAAAAAAAACTCTTATTGGAAACGATCACAAATCAGCGATCATGATTATAAATGCAATTGTTTGCTTTGTAATCTTCTTATTCATAAAATATTCAAAGCATAAATTTACGCTGGGGAACATTTTCGGGGTCATTGTCAGAGTAAAACTTTTTTTATAAATTTTTTTTCTTATCTTCGGGTTTGTTTTCTTAGTATTTCAGGTATAAACGTTAAGCTCATGCGGCTTTACCGCATAAGACCATTGAAAAACCTTCGGTTACAATCACGTAAAGTTTGGAAAAATATAATGCACTGGAAAATATTTAAAAAAATGGTTAACTACCGCTAAATTTTTTTATAGTTACAATTCGTAGAACTCGAGTAAAGACGTTACTTTTCACAGAGAAATTTGTTTTCGAAATGAAAATTTTAAAAATGTTTTGAATTGTCTTCGACTATATCTATACCTTATACCACTATGTGGTCAGGGTGTACTTTCTGCTGTTGTTTGTAACTACCAAAAATATTTTACCTAGACTCATCTTTTTTAATACCGATCGACTTAGAATCACATTCTGATTTAACAATGTCCGTCCGTCCGTCCGTCCGTGTGTCCATGTAAACCTTTTAATCAAACTACTGGTCGAAAATGTGAACAAATTTTGATGACATTTGGTATGTAAGCTTTTGTTGGCCTTAGCATGAACGCTGTTGATATTGGCGAAAATCTGTGCATGTTAAGACCTAGTCCCCCCATCGGCTTAAAATGTGATAAAATCCAAATTATCTCATAGATCTCGGTCAAATTGGGTTTGTGTATGTTTATTATTCCCATTAATCAGTGGTCCAAAAATAGCCCCCATATAAAGCTACTTCCCGATCTTCACTTAAATCTTTCAAAATACAAAAAATTCCACAGATTTTTTTCAAATTTGTTATTTATATATTTTTTTGCAAAAAATATGTGACCTTACCAAATATGATCAGGATCGGTCCATTTTGCGAGCTAGTCCCCGTATAAATATAGCATCCATGAAATTTTCCATATTCAATGGCAACAAATGACACTCAAATTAGGTTTATGCTTCCTTTTCTATATCCAATTAGTTGTGCCTAAGAGGTAGAATCTCTAAACGCATGGTATAGGGTATCGTCTAGACCGACTTAAATGGCCTATAAACAAAAAAAAAAAAAAAAAAACACAATTTTTTTTGAACATTTCATTTTATAGAATTAGTCCATTCATCATTCTATATAAAAAAATGTATTTAGAAACGAAAACCTCTTTGTTTTCGAGAAGAATTCTACTCAACGATTCTTTAACAGGTTGAAAAATAGCGTTTTAAATCTATCTACATTTTTTGTGGCAAAAGGAAATGTAATGTTAATCAACCTGAAATTTGAAAAAACTACCGACTTAATGATACCCTATACCATACGTTTCGAGAGCGTATCTTTTATCTTACATTGTTGGGGCAATAACTGGATATAGAAAATAAGCATAACAAAATTTTAATCAGATTGTTATTGATTTGTGTCGTGCAGATATGGAAAAGTTCATATCTGATATTATTTTATATGAGATATAGATCAAAAATGCACCGATAATGGACATATTTTCTAAGTTCACTTAATTTTCTCAAAAAACGTATGGGAATTTCCATAGTCAAGAACGCGTCATTCGATGTTTTTAAAGTAAAAAAAAAATAAAAAATCTTTAAAGTTTCGGTAGCATTTTATAAAACTATGTTTAAAGCCAAAGGTTGGATTTCTTGTTCCCAATATATTAACAATATACACGATATTAAGAGCGCGACAAAAGGTAGAACACTTTTTCGACTGCATCTAAGAAAATTCAAAAATCTGTGAATTGGAAAATAAATGTTTAAAGCGATTCTTTTCTACATAAAATGCAATAATGTGTTTTTTATTGAAAGTTGTCGTGTTGAAATATTTGGATTCGCTTTTTTATAGCCTCTACTATTATTTAGTATGCGACATTTAGAACGCGACAAAAATTCCTGTCATGTTTGTAATAAAGGAAATCAATTAATTTCAGCTGAAAATTACTTCAACGGCCAAAAGCTTGGTATTTATTATTTTACTTTATAATAAAAATCAGATTACATGTAAAAGGAAAGTGAGAAAATTTCAAATATATTTGAACTATAAGTTCTAAACGAAAACGCCATTAAAAGTAATTAATGCCGTTTTCTTTTCTGACAAAAAATGTCACACTTTATTTGCACTTTTTTCGAAAAGTAAATTTTTTTATAGATTCTGAAATAAGAGCAACCTTACCTTATACATCAATCGAAAGCCCTCGTAAATTGGAAAAAATTGCAGCCATTGACTTCTTTCAGGTCACAGTATGAGAATATTTCCCCATTGATCCCCTTTCTTTAATATTTTCACCCTATGACTGGAAAGAGGATAATAATCAAAATTTTTTGTATTTTATGAACACAGCTCTTTGAGACCTTTCGATTGATGTATAAGATAAGGTTGCTCTTAATTTAGAATATATAAAAAATACACTTTTCGAAAAAAGTGCAAATAAAGTGTGACATTTTTTGTCAGAAAAGAAAACGGCATAAGAGCAAAAAAATTATTTTCAGTTTTCAAGCCATTTTTCTCAAACTAACAACTGGGAATCTGTGGTTTTCTAGAATAATCGCGTATGTCATAAAATCAAAATGTTCAGGAGAGCCTAAAAACGTAATATTTTAAATTATGGGCTCGATGTAAAGATTTTAGAGCTTTTTATTTAACAGTCCTGTAGATATGGGCAATAAATACTTTATACAAAATTTTGAGTCAAAAATCTTCAGAGGAATAGGTCCTAGAGAAGGACGAAAAAAACAATATGTAAATTACACTTAAAGTGTGTGCAGATAAAACAACTTTGAAAAAGAAAACTACCAATGCAGCCACCCATGTAGACATAAGTTGTTGTTGCTTGAAAAATTGATTTTTTTGTTCGTCAACAAAAAGTTAACAGGATTTAGGATGAGAATATAACAACGTATCAAGAATAATAGTGACAAAAAATAACAGAAATAAACACACAACTTTTTATAAGTGGTTATAAACTAAAAAATAATCCAAAATTATTTTGAATATTTTTTCATTAATAACAACGTATGTCGCTATGTGTCGTTTTGTGAGAAAATAATTTGTCAGCGATGAAACGTAGGTTGACATACGTCGATAGTGCTGCAAATTAAGTTAATAAACATTTAAGTTACGTCGTTATTTTAAGAAAAAACTCAGAAATGGTCAATATTTTTTTTTTTTTTGATTTAACACATGTAAAGAGCGTTAAAAATTTATATATTTGACATCGTTAACTCAAAACTGACAAAAATGGACATACGCGGTTATTCCAGAAAACCACGGAGATAAGCTGCAAATACATTATATTATAAAAATGTTGACATTTTTTAACATAATGTTAGAAAAAATAAGATGTTTATCAACATCTTAATTTTCGGTCCCGGTAGACCCTTCTGTGGAAATATTCATATATAAAATAAATTAATAAAAATCTATTTAAGTGAAGATCGCAATCAGTTTTTTATTGGGTGCTATGACTAAAAATGTTCCCACAGGGTTAATTTTTAGACTACTGGTTAGTGGGTATAATGGTATAAGAAGACCCACAAATGACCAAAAGCTAATAAAAGACAATTTATTCAATAGTATCACTCCCATTTTAGAAATATATAGATAGTTTTATATTTTATTTTATAACAAAATTGGTTCAAATTTGTTTTAAGTTATATTCGCGAGCAATAAGAAGATAATTGCACTGAAGGGTTAAATGAATAAAAATTAACCGAATTATTTCTCTTAAATAATTATAATAATTACAAAATATTTGAATTTTTTGAATAAATTGTCTTTTATTAGCTTGTCCCCAATTCCAAAAGGGTTAATGGAGTCATATGATTTTTTTCCGAAACCCTAGGCTGTAAAGATAAAGTATAACATTTAAAAGTGGAAAAGTGATGAATTAATTTGATACAAAGTATTTAGAAAGAGTACATTTACAGAATATTTTACAAAAATCCCATTTTTCTCGAAATCCGCAAAAATAAACTCCTTGTCAAAAAAATTCTGGCATAGGGATTTAAGGTGGAAACACAACTGGGATGAACGACGAATTTCGGACAGCTCGACGAATTTGTCGGCAGCAATTCGTTGCGTAAATTCGTCGAATGAAATGCAATTACTACGAATTAAATGACAGCTATAATGCCATTTGAATTTGTTTGTAATTTATATAAATAAATATTGAAAAAATATGTTTATTACATTAATAAACATCATGTTCACGATGGTAAAAGCCTTTTTTATTTTTGTACGGCAGCGTTTAATTTTTTAATCCTGAACAAATTACATAAATTTTCATTAATAAATTAATTTTATGACATTTTTGTTTACATGCTGTAGCTGATAGTGTGACCATACTTCAAAAAAAAGAAGGACTAAACGAAAAAGAATAAATATTAACAAAAAAAAAACTATGTAAAAGAAAACTATATAATTTAAAATTGATTTTATTTAACTTATAAGTTTTAAATAAAATATGGAAAAATTCTTAAAGACAAAAATAACTTTATTTACTAAAACATTTGAAAAACTAAAATAAAATGCGGCCACTCTACACCAAATTATTCGTCGCTCGTCGGCGTAAGAAATAGAAATAAACCTATCGCAGAGTTCGTTACGCATTATGAATCTGTAACATATACTTAGCAAAACTTTAAAGTGCCAGAACCATTTTTTTAAATTTTGTTTAAGAAAATTTTTTAAAACTTGAAAAAGAAGTTTTCAAAATTTTATCAATAAAATTTCCCATTTTCGGTATCAGTGCGCAATAGGTTAGCAACGTGGTAATAAATCTGAGTCACGGAGTGATTTAGACCCCATTTCCCCTCATCCGATCGATCTGAAACTTTGTCCATAGACTTGTTGTCACCAAATATTAACTTAAGGATAGTCACCCATAGTCATGCGTAGTCACGGAGTGATATTTATTATAAAATATAGCTTTTAAATTATATTGTAGCATATGTAGCATATCATATAAATCTTCACTACCAACAAGAACATTTTTGGGTAATAAAATATAAAGTGTGATCATGTTACACACAAAATAATAAAAGCGACCAACACGATCAGCACTGCTTATACAGTAACTTAAAAGCTCTAGATTTAGCATACACAAGCAGTGCTGTGTGCAATTAAGCTGATACGGGGTTTACTGTAACAGTCAACTCTTTTGGTGTTGCACAATGATTGTTGGATTGTATATGTAAAATTGGCCAAGAATGTTCTGTCCGTTGCTACACAATTGCACTGTATATTAAAACATTTTGTAAGCATATTTTTAGTATAAATAGCGTTCGATTCTGTTCGATCAACACACTTTGCTTTTTCAACTTTAAAGAGCCAAATTGATCGGCTCTAGCAAAGTAATAAATAATAAAGGAATTTATTAAACTGAAAAACAATTTTTGTGATTCTTTTATTTATAATATCATTTTGAATAATCCTTAATTTATTTGTAAGTTACAATTTATGCTGATTGGTGGTGGTTAGCTCAGATGTAGCTTGTCATATCTTACCTTTAAATAATGAAAGTAGCTTACCACATGCTTTAAGCCACAAACAAAAGTCAACAGCAACAGTATGCAACAATAACCGAGCTCTTATGCAAAATTTATTTAACAACATTGTCACATTGTAAATCTCTTAAACATTTAAAACTGAACAACAACATCATCATCAACAACGACAGGCAGTATCGCCATCAAACATACAAATAATGATATGCTGCTCAAAATGTCATGATCTCTCACATATGATTTCATACTACTACTACTACTAGTGCAGATTAATATGCACATACATATTGGTATTTATATATGTATGTAACTATATATGTACAGAACAACATTATTTGTAGACCTATTAAGTTTGGCACTTGAATATTATAGGATTACATACAATAAATATTATAAATCATTTTTGGATATAAACAGAGCTCTCTTAAAAAAATCATATAAACATATTTTTACACTTGCTGTGAAAAAGATTAACTTTGACTTAGTCACGCGCAGTCACGCACGGTCACGTGGCTTAGATCGATACCCTATACCATGCGTTTAGAGACCCCATTTCTTAGGTCGTACTAATTAGATATAAAAAACAAGTAAGAGTGTTAAATTCGGCTGTGCCGAATCTTTGATACCCTCCACCTCGGTTTGAGTATTGATAAATAAATGTAAACAAAATATTGGAAAAATATGCATGCGTTTTCTATATGCATGCATATCCGGTTATATGACATAACTTCTCGTTTAATTTAGTTTTTGCTAATTAAATAGCTCGCCCTAACCTCCATTGCAAAGGTAATGGTTGTGTAGGGTGGCTATATGCATTAAATCGTGCTAATTGGAGATGGCTGTATAGTTTCTTTTAATTGGCCAAATATTTCTTCATTGTGGCCATATAGGTCGGATGGAGTAACAAAATAATAACCAAAAAAAAAAAAGCTCTCTAAACTTTTTTATTAAAATATTGCCATATTTTGAAAACATAGAGAATAAATTTTTAATAATAAATAATAAAATTAGGGATGCCAAACGCAAAAAAATAAAAGTCCCAAACATTTTAAATAAAATAATTTGTTATCTTTATTTTCTGAAAAACTTCAAATTTTCATCCAAAAAAAAAATAGTGAAAATTTATATATAAATAACGTTTATTTATGTAACAGTTTTTATGTTCGCAATTCTTAAATATCATTTGAGGTTTTCTAAAATTCATTGAATTTAAATTAATGTTTTCTGTAGTGCGATTCTGTAAATTTCAGTGATCCGACAATCGCAAAATATATCGACAGCTATTGTTGTTTGCACAAAGGATTAAGTGGTTCACTAAGTACATATGTACATCTTAACGACAGTCGACAAATCTATTTTTCTATTTATTTAAATTGTAAACGGGTGGCATCTCTGTCAAAATAGGCGAAATACACAAAGAAGAATAGAAAAAGACAAATTACTTCGTGTTTGACAGGATGATTTTATGTTTATGTTTAATATCTTTGTTTTTTTTTTACTAATATTTCTGTTTATTTATTTGAAAATGAAATAATGAATTGAATACGCTATTTATTTTTTTTATTTATATAAAAAAGTTTTTTAATAAAAGCAAAATATTTTCACTATTTTATGATTTTTATTTATGTATGGCGACATTTCAACCTAAAAATTTTAGCTTTTATCGATTGAATAAACAACACAAAAATGGTTGTCGTTTTGATAGCAAAAACAGCTGACTTTAACAATAGCGAATATCGTTTAAAAATTTTACTGATAATTTTGCAATTTTCTTTTTTTAACGATTCGACTATCGTTAAAAGAAGTTACTGAATCGCGGTACTGAAAAGTTATTAATTTCTCCTGACTGGCAATATTTTTTTTTTAAATGTAAATATTTTTAAATGTAAACATATTTAGTGTTTTTTTTTTTTTTTGAATTTCAATTTGTGTTTAGCGAATAAAATTTATATATTAAAGATGCAATTGATGTCTTCTAAATTTAAAATTATTATTTCCGACGTTTTGATATGATTTTCTGGTATTCAATTAATTGTAATTTATAATTGGAAATTTTAATTCCAGTTTTTAGAGTTGATACTTTCTTAAATTTGAATGGAAAATTTAAAAAGTGCAATTTTGTATTTATGTGAATAATAATGCTTTAGTAATTATAAATAATTTTTAAAAATTATATGTAATCGCAATCAGATATTTTGTAGGTAAAGGATGAATAATAGTTCTATATAACTATGTAGAACTGTTTTGAAAGCAAAAAACTCATTGATGAACTCGGTAACTCTATTTTATAAAGACAACAAAAAGTTAACATGCCAAACTTATGTTCATATTTGTTAAAGAATAATGAAAAACCGTGTGAAATAAAAGACCAGCCCGTGTATACTCTTAACAGTGTTCTGTATGATATCTATTTGAAAATATTGACATTCATGTTAAAATAGAAATAACTATTGCAAGCTAATTAAAACAAAAATTGTGGCGCCATCTGTTGGGGCATAGTCACTCTGAGCAAAATGAAGTGACACTCTGTTAATGCAAAAGAAATGTATTTTCCCCACAACAAAATATTGCAGGATTTTATGTTAATAAAATAATATACCGATTTATTTCTACCATGCAGTTGTTATGGATATACATATATAGAATATATGTACATTATTTGTATTATTTAATATGTTTATGTGAATATTACACACAAAAAATAGAACTTCAAACGTTATTTTTGTGTTTTTCTCTTTAAATAAATTTATACATAAAATTTTTTTTGTTAAATTTACATTGTTTTTTTTTTATTAACAACTAGGTATTTTAGCATTATTTGCTTTAGATGTTGGTGAATTTTTACTCCCTTTGTATTAACTCGTAGTGTCTGCTTCTCGAAATAATTTGGATCGATTTTAACCCCTTTCCCATGACCCATTCGATCTGAAATTTTGCAGGCAGGCTCGTGGTAATGACAGAAATGATCTAACAAATTTTTTTAGTGATGCCAAAACAATGGAAACTTTTAAAATTTTCTACCAGAGTTAATAAAGAAAATGTACAAAGGGTTAGTTTTTATTATATTATTACCCCAACGACCACAAAAACAACAAGTCCAGCTATGACAACACCACAACATTTAGAATAAAACAAGAACACTATAGAAACATCATATTTTTAATTTTTTTTTTAATTTTTCAGAGATTTCCCTGGACCTGTTCCACCGATTTTAATGATTTTTGAAATAGAAATCTTCCCATAAATTTGGTGAATCATTCTCACTAAAAATGATCAGTGTAGCTGCACTATTCAGGGCGTGATCGTGACAAGAACAACATAGAAAATTATATTTTTTCAAGACTTTTTTTAGTTCTTTATTCAAATCTCGGGCCCTAATCGACCGATTTAGACGATTTTAAATAGCAAATTTTGCAGGATGCTATTGAATCATTTTTTATGCCAGCGAGCACCCTAGCTGCCCGATTGATGCCGTCATCGTGATTTCCACAGACAGACAGACGAACATCCCTATATCAACTCCGGTTGTTATAAGGATCACAAATATATATATTTTATGGGGTCCAAAATTTTTTTTTCTAATTATTACAAACGGAATGACAAACTTATATATACCCTCTGCACACTGGAGTGGAGGGTATAATAAGCATAAACCAAATCTGATTGGAATTGACATTATTTTTTTTTTGCCTTCGGATAAGAAATAGTTCATATTGGATGTTATATCTATATGGGGATAAAAAAGTGTTCAAACTGTCGCCTCACTCCCTATAAATATGCGAATAGCAAAAAAGTGAGAAATACAAAGTTTTGGACCAATCAAGTAACATTTAGTCGTGCCTGAACGCGATTGAAAATTTCAAATGTGACTTTTTTCAGATTTTACGAAAATTTCGTTCTATAGTTTAATTTTTTTTGAAAAGTATTAAATCAGTATTAAATTATTCTTTCAAAAAGCAATAAAACTCGAAATCGAAAAAAAACCACGACAAGAAATAGCAAATACCCCAGACCACTTTTGTGCCAAAAAAAAACTAGGTCATGAAATTTGATGGCATTTTTTCAACTTTGAGAAATTGATTAAAACCATAATTTTTTTGGTCTCTATACTTGTAAAGACTCAGACAGACAGTCAAAATAAAGAGTTTAAAAATTATTTATTTCGAAACTTTTTTGCTTGTTAGTTGGTTTGTTTGTGTTGTATTTACTTAACTTTTATATTATAGTTATGCCCATCACCGACTCACTGACTTTTCATAACTTTCCTTAAAAAAGTACATGTACTTAAAAATGTATATATTAAAAAAAAACCTTTCTTAAAAAAGTAAATTTTCTTAAAAAGTAGGTCTCTTTAAAAAAATCCTTTTGTTGAAACAGAATTTAAGCGACATTTGTTTCACGACTGGCCACTCACATCTGTACTATTTGACATCAAAAAGTACTTTACACAGTATATATTCAACATACGAGGATACGAATTAAACTCTAATATTGTAGTAATGACATACATATTTCGCAAAAATTTTTAAAATATAAAAATTGTTGTAGCCTAATTAAATTGTATATCAAAAATTGAACAAAAATATGAAATATTATTTAATTCTTGCATAATTATTAAGTACATTAAGAAAATTTTCTCTATCTTTCCACCAATGACGTATTTTAAGGCCTGTTTTGAAGGGAAAATAATCCTGCAGAAAAGTTCCTTTTAATGTTGCATTGTTAATAAACTCAAAAAAAAAAAAAAAAGAATAAATAAAATTATATTTTTCTCATCTGAAATATTTTAAAAATCGCTTTATCTTTAGGTATTTTTTTATGTCTCAAAATAATTTTATCATTAAAGCAATAATGCTCATTGGTATCTCTAATATATCTGAAAAATTCGCATACCCCTAATTCAGATTATAAGAATAAAAAAATGTATGTGGCCACAAATTATTTTAGTATTCATTGGGGTTTTATGGTTATTTGGTTGAAATATAAAACAATTTGTGGCATTACGAAATATTAACATTTAATTTAATTTTGAAAAAAATAATAATTGAATTTAATTTCAATAATGTTTATTAATTTTATAATGTATATTTTTGCAGAAATATGTCAGTGAATTGTCAATTGTACGGGATTGTGCTACTGAGTGTGCTGAAAAAGGTGAGTTAAAAAGTGTAAACTAAAATTGATAATTAAATAATAATAAATAAATAATAATAAATATACAAATCTTCATTTCTGTTAAGAGTTTTATTGTACCTTTATACCATGTCCATAGAACAATTTAGTTTTTCCAAAAAAAAACCTTAACAAAAAAGCTAATGTTATCTAATTCTTGTGATATTTTGTTAAGTATTTTAAGGATAATATTTTTGTGATCTCTTTTATTTTTTTTTTTTTTTTTTAGAAATTTGGGAAACACAGACTTATTGCTGCCCAGAAGATGGCTGCAATGGCTCATCAAATTTAGAAGCTTCCTTTGTGGCTATAATGTTACCCGTAGTGATTTATGTCATAAATGAAGTTTTGAATATTATAAAGGAACGTCGTTAAGAGGAATTGCTATTTTCTGATAGATTTTGCTATTCTTAAGTTATAATTTTTTAAAGTTTTACTAAATTATTTTTTTTTTAATTTTAAATATAGAATTATTATTAAAAACTTATTCTACTTTTGAAGGGACCTAAAAATGGCTTAAAATTTTGGATTTTTCTTAGATAATTTAAATCTGTTAAATCAGATTATATCAATTATTACGAAATGATGTTTGTTTATATTAATTGTTCAGCTACCTTAGTTTACAAAAAGTCTTCCCAGCAATAAATTAAAGAGCGTTTCGAAGGAATTAAAGATAATTAATACGAATATTATGCTAGGGCGGTGCAAAAAAAGAAAACAAAACAAAACAAAAACAAACAAGAAAAATCATTGATATAACAAAAATTCTAAAATTTTATTAACAATTTACAAATAAAAACAAAAACCAAAAAATTACATATATTATAAAAAAAAAATATAATTAACAATATATTTAAAGTAATACCAGTCATTAATTTCAATAGAAAAACTATTTACTTTATATTATAACTTAAATTATCATTATTTATAAAATAGCAATGAAAGAAATTTGAACAAATAATAATAATAACGCTTTAATACTTAAATTTTGTTTATAGTTGTAAAATTTATCAACAATCCAATATAATTGAAAAACCAACGAAATAGTTAAACAAAAAATATTAAGCAATATACGATTTCATATAAGTTGTTAAATGGGGTATTGTGAAATTGTATATTCCAATTAATATTTTAAGAAAATTTTATATAATTTTGAAACATTTTCTTTTCTATATAATTTGAAAATTAATCCAAAAATCATATTTTTCTTAATATTAGAGTTTCAATTGTTGGAAAAACCAAAAAAAAAAAAAAAAAATAATAAATAAAAAAAATTCTTTCGAAAAAGCAACGAAATTATAATTAAAAAAAAAAATAAATAAATTACATGTGAAGAAGAAGAAGAAAAAAAACAGTTGATCGTTAACAATAGAACAAAATGAATGTAAACTTAGAAAGACATCATAGAATGAAATTAATAAAAATTTCAAATTCATTTCAATTAATAAGTCACAACACAAAGAAAACATGACCGATTTCAACCATAAAACAAAATAAATAAATAAATAAATAAATAAATATTAAAGTGAACACAACACTGTACATGAAATTCTAAATTTATTAATGAAAAAAATAAAAAAAAACAAAAACAACAGAAATGTAATACAAATATTATTAGCATCATTTAGTAATAAACAGTAACAAGAAAAATTATATTAGAACTCCTAAAACCTAAAATAAAAATAAAAAATAGATTTATTAAAAAAAAAAAACTCAAAATAATTTCTTAGAGCACTTTCGTATTTATCAACTATATACAAAATATATTTTATTTTCTTTTTCCATAATTATTAAGCAAAATAAAACTATTATTATATACGATATATTATTAAATATATTAAGGCTTTTTATTAATCAAGCAGTTTGTTATGGAAAATACTCGTAGTAATTCCAAGAACTGCTTATTAAATAAACTGTAGTAAGCAATATTAAAATTAACGAAACGAAAAAGAATTTAACACTATTAGTTCCTTGCAATAAAAAATAAATAAAAAACTGTTTGAAAAAAGCGCAATTTTTTTTAATTAAGTTTCCGTTAAGAAAATTCAGAGCTTTATGTTTTACTTATTTAAAAATGACACAAGGTAAACGACCATGTTTAAGAAGACAGAACGAACTTGGTTGACATCCGAAAAAAAAAAAAATTTTTAAAAAATCAATATTTCAAGCGTTTATTTTGATAGTGGTATATAAGGTACATTTCTTAAAAACTGCGTTTATTTTTCACCAAAAAAGCATCACAATCAACGCGTTAAAAATCGTTGAATTTTTAATAATAATTTTCCTTTGAGTAACAAAACAGCAAAATTTTAAAATCTGTAAGACCAACAAATATTGGTAGTATAGGATTATATATTGTGTTTTCAACAATATGTTAAACTTTCATCAAGAATTCCCATATCGTCAATTAACAAAAACCTTTGATCTTCTTTGATCTTCTAATCTGAAATTTGCTAGCCATGGTTGTCAGCTCGAACCACTTATATATTTTGACGTATATTTGAACTAGATTAAAAAACAAATTGTATTTAAAAAATGTTACTTCAAATGCAAAACTACATTGAAATTTTCTGAACGATGGGAGTTTTTCTGCGGGGACCCAGCCAGAATTTTATTTAAAAATGCCAAATTATAAAATCTACTTCTTTCTAACTGATTACATTCTTTTTGCACATAATTAAATAGATGTGAAAATTTTTTTTTTGTTAAGATAACCGCTAACACCGTTTTGTCTCAGAAAGAAAAAAAATCATGTTAGTCCGATCACAGGGGAGATGTGTAAACATCTAGTAATTAAAGATTTTTTTATGGCACTTTTTTTAAAATTAAACAGTAAGAGTCATGCATCACTTATAGGAATTAACTGCAGGGCCTCTGCTAATATAAAAATATTTATTATAATTTATTATTATTAATTTTTAATTCTAAATTTTTCGTTTTTTATTTTTTATTTTTCTTTTTTTCATTTTTAATTTTTATTTTTAATTTTTCAATTTTTTTCCATTTTGCATTTTTTATTTCCGTTTTTGTTTTTTCATTACTGTTTTTGATTTTTCATTTGTCATTTTTTAATTTAAATTTTTTTTTTTATTTTTCATTTCTCCTCTTTTATTTATTTTTTATTTTTAATTTTTTTTTTATTTTTCATTTTTCATTTTTAATTGTCATTTTTCATTTTTCACTTTTTATTTTTCATTTTTTATTTTTCATTTTCATTTTTAATTTTTTATTCCTCATATTTCAGTTTTATTTCTGTTTATATTTTTAATTTTTTATATCTTATTTTTCATTTAAAATTTTTTAATTTTCATTTTTTATTTTTAGTTTTTAGTTTTTAATTTTTTATTTTTCTTTTTTCATTTTTAATTTTTCTTTTTTTAAAAAAATTTTTTTTGTTAAGATGACGCTAACACCGTTCTGTCTCAGAAAGAAAAAAAAATCATGTTAGTCCGATCACAGGGGAGATGTGTAAACATCTAGTAATTAAAGATTTTTTTATGGCACTTTTTTTAAAATTAAACAGTAAGAGTCATGCATCACTTATAGGAATTAACTGCAGGGCCTCTGCTAATATAAAAATATTTATTATAATTTATTATTATTAATTTTTAATTCTAAATTTTTCGTTTTTTATTTTTTATTTTTCTTTTTTTCATTTTTAATTTTTATTTTTAATTTTTCAATTTTTTTCCATTTTGCATTTTTTATTTCCGTTTTTGTTTTTTCATTACTGTTTTTGATTTTTCATTTGTCATTTTTTAATTTAAATTTTTTTTTTTTATTTTTCATTTCTCCTCTTTTATTTATTTTTTATTTTTAATTTTTTTTTTATATTTCATTTTTCATTTTTAATTGTCATTTTTCATTTTTCACTTTTTATTTTTCATTTTTTATTTTTCATTTTCATTTTTAATTTTTTATTCCTCATATTTCAGTTTTATTTCTGTTTATATTTTTAATTTTTTATATCTTATTTTTCATTTAAAATTTTTTAATTTTCATTTTTTATTTTTAGTTTTTAGTTTTTAATTTTTTATTTTTCTTTTTTCATTTTTAATTTTTCTTTTTTTAAAAAAATTTTTTTTGTTAAGATGACGCTAACACCGTTCTGTCTCAGAAAGAAAAAAAAATCATGTTAGTCCGATCACAGGGGAGATGTGTAAACATCTAGTAATTAAAGATTTTTTTATGGCACTTTTTTTAAAATTAAACAGTAAGAGTCATGCATCACTTATAGGAATTAACTGCAGGGCCTCTGCTAATATAAAAATATTTATTATAATTTATTATTATTAATTTTTAATTCTAAATTTTTCGTTTTTTATTTTTTATTTTTCTTTTTTTCATTTTTAATTTTTATTTTTAATTTTTCAATTTTTTTCCATTTTGCATTTCTTATTTCCGTTTTTGTTTTTTCATTACTGTTTTTGATTTTTCATTTGTCATTTTTTAATTTTAATTTTTTTTTTAATTTTTCATTTCTCCTCTTTTATTTATTTTTTATTTTTAATTTTTTTTTTATTTTTCATTTTTTATTTTTCATTTTTCATTTTTAATTGTCATTTTTCATTTTTCACTTTTTATTTTTCATTTTTTATTTTTCATTTTCATTTTTAATTTTTTATTCCTCATATTTCAGTTTTATTTCTGTTTATATTTTTAATTTTTTATATCTTATTTTTCATTTAAAATTTTTTAATTTTCATTTTTTATTTTTAGTTTTTAATTTTTTATTTTTCTTTTTTCATTTTTATTGAAGTTTGGACTACATTATAATACAACTCTATTGCCAATGCGAATATTTACTACGCTGTATTTTTTTATTCTTTCTCATCTTTTATACACTTTACTTTTAACTTTGAATTACTCGCAAATAAACCATTGTATAGTAAAGACGTCTGTGTTTTCTTTCGCAAAACGAAGATTATAAAAACTGCGTTCTAACAATTTTTAATTTTTCTTTTTTTAAAAAAATGACGCTAACACCGTTCTGTCTCAGAAAAAAAAAAAAATCATGTTAGTCCGATCACAGGGGAGATGTGTAAACATCTAGTAATTAAAGATTTTTTTATGGCACTTTTTTTAAAATTAAACAGTAAGAGTCATGCATCACTTATAGGAATTAACTGCAGGGCCTCTGCTAATATAAAAATATTTATTATAATTTATTATTATTAATTTTTAATTCTAAATTTTTCGTTTTTTATTTTTTATTTTTCTTTTTTTCATTTTTAATTTTTATTTTTAATTTTTCAATTTTTTTCCATTTTGCATTTCTTATTTCCGTTTTTGTTTTTTCATTACTGTTTTTGATTTTTCATTTGTCATTTTTTAATTTTAATTTTTTTTTTTTATTTTTCATTTCTCCTCTTTTATTTATATTTTATTTTTAATTTTTTTTTTATTTTTCATTTTTCATTTTTAATTGTCATTTTTCATTTTTCACTTTTTATTTTTCATTTTTTATTTTTCATTTTCATTTTTAATTTTTTATTCCTCATATTTCAGTTTTATTTCTGTTTATATTTTTAATTTTTTATATCTTATTTTTCATTTAAAATTTTTTAATTTTCATTTTTTATTTTTAGTTTTTAGTTTTTAATTTTTTATTTTTCTTTTTTCATTTTTAATTTTTCTTTTTTTAAAAAAATTTTTTTTGTTAAGATGACGCTAACACCGTTCTGTCTCAGAAAGAAAAAAAATCATGTTAGTCCGATCACAGGGGAGATGTGTAAACATCTAGAAATTAAAGATTTTTTTATGGCACTTTTTTTAAAATTAAACAGTAAGAGTCATGCATCACTTATAGGAATTAACTGCAGGGCCTCTGCTAATATAAAAATATTTATTATAATTTATTATTATTAATTTTTAATTCTAAATTTTTCGTTTTTTATTTTTCTTTTTTTCATTTTTAATTTTTATTTTTAATTTTTCAATTTTTTTCCATTTTGCATTTCTTATTTCCGTTTTTGTTTTTTCATTACTGTTTTTGATTTTTCATTTGTCATTTTTTAATTTTAATTTTTTTTTTTTATTTTTCATTTCTCCTCTTTTATTTATATTTTATTTTTAATTTTTTTTTTATTTTTCATTTTTCATTTTTAATTGTCATTTTTCATTTTTCACTTTTTATTTTTCATTTTTTATTTTTCATTTTCATTTTTAATTTTTTATTCCTCATATTTCAGTTTTATTTCTGTTTATATTTTTAATTTTTTATATCTTATTTTTCATTTAAAATTTTTTAATTTTCATTTTTTATTTTTAGTTTTTAGTTTTTAATTTTTTATTTTTCTTTTTTCATTTTTAATTTTTCTTTTTTTAAAAAAATTTTTTTTGTTAAGATGACGCTAACACCGTTCTGTCTCAGAAAGAAAAAAAATCATGTTAGTCCGATCACAGGGGAGATGTGTAAACATCTAGTAATTAAAGATTTTTTTATGGCACTTTTTTTAAAATTAAACAGTAAGAGTCATGCATCACTTATAGGAATTAACTGCAGGGCCTCTGCTAATATAAAAATATTTATTATAATTTATTATTATTAATTTTTAATTCTAAATTTTTCGTTTTTTATTTTTTATTTTTCTTTTTTTCATTTTTAATTTTTATTTTTAATTTTTCAATTTTTTTCCATTTTGCATTTCTTATTTCCGTTTTTGTTTTTTCATTACTGTTTTTGATTTTTCATTTGTCATTTTTTTAATTTAAATTTTTTTTTTTATTTTTCATTTCTCCTCTTTTATTAATTTTTTATTTTTAATTTTTTTTTTATTTCTCATTTCTCATTTTTTATTTTTCATTTTTCATTTTTAATTGTCATTTTTCATTTTTCACTTTTTATTTTTCATTTTTTATTTTTCATTTTCATTTTTAATTTTTTATTCCTCATATTTCAGTTTTATTTCTGTTTATATTTTTAATTTTTTATATCTTATTTTTCATTTTAAATTTTTTAATTTTCATTTTTTATTTTTAGTTTTTAGTTTTTAATTTTTTATTTTTCTTTTTTCATTTTTCATTTTTCTTTTTTTAAAAAAATTTTTTTTGTTAAGATGACGCTAACACCGTTCTGTCTCAGAAAGAAAAAAAAATCATGTTAGTCCGATCACAGGGGAGATGTGTAAACATCTAGTAATTAAAGAGTTTTTTATGGCACTTTTTTTAAAATTAAACAGTAAGAGTCATGCATCACTTATAGGAATTAACTGCAGGGCCTCTGCTAATATAAAAATATTTATTATAATTTATTATTATTAATTTTTAATTCTAAATTTTTCGTTTTTTATTTTTTATTTTTCTTTTTTTCATTTTTAATTTTTATTTTTAATTTTTAAATTTTTTTCCATTTTGCATTTCTTATTTCCGTTTTTGTTTTTTCATTACTGTTTTTGATTTTTCATTTGTCATTTTTTAATTTTAATTTTTTTTTTTATTTTTCATTTCTCCTCTTTTATTTATTTTTTATTTTTAATTTTTTTTTATTTTTCATTTTTTATTTTTCATTTTTCATTTTTAATTGTCATTTTTCATTTTTCACTTTTTATTTTTCATTTTTTATTTTTCATTTTCATTTTTAATTTTTTATTCCTCATATTTAATTTTTACTTCTGTTTATATTTTTAATTTTTTATATCTTATTTTTCATTTTAAATTTTTTAATTTTCATTTTTTATTTTTAGTTTTTAGTTTTTAATTTTTTATTTTTCTTTTTTCTTTTTTCATTTTTAATTTTTCTTTTTTATTTTTAATTTTTCGTTTTTCATTTTTCATTTTTTATTATTAATTTTTTTTAATTTTTTATTTTTCATTTTCATTTTTATTTTTCATTTTTTATTTTTCATTTTTTATTTTTAATTTTTCATTCTTCGTTTTACGTATTTCATTTTTCATTTCTCAAATTTTATTTACTTTTTTCATTTTTGTTTCTCATTTCTCATTTTATATATCTCATTTTTAAATTTTTTTTTTTTAATTTATCATTTTTCATTTTTAATTTTCAATTCTATTTTTCATTTTTTATTTTTCATTTTACATTTTTCGTTTTTAATTTTTAATTTTTCATTTTTCGTTTTTCATTGTTCATTTTTCATTTTTTATTTTCATTTTTCAGTTTTATTTTTTAATTTTTCAATTTTTATTTTCTATTTTTTATTTTTAATTTTTCTTTTTCATATTAATTTTTTTTTTTTCATAATTTTCTATTTTTCAGTTTTAATTTTTAATTTTTTATTTTTTTTTATTTCTCGTTTTTCATTTTTTATTTTTAATTTTTCAGGTTTTATTTATATTTTTAATTTTTCATTTTTAATTTTTCATTTTTAATTTTTCATTTTTTGTTTTTAATTTTTTATTTCTCATTTTTCATTTTATTTCTCACAAGTTACGCTGTTTTTGTGATTGTATTGTGGAATAGAAATTTACCCCCCTGCGCGTATAGATGTTTACACATCAAAAGATCCATATTATCATTATAATAGTTACGCTCATCACTGACTTATATAATTATTACTCACACGTCTATGTATTTAACTTTTAGCATTGCCAGCGCGCAGAATGTAAAATTTATATGGGAAGAAATATATCTTGAAAACTTAGCCAATGTTTAAAAATTTGTCCCCATCTATTCAACATTTTAAGGTCGCCAGATCTAATAATCGCTTTAATTAAAAAAGCACATTTTCATCAAAAGTAACTTTTTACATAAAATACTTTTACAACAAAAAGTAACTTTTCTTAATAAAATGTCTGCTTTCAAAAACGTACCTTTTTTTTTAAAAAAAGTTAATTTTCTTTTAAAAGTTCGTCATTTTTTTAAATACATTTTCATGAAAAAGTACTGGAGAAAAGTAACATTTCAAAAAAGTACCTTCTCTAAAAAAATATTTTTTTTTTCAATAATTAAAAAAGTGCGGTTTCATAAAACAGTACTTTTACTTAAAAAAAATAAATTTTCTCGAAAAAGTACCTTTTCTTAAAAACGTATCTTTTCTTAAAAAGTACCCGCTAATAAAACGTGTCTTTTTTAGAAGTACATTTTCTTAAATAAGTGCTTTTCACAAAAAATATAACTTTTCTCAAAAAGTATATTTCTTCAGAAATAACTTTTCTTAAAAGTGCCATTTCTTCTTGAATCAAATCTTGTTAATAAAGTCTATTTTGAACAAATTACAGTTTCTAAAAAAGTTTTTGTTAAAAAAGTATCTTAAAAATACCTTTGTAAATAATATCTTTTGTTGAAAAGTACCTTCTTCAAAACTCACCATTTGTAAAAACAGAGTCTTTACTTAAAGAACAACATTTTATTAGAAAGGTACCTTTTTCTTAAAAAAAAGTACATATTGTTAAGAAAAGGACTTTTTCTTAAAAAAATTCCTCTTCTCAAAAAATAATTTTTTCTTAAAAATTTAAATTTTCTTAAAAAGTACCTTTCCTTATGGAAGTAGATTTAAAAAAAAAAACATATTTTCTGAAAAAGTACATTTTCTTATAATGCGCCTTTTCTTAAAAAAGTACTTTTTCTCAAAAACTTAAGTATCAAAAAAGTACTTTTTCTTTAAAAATAACTTTTCGTAAAAAGGACGTGTTTTTACAAAGTACTTTTCTTAAAATAGTAAACTTTCTGACAATACTACATTTGTTTAAAATAGCACATTTTCTTAAAAAAGTATTTTTTTTTTGAAAAGGGACTTATTCTTAAAAAGTAAATTTTTTAAAAAAAATTCACATTTTCTTAAAAAAGCACTATTGCTTTAAAAATTACTTTTCGTAAAAAGGTAAGTTTATTGTAAAATTATAAATTTTCTTAGAAAGTACTTTTTTGTTAAAAAGTACCTTTTTTTAAAAAGGTATCTCTTCTTAAAAAGTGAATTTTCCTAAAAAGTAAAAAAGTACATTTTGCTAAAATAAGGACGTTTTCTTAAAGAACTATATTTTCTTAAAAAATCACATGCTCTTAAAAGTTACACTATCTTAAAAAAGGGACCATTTCTTAGAAAGTACATTTTCTTTAAAAGGTATATTTTCTTAAAAAAGACCGTTTTCTTTAAAAATAACTTAGAAAGTAATTTTTTGTAAAAAGTAACTTTTTTTAAAAAGGCATCTTTTCTTAAAAAGTGAATTTTCTTACAAAGTAAAAAAGTAGCTTTTCTTAAAAAAAGTTATTTTCTTAAAAGATTAAATTTTCTTAAATAAGCACATGTTCTTTTCGCAATAAAATACGTTTTTGTTAAATTTTAAATTTATTTAGAAATTAATTTTTTGTAAAAAGTACCTTTTTTTAAAAAGGCATCTTTTCCCAAAAAGTGAATTTTCTCAAAAAGTAAAAAAGTAGCTTTTCTTAAAAAAGGTTATTTTCTTAAAAGATTAAATTTTCTTAAAAAAGCACATGTTCTTAAAAATTACTTTTTCTTACGTTAACTTTTATTGAAATGTGATTTTTTGTTTAAAAAGTGTATTACCTTAGTAATGTACTTTTTCTTAAAAATAACTTTTCGTAAAAAAGTACGTGTTTTTAAAAAGTACCTTTCCTTAAAATAGTAAATTTTCAAAAAACTACATATTCATAAAAAAGTGCATTTTCTTAAAAAAGTATTTTTTTATGTATTTTTTTAAAGTATTTTTTTCTTAGAAAAGTACTTTTTCTTCAAAACAAACTTTTCGTACAAAAGTTTGCTAAATTGTATATTTTCTTAAAAAATACTTTTTCGTAAAAACTACATTTTTTTAAAAAGGTATATTCACTTCAAAAGTGAAATTTCTCAAAATGTACCTTTTCTTTAAAAAGTAAATTTTACTGACAAAGTATATTTTCTTAAAAAAAGTAGATTTTGTTAAAAAAGGAAATTTTATTAAAAAAATACCTCAGAAAAAAGAATTTTCCTTAAAAGGTACGTTTTCTTAAAAATATGCATTTTCCTAAAAAGTGTCTTTTCCTATAAAAGTACTTTCTGTTAAAAAAGTATTTTTCTTCCTTTTCTTAGAAAAGGACATTTCCTTAAAAAACTACATCTTCTTAACAAAGCACATGTTCTTACAATTTTCTTTCTCCTAAAAGGGACCCTTTCTCAGAAAGTACCTTTTCTTTTAAAAGCACATATTCTTAAAAAAGTACTTTTTCTTTAAAAATAACTTTTCGTAAAAGAATAAGTATTTTAAAAGGTACCTTTCCTTAAAGCAGTAAATTCTTTTAAAAAGTATTTTTTCCGAATAATGTACCTTTTATCTGAAAAGTAGATTTACTTAAAAATGGCAGATTTTCTGAAGATATGTCTCTACTTTTCTTAGAAAAGAACATTTTTTAAAAAAACAAAATTTTCTTAAAAATCACCTTTCCTTAAAGATGTGCATTTTCTTATAAAGTGTTTTTTTTTTTCAAAAACTATCATTTCTTAAAAAAGTATATTTGATTAAAAAGCCAATTTTCTTTAAAAAGGTAGTTTTTTTTAAAAAAGTACCTACTCCTAGAAAAAGTACTATTTCATTAAAACTAAATTTTTTTAAAAAGTAAATTTCTCTTTAAAAAGTAGTACTTTCTCTTAAAAAATTAGTTTTTCTTCAAAATGCACATTTTCTTAAAAAAGTAGCTTTTCTCTAAGAAGCATATTTTCTTAAAAAAGTACTTTTTCTTTAAAAATATTTTTTTGGTAAAAAATACGTTTTTTTAAAATGTACCTTTCCTTAAAATAGCACATTTTCTTAAAAAGTGAATTATCTTAAAAAGTACCTTTTAGTACAAAAGGAAATTTTTTTAAAATAATTGCCTTCTTTTAAAAAAGTACTTTTTTGTTAAAAAAGTACTTTTCTTAAAAACTTACTTTTTCTTAAAAAAGTATCTTTTCTTAAAAAGCGTATTTTCTTACAAATGTATATATTTTTAAAAAAGTACATTTCTTTTTTATTTAAAGTCCACATCTTTTTTTAAAAAGTACATTTTCTTGAAAAGTTTTCTTTTCATAAAAAATACCTTTTCTTGGAAAAGCGGTATTTGTTAAAAAATTAAATATAAAATAAATTTTAAAATAAGTACCTTCTTTAAAAAAGTACGTTTTTTTAAAGAGTACCTTTTCTTAAAATAGTCCAATAACTTATAAAAGTATTTTTTCTTAAAAAGCGTTTCTTACAAATGTATATTTTCTTAAAAAAGTACCTCCATTTTAAAAAAGTATATTTCTTTTTTGTTTAAAGTCTATATTTTTTGTTAAAAAGTACATTTTCCTGAAAAGGTTGCAAAATTAATTAAAAAATACCTTTTCTTGGAAAAGTGGTTTTTTTAAAAAGTAAAATTTTTTTAAGAAAGAGTGCGTTTTATTAAGAAAAGTTCCTTTTGTTAAAAAAAAATACTTTTTCTTAGAAAAGTACCTTTTCTTAAAAAAATACTCTTTCTTGCAGAAGTACCATTTCTTAAAAAGTACAATTCCGTTATAAAGCAATTTTTCTTAAAAATTTCCTTAAGAAAATATTTTCAAACTTTTTCAACGAATGCCTTGGGCGCGTTACTACTATTCCAATTTGTATTCCAAATATTTGTATGAGTTCATAAACTTTAGTTCAAAGATTACAACATTATTTTTTATATTTTCGTTATATTTCCATAAAATTTAAATACATTTTTTATGTTTGAATTTTTGTTTTTTTTTTTTGTTCTTAATTCATAAACTTTGTTTTATAAAATTGTTTTATAAATTTGTTTTATAAAAATTTTCCTATTATAGTTGATATTATACAAAATATGGTGATCTTTTTCGTCATAGGGTTAGCGATAATCTAACAAATCAATATTTCTGTATATGTATTGTCACTAAGAATGAAATCTGTTAAATAAATAACTGAATTTATAAAATTTTAAATCTTGTTATTTATTCTTCTTTTATTTGGTTGAGGCAACCATTAAGATGAACTCTGATCGGCCTTATGTATCATATAACATTATTATACATCTATTTTAAAACATTCTACTTCTACTGAAAGAAATTAAATCCATGGAACGAAAAAAAAAAAAAATTATTTCGAAAGTGTTTTATTCATTTAATCTAAGTTGAATAAACCACTTTTGAAATTATTCGCGTAGATTTTTTCTTTTAATATTTGAAATATTTTTTCTATGAAAATTTGAAAAAAATCTGAAAAGTTGTCAGTAACATTTTTAAAATATTCAAACATTTACACATAGTCCTTCACAACTCAGTTTAAAGAAAAAATAGCAAAAATAAGCCCTGCATATGATTAAAATAAAAATAAAATAAAAATGACAAATACCATCATTATTATGCTTATGATGGTATTTGTCATTACCTTTTCATTATATAACCAACGAAAAGTTCTTTCTTTCAACATCAATCTGGTTTAATGAATTTTATAAAAAAGCTTTAAAATAAATACAAAAAATACCGGACACATGTCGCTTCCTGTTTGTTTATTAATAAAATATTTGTGT
The DNA here is from genome assembly GCA_963682025.1 of Cordilura impudica. Lineage (NCBI taxonomy): Eukaryota > Metazoa > Arthropoda > Insecta > Diptera > Scathophagidae > Cordilura > Cordilura impudica. Next base: position 50,890,286 of record OY821517.1, read on the forward strand.
TTTATTTTAAATTAATTAATTTTGTAATATCCTTTTGTTCAACAACGCATTTTATTTTATATGCATTTTTGATATATATGTGAAATATACATTTTTTTTTAAATTAAACCTTACCTTTAGAAAACCACAAACATTTTATTATAATATAAATGAAAATAATTTATGCGTCAATTTTAATTATATTTAGATCTATTAAACAAAAACAAACATCCTTTATATATGAAGCATCAATATTGTCATAAACTAAACACATTTATTCATACCTACATACATATAACGGGTGATTTTTTAAGAGCTTGATAACTTTTTTTAAAAAAAAAAACGCATAAAATTTGCAAAATCTCATCGGTTCTTTATTTGAAACGTTAGATTGGTCCATGACATTTACTTTTTGAAGATAATTTCATTTAAATGTTGACCGCGGCTGCGTCTTACGTGGTCCATTCGGAAAGTCCAATTTTGGGCAACTTTTTCGAGCATTTCGGCCGGAATAGCCCGAATTTCTTCGGAAATGTTGTCTTCCAAAGCTGGAATAGTTGCTGGCTTATTTCTGTAGACTTTAGACTTGACGTAGCCCCACAAAAAATTGTCTAAAGGCGTCAAATCGCATGATCTTGGTGGCCAACTTACCGGTCCATTTCTTGAGATGAATTGTTCTCCGAAGTTTTCCCTCAAAATGGCCATAGAATCGCGAGCTGTGTGGCATGTAGCGCCATCTTGTTGAAACCACATGTCAACCAAGTTCAGTTCTTCCATTTTTGGCAACAAAAAGTTTGTTAGCATCGAACGATAGCGATCGCCATTCACCGTAACGTTGCGTCCAACAGCATCTTTGAAAAAATACGGTCCAATGATTCCACCAGCGTACAAACCACACCAAACAGTGCATTTTTCGGGATGCATGGGCAGTTCTTGAACGGCTTCTGGTTGCTCTTCACTCCAAATACGGCAATTTTGCTTATTTACGAAGCCATTCAACCAGAAATGAGCCTCATCGCTGAACAAAATTTGTCGATAAAAAAGCGGATTTTCTGCCAACTTTTCTAGGGCCCATTCACTGAAAATTAGACGTTGTGGCAGATCGTTCGGCTTCAGTTCTTACTCGAGCTGTATTTTATACGGTTTTACACCAAGATCTTTGCGTAAAATCTTCCATGTGGTCGAATAACACAAACCCAATTGCTGCGAACGGCGACGAATCGACATTTCACGGTCTTCAGCAACACTCTCAGAAACAGACGCAATATTCTCTTCTGTACGCACTGTACGCATTCGTGTGGTTGGTTTAATGTCCAATAAAGTAAACTGAGTGCGAAACTTGGTCACAATCGCATTAATTGTTTGCTCACTTGGTCGATTATGTAGACCATAAATCGGACGTAAAGCGCGAAACACATTTCGAACCGAACACTGATTTTGGTAATAAAATTCAATGATTTGCAAGCGTTGCTCGTTAGTAAGTCTATTCATGATGAAATGTCAAAGCATACTGAGCATCTTTCTCTTTGACACCATGTCTGAAATCCCACGTGATCTGTCAAATACTAATGCATGAAAATCCTAACCTCAAAAAAATCACCCGTTATGTATATCTGAAAAAAAAAAAAAAAAAATTCCTTGTCTTTTTTTTTACTCTTATTTAACTTAAAAATAAAAGTATGTAAATGTATAAAGAGTTTAACAAAATTATAAAATGACGAGTTTATTTATTATGCAGACATATAAACTGTGTTAAATAGTTTTATTATTATTGTATGAAAATGCATTATCATAATTAAATATTAATTCTAAATAACTAAAGTTTAATTGATAAAAAAAACAGATAAATGCTTTTTCTCAAATGCTTTAAACAATATCTGTCAGTTATAATCCAAAAACCTATTAATAGTTTGACGATAATATAACTAAAAAAACTAAAATATTAAAATAAAATTACAAAAAAAAGCAGTATGTTAAATATAAAGAAAAAAAAAAAAAAAAACAAAAAACAAATCAGCCGCAATTAAAACACAAAAAGGTAATTAACTGGAAAAAAAAGCAACAAACTCAACAGAAGAGTACGTTATCGATGAAAACTAGAAAGTTAGAATCGACGAAAAAAAAATATTAAGTAAAACAAACACATACATATATAAGAAAGATTATTTTAATTTGAATTTTAGAAATAAACTTAAAAAAACAAACAAAAACAGAAGTGATTTTTTATTGTAACACTAGGAAAAAGAGCCAAAGGTAAGTTTTCTAAACTGAAACGAAAAAAAGTAGAAATTTTTCTTTTCTACTAAATATATATAGATGTTTGCCAGTAATTAGGTGGTTTAGAAAGCAACCTATTTCCTATCACTACTTGAAACTCTGAACAATTTCTGATTGAGAAAATTTACAGAGTTTCAGCATTAAGAAGAAATTCTGTAAAGAGAAATTCACTTAAAAACAAATTAGAAAATTATAGTCGGTCTAGACCGATTACACGATACCCTATACCATGCGTTTGGAAAACCTATCTCTTGGGTCGAACTATTTGGATATAGAAAATAAGCATAAACCAAATTTGCCAGGCATTGTTATTAAATTTTTTTAAATTAAATTTTCTTAAATAAGCAGTTTTAATTTTAAAATTAATCTTTGGCCACAACAAGTCTATGGACAAAGTTTCAGATCCATCGGATGAGGGGAAGTGGGGTTTTAATCTCTCCGTGACTGTGCGTGACTATGCGTGACTGTGTCAAAGTTAATCTTTTGTCATAGCCAATTTGTCGAACAAGTTCCAGATGGATCGTGGCTATGTCGAAGTTAATCTTTCTTTACAGCAAGTATATCGACCAAGTTTCAGATCGATCGTATGAGGGAAATGACATTTAGATCACTCCGTGACTGTGCGTGACCATACGTGACTGTACGTGACTATGTCAAAGTTATTCTTTTTTTCACAGCAAGTGTATGGACCAAGTTTCAGATCGATCGGATGAGGGAAATGACATTTAGATCACTCCATGACTATGCGTGACTATGCGTGACTGTGCGTGACTACCCCAAAATTAATCTGTAGTCACGACAAGACTATTGGCCAAGTTTCAGATCAATTGGATAAGGGGGATGGGTTGACCCACGGCAAACAGACAGACAGACAGGCAGAGAGTATGAGTTAAAAGAGAGAGTTTAAAAAGTAACTTTCCTTAAAAGCATTCCTTGTGAAATTAATACATTTTCTTAAAATGTACCTTGTTTTAAAAAAATGTCTTTATTTATTAATTTATATGCTTTCCTGTACAACCAACAAGAATAAGGGCCATTATTACAACTTCCCTTTAAAGTAAATGGTAGTTAAAGGTAACTTTAGCTAAAGTGAGCAATAAAGTTACCTTTAACTTCTTTTCATTATTACAACTTCCCAGTAAAATAAAATTAATATTTTTGATATTGTGGCAACACCAAAAGAAACACCGATTACTTCCCTACAAGAACAGTGACGGTCATTTGACCGGTGATATGACCGTCACTACTGACTGAAGTGTCGGTCATCGCGTAGAACATAGCTTCTATCATTTTATTAGGGCAAATATGCCAAAACTGACCGAAACTTTTGTGTTCATGTGATTTTGCATCTTACTCTAACCTAAGAAAGTATGTAAACCATATAATATACATCTGAACTGCTCACTCTACCGCTGTTTAGTAGTCAACGATGATAGATATATCCATCATCGCTGACGGTCATACTTGATGGATATATACATCATCATTGACCGGTCACGCTTGATTATAATGAAACACGACTTATTATTTTTTATTTATTTATTGTATTAAAAATCAAAAATAGAAATAAACAAACATTAAAATATTAAAAACACAACAATATCACCAATTTCGAAACGTGTCGATAACTTTGAGACAATGTTGAATGCTTAAACAACTTTGCTCACTTTTCACTCGAAACATCCCTCAAAGCGGTTCGTAACTTAGCACTGAATAAATTGACTAAACTCAATAGAAATTTCCGGTAATGGGCCTTAGTGCAATCAGTAGGTTCTTAAAGAAAACAATATATTATAACACATATATCAACAATTTATATTAAAGATCACCTTTTGAGTGTTGTGAATTAACAATTCGGCCAAAACTGATACACTCCATTTGTAAAATTGTTTGTACAGAACGGTGTGTGAGATATTGTGATAATACCTCCATAAATCAATTGTTGAATATTTTGAGATCTTTATTCTTTTGAAAACTAATTTCATTATGGACGAATTTACGGATACTGCACATTCCTTAATATTTTTCATATTTTCAACATTATATTCCAGACACTATATTCCAGAATGGCATAAATTAAAACATTCGAGCCAAATATTAAAAAAAATCATATTCATGTTATGGCAACAGACTGAAAGATAGATATAAGGATTAATGTAAAATTCTGCAAGGAAGATTTACTTTGTTTCTAGCTAGAATTTTTAATAAAATGTCAGTACATTACCTTAATAAGTTCATTTGCTGATTGAGCATGTATTAACAATATATTTATAGTGTCTTCCATGCGCACTTAACTGGAATCATTACGAATTGATTTAATAAACTGTGTCAGTGTTGTTTCACACAATTATATTTCTTGTGTATTATCTTCCAACATGATAAAAAGTCCATCAATAATATCAAATAGATAACCATATTATTTTCTGGTACAGCATTCACAATCGAAATCCAGGATATAACATATTGTCGCACAATATAATTCTTTACACAAATGCGTTTCCTAAGAGGTATAAAAGTTCTAGATTGAAAGTTTGTGAAGATTCTACAGCAATAGTTAACGATCCAACAGGAATAGGCCACAAGCGAGCAAAAAATAAATTGTGGAAGGGTATAATGGAGGGACGTGTCACCACAATTGAGAATGGCACTAATGAATTCACTGACATATTTTGAAGAATCCTAAAGAAACAACAAAAATTAACTTGATCTTTTAATTTAATTAATTACTTACCTTTCCTTAACCTTAACAAAAACAACTCTACAACAGCAACATGACAGTGATATGTTTTTAAATAGAAAAAACTGCAAGTGTGTTGGTACAAAAATTGTTTATGTGATAGTTTCAGTCATTCATTTCTTGTAGGGAAGCAAACAATAGAATTAAAACTAAAAACCTTTATTATAAGTTGCATAATTGTTGTAAATGTGTAATAAAACTTTTTAAAAAATATAGAAATATATATTTAAGTAAATGCAAATAAATTTATTTCCAAAACTAAATTGGTGTGAATTTCTTCTTCATAGATCAGAAAATGTGGCAACATTAAATACATAAACCTCACGTTACAAGTTAAAGGCAACAATATCTTCCCTTTAGCTTATCGGTCACTTTTAGCTTAAAGTATAGTTGTAATAACGAAAAACTAATAATCTGGCCGATAACATCCTAACTTTAGCTATTGGCAAGTTGTAATAATGGCCCTAAATCTTATAATTACAGTTCAGCAATAATTATGCTAAGGCATGACAATTGTTAGTTAAAATTTGACTTTACAAAATACATACATATTTAATTACAAAAATACAGAAAATATTAAAGAAAAAAATGTTAAAGAATAACCAAAAAACAATACAGGATTACAAAAGAGAAAAAAAATTATAAGTAAATCTATAATATTAATAGACTAGGCGATTTCTTGTGACCAATGTTTTGTTCTACCATTTTATCCCGATTTTGGCCAAACGTATATTATTTGATAGGCGTTTCTTTTTAGCCGTTTTGCAGATTTACAGATTTTTAAATTTGTTACTTTATTTCGAGTAAATTCCATTTAAAGTTGCTACTAACACATACATAAAATTATACAATGCTATGTCTGTGTTTATTAAATTTGTTAATGCGTTTGCAATAAAAATGAGTTTGTTTTTTTGTGTTGATTTGTGAATTGGCTATAATTGATTAGCACACCTTAAGGGTATTTATTTATTAAAAAAATAAAATTTCCTAGAATTTGCACCCGAATTTCGAGGGCTGAAATCTGCTAGTTTAATTAATTAATAAAATTGTTATGCAAAATATTCAAAAAGGAATTTTTTTAAAATTTGAAGCGTTGCTGTTAAGTTGCTGGGATTGTGGAATTACATTCAGATACCAAATAACGATGACGAGGTAGAATTAATTATTTTCCTCTGTTTGATCTGGTGGAGATTTTCATACAGGTAAAGTGGTTTTGTGGTGAAAGTTATTTTATGAAAAGAACTCTAATTTTCATCAGATTTTCAAGTGATACTGCGAAAAGATTATTCGTGAAGGAAGAAGTTCCGGCAGTTCCTCTTAGTATAAAAAAATATCTAATTATGCTGTTAAATAAAACATTAAGTTTGCCTTTACTAAATGAATCACAACTTGCAAAAAGTTCACACCCGTATAAAATGCGGGGAATTAAATACGTTTTGGCTAACAGTATTCCTATAAGTATTTAAGGGAGTGAAGTATTGAGTGTACCATAGAGTTCTGAGCTGCATATAAGTTTGAACAACAGTCACATTTATGTGGCTCGACCAAGTTAGAGTGTTATTAAAAGTTACACCAAGATTTTTGATTGTTTTAACAAAGTAAATTCTCTCGCCATTGATAACTATTTTATTCCCTAACCATTTGTTGACGCCCTCTGTACATAGTTAATTTTGTCTATATTTTCATCTATTGACTCAATTGGAGTGCTCAGAAAGAATTGCGTCGTCAGCGTACATATGTATCTTACAATGAGAAAAATAATCTGGTAAATCATTGATAACTATAAACTGAGAACAAAAGTGGCCCTAATACAGATCCTTTTATAAGGTTCAAAGGTTCAGATTACTTGCTATTTACGTATACGGCTTGTATTCGCTTTGTGAGATAAGAGAAAATTAAAAGCGCTGATATTGAGGAAAAATTAAAGAAACGTCTTAACTTCATACAGAGAGTTTGATGATCAACTGTGCCAAATGCCTTGGAATGATCTAGAAGTACAATGAGGGTTATTTTGCTGTCGTCTATGTCACGTCTTATGTTTTCGCAAACGTCAGTTAAAGCTGTCAGGCAGCTGTGGTTTGCTCGAAAGCCGGATTGTTTATGGGACATTAACTTGTGTTGAGTTATGTATTCATTCATATGAGAAAAAAATATTTTTTCAAAAACTTTTGACAAATAACATAGAATGGCTATTGGTCGTTGCTCAAAATTTGATTTACATTATAATAAATTTCGGATTTACATTATCATATCCTACAGAGTTTGGCTTTACCAGAGAAATTAATTTTATAATATCAGGTTGATTAGTATTTCGTATATTATTGTAAAATTCATGATCAACTTTTACCGAAGGTAGATTCGTAAATTTTAAGTTTAATTTATAAACGTCTATCGAACAGCTATTATTATTGCATCTTCCAATACCAATATCGCTAATAGTCTTCCACGTTTGTTTGGGGTCAATGACAGAATTAAATCTCGTAGAAAAGAAATTGAACTTAGCAGTTTTGATTTTTCGTTTAACATCTCTCCTAGCCGTATGATATTCATTTTGCAGGTAAGGAGTTTTAAACCTCTTCCATCTGGAGTACGCAATATCCCTTCGATTGATCGAATCTTTTATAGTAGCAATAAACCACGGTTTAATACAAACTGCTTTGGATTTTGTTTTTAGAGGTATCGTTTCGTCGAAAAGTTGTAATAAGTCGGTCTGTAGAAAGATGTCATACATTAAATACAGTCCCAATCAATTTGGTAAAAGTTTTAGTAAAGTAATGCGTAGTTCAAAGTTTTGAAGTCACGGTATAAGTAAACCATATTAGCTGGTTGAATCTGATAGTTGTAAGATCAAGTCGTGTTTTGAAATGCATGGTGCTGAAATTTGATCATACAATAACACGTTAGACAAATCACTGACAAAGAAGATATCGAGCAGACTATTGCTATTGGTGGTGTATTGTGTAGGATTATAACGAAATTCAGGTTCGAGGCCTTAAGTTATCACGCTGTCAGTAAACGCCGATTCATTAATAATGTTGGAATTTAAATCTCCAGATATATTAATATCATTATATCCATCTGCTAAGAACTCCAGTTCATCAGTAGAATTAGAGGACCTAATTTTTTTTATATATATATTCTACCTTATCTTGCTTCTAAGATTTACAGCATCAAATTTGTTTTATTTCTAACACTTTATACCATTTTAAATACATTATTATATACGATTATACAAATTTTAAATTCTTTTCAAATTAATATTTCAACAAACAATGTTAACTATAAATTTTTTATCAAACTTATTACTTCGTGCGTTACTCGATCATTATTTTTAAAACTTAAAAATGAACAATACTTATAGAATAAATTCCAGGGATAATGTTGCGAATATGGTTAGAGTCCTTGCCAATCAGAGGAAAGGTATTAAAATATGTCATATCAATGCTCAAAGCTTAAGGAAAAAGATTGACGAATTTAGATTGATTTTTGAAAACTCAGGTGTCGATTTTATATGTGTTTCGGAAACATGGTTTGATTCCGAAATTACAGACTTTTCTGTTTCCTTAAATGGATATAATTTACGTAGAGTTGATAGAGAAGATGGATATGGCGGCGTTGCTATGTACATAAAAAAGGGGATTTCTTTTAGCATCAAATGTACATCTAAGGAAAATTGTGATTTTGAGGACATAGATAATACAGATCCTCTAAATCTAATTGAGTATCTATTTATCGAGGTAAATAATGAAGGTAGGAAATTGCTTTTAGGGAGTGTTTACAGGCCTAATAAGAATCTTTGTACCAGGCGATTTTTTCGAACTTTGGAAACGCAAACAGCTTTGTACGATGATGTTATCATAGCAGGAGATTTTAATTCAAACCTTCTGGTAGATTGTAGTTTCTCTGATGAATGTGCCTCGATTGGTTTAATATCACCTAATATCTTACATCCTACACACTTCACTGCAACTATTAATACGCTTTTGGATTTGTTTCTTGTGAGTAATGAAATTAATATACTACTCTACGATCAACTGTCTGCATCATGTTTTTCCAAGCATGATCTTATTTTCATGACTTACAATTTCCAACTTGTTATACAAGTTGAGAGGATTACTTTTCGAGACTTTAAAAACATCAATTTTAGACTCCTTGAGGAAGAATTTTTTAATATTGATTGGAATGCTTTGTATTGTTTAAATTCTGTGGATGACCAACTCTCTTTTCTGGAGCAAAACATAAATTATCTGTTCGATCTAACTGTACCAATAAAATCGAAGATTATTAGTAATAAACAAAAACCCTGGTTTTCTTCTGAAATTAAAGATTGTATCAATCAAAGAGATTTTGTCTATGCACGTTGGAAAAGATTTAAAACAACAACATTACATGATGATTATCTGACTGCTAAGAGAAACACAAATAAAATGATTAAAAAGGCCAAATCCAATTTTTATGCTGAAAAATTTTCTTCTGCCATTGGCTCCAAAAGAACATGGCAAACGATACGCGAAGTTGGTATCGGTAAATCTACGCATCGAGAACCATGTTCGGTTGATGCAGATACAATTAATACAAAGTTTTTAAGTGTTCCTATGGTTCAAGCAGATAAAGATTACTATATCAATAGTCACTCGAATAACGATGCTGAATCTTTTTTTTCTTTTGCTGCAGTAGACCAATGCGACGTTTTATCTAGTTTATTGTCTATAAAATCGAACTCTATAGGAGTGGACGGGATTAATCCTAAGTTTCTCAAGATTCTTTTACCTCAGCTACTTCCAATTATAACTTTTTTCTTTAACAAAATATTAACTACAAGCCACTTCCCATCGAATTGGAAAATAGCTAAAATCATTCCTATACCCAAAGCTGGTTCCGATTATAGACCAATAGCTATTCTTCCATTTCTCTCTAAAGTATTCGAGCGTATTATGCACAAACAAATGACTAGTTTCTTGGATGACAATAACTTGCTAACAGATCGTCAATCTGGGTTCCGGAGGAAACACAGCTGCCTAACAGCCTTAGTTGATGTTACAGAGGAGATTAGGGAGAAACTTGATGATGGCAAGACTACATTTTTAATACTTTTAGATCATTCAAAAGCGTTTGATACCGTGGATCATAACATTCTTTGTTACAAACTTAAAAACTTTTTTAATTTTTCTTCGACCGCTACTCAGTTATTGTCAACATACTTACGTGGCAGGTATCAGTAAGTTGAAACTAGAATCCAAAATTCAATGACACTGCCTGTAGCAAGGGGCGTACCTCAGGGGTCCATTGTTGGGCCACTATTATTCTCATTGTACTCAAATGACCTCCCAGGCATTTTAACAAATTGTAATGTAAGAATGTATGCGGATGACGTTCAGCTTTATACCAGCTGTAGTAATGCCCTAATCGACCAGTGTATTATCTCTATTAATCAGCAACTCCATCGTATTTATACATGGGCAACGGCGAATGGATTAGAGATAAATCCGAAAAAATCAAAATGCATTGTAATTCAAAAGCGACTTTCCAAACTAAATATTACACCTAATATAATTATAAATAATCAGAAAATTGAAATCGTTAAATCTGCTAAGAATCTAGGTATTTTTTTTAATGACACTCTTACGTGGTCGAACCATATTAACTATGCCTGTGGTCGTACTTTCTCTATGACTAGAACTCTGTGGCAAACCCAGCATTGTACACCTATGAAAATAAGAATCCTACTTGCCAAAACTTATCTGATGCCTGTTTTACTGTATGGTTGTGAGCTATTTGCGAAATGTGATACAATTAGTAAAAGGAAATTGAACGTTGCATTTAACAACATAATCAGATATGTGTATGGACTTAATAGACGTTCTAGTGTATCTTTGTTTTCATCGCAACTATATGGCGTTTCTTTAGATAATCTTTTAAATATAAGAGTTTTAGTTTTTTTACATAAAATAGTGTATACCCACAAACCGGAACATCTGTACGACAAACTTTATATTTCAGATATAAGCAGGGGAAAAAGAATTAGATCAATTAGATATAAAAGTTTAATATCGGAGTGGCATTTCTACATATTCGCAGTATCTCTCTGGAATTCTATACCCCATAGCTCTCAACTTTTAAGTAACGCACGAAAATTTAAAGAAAATATTTTTAAACTGTTTTCAGCATAACAATTTAAAACATTAAATATTATTTGATATTATAATACATTTGATTAAATTAAATTTCAAATATTTCAACTTTATTCTTTAATTTTAATCTTATTGTTCTTTGCATTTTATATAAAGAAAATTTGTAATTAGTTATTAATTTATTAACGATTTTATAATTTTAAATACAATCAGTTCCATACTGCAAAATAAGACTTTTAGTCTTGTGTATGGAGCAGTTCCAATAAATAAATAAATAAAATAAAAATAAAAATACATGCAATATGATCTCTAACAAAAATTGTAACACCACCGCTCTTGGAAATATTCCCCCTATCTTCACACTCCCTATCAGATCTAAAAACTCTATAGCCACGCAGACAAATGAAATTATCTTTCACTTAAAAAGGGACCATTTTTTAAAAGGGACCTGTTTTTAAAAAGGAATCTTTCCCTAAAATGGGACCTTTTCCTATATGGTAAAAAGGTACATTTTCTTAAGGAAGCACCTTCCTAAATAATTATAGTTCTTTAAAAAAGTACCTGTCCTTACATAAGTACTTTTTCTTAAAAATAAACCCAAAAAATAATCTAACCCATAAAAACAAAGTTTTTATTAAAACTTTCTTTCCTAATGCATATGAGTTTTGAATCTCTCCGTGACTGTGCGTGACTATGTCATAGTTAATATTTTTTCACAGCAAGTTTTTCGACAAAGTTTCAGATCGATCGGATGAGGGGAAATGGGTTTTAAATCACTCTGTGACTGTGCGTGACTAAGTCAAAGTTAATGTTTTTTTCACAGCTAGTGTATGGACCAAGTTTAATATCGATCGAATGAGAAGAAACGATATTTAGATCACTCCGTGACTGTGTTGACTACCCCAATATTAATTTGTAGTCACGACAAGGCGAGGGGCCAAGTATCAGATCAATTGAATAAGGGGGAATGGGGTTGACCCACGACAGACAGGCAGACAGACAGAGTGTATGAGTTAAAAGAAAGAGTTGAAACTTCTCGTAACAAGTACCTATGCTTGAAAAAGTACATTTCCTTCAAAAAGTATTTTTTTTTACGGCTTCTGAAAAATTTACCATTTCTTAAAAAAGGACGTTTTTCTAAACTACTTTTTTTAAAAAGTGCCTTTTCTGAAAAAAGTACCTGTCATTACATAAGTACCTTTTCTTATAAAAATACATTTTCTTAAAAAGTGCCTCTTTTTTAAGAAGAACATTATCTTAATAATTACCTCTTCTAAAAAGGGTATTATCTTCAAAAGTACCTCTTCTTTAAAAAAGTGCCTTTTCTTAAAAAGTACCATTTCTTGAAAAAGTAGCTTTTCTTAAAAAGTACCTTTTCTTAAAAAGTAACTTTTCCATAAGAAGTGACTTCTCTTAAAAAGAACCTTTTCTTAAAAAGTATATTTTTCCCAAAAAAACACCACTTTTTTTTTAAAGTGTCTTCTCTTGAAAAAGTGCCTTTTTAAAAAGAATCTCTTGTTAAAAAATAACATTTCTTTTCTTATAAAGAATATTTTCTTAAAAATTCTAATTCTCTCAAAAAGTATCTTCGTAAATAAGAACCATTTTTTCAAAGTGTACTTTTTCTTCAAAAACTGCCTTTTTAAAAAAGTACCTTGTTTATAAAGTACCTTTTCTTAAAAAGTAACTTTTCTTTAAAAATGGCATTTTCTTAAAACTAATCTTTTCTTAAAAAGTATTTTTTTCTCAAAAAAAAAAAAAAAAAATACCTTCATAAATAATTATCTTTTTTTTTGAGAAATACATTTTCTTAAAAAAGTACACTTTCTGGAAAAAGTACCTTTTCGTGGTAAAGGTAACTTTTCTTAAAAATGTACAATTTCTTTTAAAAAAATGAAAAAGCAAGTTTTCTTACAGGTAACTTTTGTTAAAAAAGACCTTTTCTTACAAACGTACGTTTTATTAAATAAAAAATTACCTTAAAATTGACTTTTCTTAAAAAAGTACCTATTTTAAATTATTACGCTTTCTTTAAAAAGTGCTTATTGTTAAAAAAGTAAATTTTTTTAAAATTTTTTCTAAAAAATTCCCATTCTAAAAAAGTATTTTTTTTTTCTTAAAAGTACTCTTTCTTTGAATAGTACATTTTTCTAAGAAAGCACCTATCCTAGATAATAGTACGTTTTCTTGAAAAAAGTATCATTTCTTAAAGAAGTATCTTTTCTTAAAAACAGCCTTTTCATAAATTATAACTTTTTTATAAAAATATCTTTTCTTAAGAAAATAGGCTTTCCTAAACAAGTAGGTTTTCTTGCACAAGTGCATTGTATGTAAAAAAATTTAATTTCTTAAAATGTGTGATTTCGAAAAACTAACTTCTCACAAAAAAACTTTTCTTTAAAATGCATTTTCTTAAGAAAGTACTGTTTCTTAAAAAATAAATTTTTCTTAAAAAGTAAATTTCCTTCAAAAAAGTTTATTTTCTTGAAAAATTATCTTCTCTCAAAAGTACACTTTAAAAAAAATTACCTTTTCTTAAAATAGTACCTTTTTTTTTAAAAAAGTACATTTTCTTAAAAAGTACCTTATTTTAAAAAGTGATTTTTGTTAAATAGTCTCTTTATTTAAGAAAGTGCTTTCTCTTAACAAAGTACTTTTTCTTAAAAAAATAACCTTTTCTTACTTTTTTAATAAGGTAAGTTTTTTTTAACAAAGTAACGTTTATTAAAATGTATCTTTATGTTTTAAAAAGTCCGCTTAGTTAAAAGGTACCTTTACTTAAAAAAGTAAGTTTTCTTAGGAAAGTACCAATTCCTAAAATAGTACATTTTCTTAAAAAATTAACTTTTCTAAAAAGGTTCAACTTGGACATCTTACTCGTACAACAAAGAAGACATAATTAGTAGTGACGGCTCAATATAAATGATTTTCACGGTTTGTGTTTGAAAGCTGTCAAAATTCTTTTCTATCTGGGTTTATTCTATTTGTTTTAAAATTATGTGTTGCGTTATTGAAAAACAGTTCGTACTTCCACAACTAAAATATGTGTAAAGAAAAGTAAGTAAGAAAAAGTAAGTAAGCAAAATATATTCGTATTTGCGACCTTTTAGTTTAATTACAAAGTTTACATGGACACTCAGACAGACGGACGGACATCGCTAAATCGACTCAGAAAGTAATTCTGAATAATAATAAAAGATGGGTCTATATCAAATATTTTTGGTAGTTACAAACATCAGCACAAAGTCAATATACTCTGACCACATAGGGTATAATTAAACAACAGAAAATTGTATTAGCTTTGAACAGTTACTACGATTTTCACTATGTGTTGAAATTCATTAATTCATACTAGCAGATTCCAGCCCTCGAAATTCGAGTGCAAATTCTAGGAAATTTTATTTTTTCATTAAATAAAGACACTAACGGTGTGCTAATCAATTATAGCCAATTCACAAATCAGCACAAAAAAACAAACTCATTTTTATTACAAACATATTAACAAATTTAATAAACAAACACACACATAGCATTGTACAATTTTATGTATGTGTTAGTAGTAAATTTCAATGGAATTTACTCAAAACAAAGGAAAAAATTTTACAATCTGTAAATCTACAAAATGGCTAAAAAGAAATACCTTTCAAAAAATATACGTTTGGTCAAAATTAGGATAAAACGATAAAACAAAACATCGGTCACAAGAAATCGCCTAGCTTATTAATATAATAAATTTGTAAAAGTACAACCTTTTATTTCACAAAGATTTCCAGAAATCTTAAAATAGACCCTTTGGAATTTATTTATATCTCTAATTCCAACAGCTCGTAAAACTGCTTGTTTTTTTACAAAAAAATTTGGCAAATTTTATGGACAACATTATATTTTTATGAATAATTTTAATAATAAAAAATTTCATGTTTAGTTTGCGTCCATTACATTATTTTTTTCTGTTATTTTGTACAATAAAAGAAAATAACAAATTGTTTTATTTGTCAAAGTAGCTTAATATAAATGAGAACATAATTTATGTATTATGGCAGCAAATAGGACACTTGAAAATGATGTCGTAATAAGTTATGACTTTGAAATTTATGTTTTAGATGGTAAAATAAAAACCAAAGAAATATGGAAATGTCGTAGGAGTTTCTTGCTTTGTACGTACGTACATCAAGTTCAACTTCTTCATATATAGTAAACACCACTACGTATACGTAATGAAGAAATTCAAGTGTTACTTATACGATTTTGGAATAAAAAATATTTATGCTATAAAACTACATATATTGTTAGTTAATAAATAATTTAAATTTAGTTTAATTTCTTCATACAAAATTTTTACTTGTGTAGTACCTATCCAAACTACGATTTCTCATTATAATAGACTCTAGGGATTTTATTAAGAAAATTACACAAAGAAGCTGGTTTTATTTTTGGAACAACTAAAACGCCATTTCTGGAGAAAAGCTTTAATCTTCATTGCCTCAAAGGTTTCATTTCACTTTACCTACGTTTATTTCTTACGAAATTAGAGCCTAAAGCAAGTGCAATGGAAATGTATAAATAATTTTGATGAGCATCTGTAGGGATTTAAAAACTAAATTGTTTTCTTTCTCTGAGTTATTTGTCTTACATTAGCCATGTTTGTAGATGGATTAAGACCATTTTATTTGAAAAAAAAAAAAAAAACAACAAAAGCAATACGAAAAGGATAAAATATACAAATAAAACTTTCCTAATGATGACAGTTTGTTATTGTTACAAAATGAGAAAAATGCTTAAGAAAAACAAAAGCTCATTGAGTATAAGAATATAATAACAAAAAAAAAAAAAAAAGAGTGAAAGGTTATTCTACTTGTCAAAATCATGAAGCAATTGTTTTGATATGCCATTCTGGAAAAAACAAATGTAACGAAAATTGAGGATAAAAAAAAGAGAAACATATACAAACACATACAAAATGTAAATGAATGTTAAAAAAAATATATATATCAAGTGTGAAGGAAGAAAAGTCTCAAATCCTCAAGGAATTATATTGTAAACTCTACAAGTTTTGATTAGGGAATTGAGTGTCGATATATATTAACTTTTATCAAATTTGTTTTGTGATCAGAACTTATAGCACTGCTAAAATGTCAATTGAGCAATAAAAAAGCGCTTCAAATGATTATTTTTCTTGTTATATTTTTAATAAATTTATATATATATATATATTATGTCCTGTGATTCCTAAAAGGAGCAAAGGGCTACAAAAAAAAAGAAAAAAAAATAAATATTGTAAATTTACTAAAAGTAAAATGAAGGAACATTTCAGGCACTCCAGTAGTCTAATTGGATAATGCATTACCAGTAGGGTGACAGCATTTGCAGCATTCTCGAATTTCAAGGTTCACCGGGCAGAGTTTGGTTATAATTCACCTAAAAATTACATGGATAAAGTTAACATGCGGCGCAGTGAGGTCAAAATTCAACCCAATGCTAATTTCTCAGTTTATATGTAAATGTATAAATTCTTTTCCGTGTTCTTTATGAATATTCTAAATTAACTTTAGAAATTTGTATTTTTATATAAAAATTGAAAAGCTAAATTCAGAGGTAATTTTTTTGTTATATAAAAAATAAAATTTAAGTATTACACTCAAAAAAATGTTAGTAAAAAATCGCTTTCTATTTTAATTATCGTTAAATATACTGGTTTTAAACAATTTATTCGTTTTACCAAATCGAACGTGATTTATGTCTTAATAAGGATCAAAGGAAAATTATTACACTCATAAAAACGTTGGTTAAAAAACTAAAAGTTTTTTTTTCATTTGTTTTTTATTACAACACAATTATAAATATTCACAATATTTTAATATCTTATAGTAAAGATATCAATTTATACACAATTCTTCAATTTGAACTTTAAAATTTTATACCAGTAATATATTAACAAGGATATAATTTAGAAGATAGGGAAAAGTTAAAAAGAACCCAATGATTCAGAGAAAAAAAAAGAAAAGAGAATAAAAGTTAAGAAGTAAAGGGTTTGATAATTTTGTTATCAATATAAAGCGTTTATGTGAGGATAACTAGACTGACGACAACAGTCCACAAAATTTTGTAAAAATATTTGAATTTTATCTTTGACTAATGTAATATCAGACATAGATTGCAGTGTTGATGTCGAAAAATGCCTAAGGATGTCATTTTTAGCAGCTTGTTCTGGTATACCATACAGGAGCAGCATAAAACATTATAGCATGGAATATACTTTACAGTACTAGCAGCTTATTCTGGATGTACAAATTTGATTTTCTATTTATTATTGGGTACAATATTTTAATCGTAATGTTGATCTTGTGATTGATATTACTTGTATGATCATTGAGTATTAATTTTTTATCGAGAATAACACCCAGATATTTTACCTTATCTTCCCAAGGAACATTAATATTTCCAACATTTATATTGGTTCGTGGAACGAAACAATTATTTCTTCTTCTTGTGAAATATATTAATTGTGTTTTTGTAGGGTTAATGGTAATTTTCCATTTATCGATATAATCAGTTACAATCTTTATGGATTTTTGGAGATTATTTATAACATCAACTGCTAAAATATCCAAACTTAGAATTGCAGAATCGTCTGCGAAAATGGATGAATTGGAACCTACCAGAGTTGGAAAGTCGTATGTAAAAACATTGTATTAGATTGGAGATAAACAGGAGCCTTGGGGACATCCATATTGCATAATTTTCAATATGGACTTTATATGTTCTATTCGACAAAAAGCTTTTAATTAATTTCGTAGTTGATATATCTATACCAATTATTAGAAAATTGTGAATGAGGGCTCAATGCCATACAGAGTCAAATGCCGCTTTTATGTCTAAAAGTAGCATTGCAGTGGATTTGCCAAAGTTTAAATTATTTTTTAATATATATATTTTATTCTTTTGAGCGGCTGAATGGTATTATGCTCTGCTCGAAATCCAAATCTGAAGGAAGAATTTTGTTATCATCGAAGAAGTTAACAATTTTCTCTTTAACGATCTTTTTTTTTAGCGACTTACTCATGGTGTTTATTAAACTGATTGGTCGATAAGAATCAGGACTACTACTATCTTTCCTAGGCTTAGGCATTGCAATAGTTTTAGACCGTTTCCAAGCTATTGGGAAATAACTTAACTTTAGACATGAGTTATATATATATGACACAGTACTTTTAAACCAATTAATGGCAATTCCTTTAGACAACTATTAGAGACACCGTTTATATGAGATGATTTCTTATTTTTCAGTTCTTTAATAATGGCTTTTACATAGCTTGACAGTGTAAAGAAAGGTGCACTTCGACATAGTCACGCACAGTCACGGAGTGATTTAAAACCCATTTCCTCTTATCCGATCGATCTGAAACTTGGTCGGTAGACTTGTAGTGAAAAAGATTAACGTTGACGTAGTCACGCATTGTCACGCATAGTCACGCACAGTCACGGAGTGGTCTAAATGTCATTTCTCCTCATTCGATCGATATGAAACTTGGTCCATACACTTGCTGTGAAAAAAAGATTCACTTCGACATAGTCACGCACAGTCACGGAGTGATTTTAAACCCATTTCCCAGTATCCGATCGATCTGAAACTTGGTATATAGACTTGTAGTGAAAAAAGATTAACTTTGGCTTAGTCACGATTTGTCACGCATAGTCACGCACAGTCAGGGATATATTCAAACTCATATGCATAAGTAAAGAAAGAGTTTTAAGAAAAACTTTGTTTTTATGAACAGAATAGCGACCCCATAATTCTGAAAGGGAATGTTGAGTAGATCATTTTTGTAGAACAAACTTGTGGTCCAGCACGTCTGAGTATTTTTTTACAGTGGGTCAAAGTTTTCATTTTTTGGTCGAAGGGAGCATTATACTTTATGAAGAAAATGTTGTAAGTTAATGTCTGAGAGAATTCTTATGGTCAGAGTTGTATTGTGGAATTGTATGAGGATTATTTTTGTGGAAGATCTTAACCCTCTAACTGGTCTCTTTATGGGTCAATTTGACCCTTTTTTCGAGAAAATCAAAAAATATCCTTTAAAAAAGGACATTTAAGGATTAAAATATTCTACGAAAATGTTTGCCAAAAAATTTCAGTGGGGGTCACCAAAGACACCATTGTTGTAGATAAAGCTCTTTACGATTAATTGGCAAAATTACACGCCAACTTCTATTAAAAAATTATAATTTTGTTTTAATACTGGATTATTATTGTATGTACATATTTATTTTTTTGCTTAAAATTTTCGAGTAAAAGGGAATTGGGAAATAGCAGTAGTTTGACAATGGATTAAAGATTAAACTTAATAAGCTTTCCTGTATTTAGCTTGACGTGAATGTTCCGATGGGTCAAGGTTTCTGTACAAGCACTACACTTTGGGATTTCCCTTTGAATCTTTCTTCCAATACCTTTATATCCTGATGGAACCTTTCACCGTGTTAATCTGAAACCGCTCCAATGTTTTCTTTAAAAAAATTGAGATGAGAGTGCAGAAAATGCAGCTTTAGTGATATCTTAACGCCAATATTGTTAAAACCGATTAGCATGCTTTCAATATTTTCTGCATAGTTTTGTGCTTTTGAGTTTCCAAGGAATTCTGATATAACCAGCTGCATAAAGTCAAATGCTGTCTTTTGCATATCCGACAGATGACCATAAAATTCTTCATCTTGTAATAATTTTTCTATATCGGGTCCAACGAGCATTCCTAGAAAAGGTAATTTACATTGAATGAAATAAATTATTTCTTAAAACCGTATGTTACCTTCTTTTAATTTTGCTGCAGATAATCTGGAAATGCGTTAATCTGCAGAATGCGTTTGAAAGCATTTCCTTGTGTGTTTAAGCTTTTAATAACATTTTTCACCACGCCCAACCTAATATGCAGCGGTGGAAGTATAACCTTATCTTTTGGGACAAGGGATTCTTCGAAATATTTAATATGATAATGGCTGCTGGTAGCACGTGAATCCCATTTACAAAGAAAGCACATATATTTTGTGTATCCTGTTTGCATTCCAGTCAATATTGCAATCATTTTGAAGTCTGCGCATACTTCCCATTTATATTTATAGTATTCAATTTTATTTAAGAGATTTGAAATATTTGCGTATGTTTCCTCCTTTTTTGTGGAATATGCAACCGGTATTGATGGATGCTGATTTCCATTGTGCAGTAAAACTGCTTTTAAGCTGTGTTTTGAGCTATCTATAAATAGTCGCCAAGCGGAAGAGTCCAGAGGAAGCTTTAGATATTTTAGAACCTCTTCAATACTGCAACAGTATACAAGTTCTTCTGATTTTTTAAAATAACTTTCCAGATCGGCGTGTCTTTTTCTTGGAAATGTAACTTTTACATCGGCTTTTATCAAATTCCT
This sequence comes from Cordilura impudica, assembly GCA_963682025.1. Taxonomy (NCBI): domain Eukaryota; kingdom Metazoa; phylum Arthropoda; class Insecta; order Diptera; family Scathophagidae; genus Cordilura; species Cordilura impudica. The sequence goes on from OY821517.1 coordinate 50,910,826, forward strand.
ATTTTTCAATCTGGAACATTATATTTCAGCTTTCTCTTTTGTAAGTCCTAAATCTCTTACAAGATCTTCAAAATAAGCTTGGTCTACCAAATTAGGACATATGTTTAAACCATGAAGAGGCAAGTAACTTATATCTAATATGTTTTCAACCGCCGCTGTTATTTCTGCATTGGCGACTGTCATATTGGCCGAAGATGTATATGTAGGCGGTTGAGGCACCGGAACACCTTCACTGCGCTCTTCTGGTAAAATGAAATTATTTGTTGCTTCGTATGTCATTGTCGCGTAGTGCCTTTGGCTTCTACCAAATTTGTAATTTACGCAGAAATAGCATGTATCTGATTTGTGATCTTCAGGTTCAATCCATGTAATAGGCACAGAAAATGGCCGCGCCTTAGTACCGCCTTTGTACCAGGTCAAAAGACCACTTTCGCAAGTAGTACATACGGTTTTTGGTATCCAAGCTTCAGATAAAAATCGTATTCCAAAGAAAAGAAAATATGGTTCTTCAATTGTAGGCAATATTTTTCTTCTGCTTTGATGGTGCGTAAAATGTCCACAAATAAAACAAAGCCAATCTCTTAATTTGTAAACAGAATCCGCCGTGCTTATTTAAGCTTTAATATTTCTTTTTTTATATTAATTTTAGTAAAAATCACACCCGATATGTACTGCATAGTAGCACAATTATGCTTGAATTTTTTCTTTTATTTTTTATTATTAATTTTAATAAATATCACACCCGATTTGTAAGTCACAGCTGACTAGACGCGAGAACTCAGTGTTTGGCCCGGCCGAACTTGACGCCGTTTTTACCTGTTTTGTATATGTTGGTGTATAATTTTACTAATTAAGCATAAAGAGCTTTATTTACAACAATGGTGTCTTTGGTGACCCCCTCTGAAATTTTTCGGCAAACATTTTTGTAGAATATTTTAATCCTTAAATGTCCTTTTTTAAAGGAAATTTGTTGATTTTCTCGAAAAAAGGGTCAAATTGACCCATAAAGAGACCAGTTAGAGGGTTAAGATCTTCCACAAAAATAATCCTCATACAATTCCACAATCCAACTCTGACCATAAGAATTCTCTCAGACATTAACTTACAGCATTTTTTTCATAAAGTATAATGCTCCCTTCGACCAAAAAATGAAAACTTTGACCCACTGTAAAAAAATACTCAGACGTGCTGGACCTACAAAAATGATCTACTCAACATACCCTTTCAGAATTATAGGGTCGCTATTCTGTTCCAAAAATGCTGTTGGACAGTGTAATTTTTGATATGTTCCAAAATTTAGATGAGACTTTGGCAATAGATCATTCCAATTTCGATTTCTCAATTAGTAAATTTCTTCTTTTATCACATTATTCAAATAAGACATCTGAGCTTTATGCATATGGGCCCTTTGCCTAATCCATTTTCTTCGTTCACAGTTTCTTAATTCAATTAGATGTAATATGGATTGTGGTAACCTATGAACAAAAACATTTGGCCTTATTTTCTTTAGTACGCTAGAAACCGTCACATGTTGCATGACTTTTGTCAACCTTTCAATTAAATCATCGATATCAGCTTCGCTACTTATAATCATTTCCAATAGTGAGATGGCATTATATATGATAAAATTTCTGAAACTATTCCAATTAGCGTTTTTAAAATGGTGTTTTAAAAGTTCCTCACACATGTAGGATAAATCGATAGAAATGTGTACATGCAGATGGTCTGAGTTTAATCTGTGTAGTGTTTGAGCACCAGAAAGTTTGTCGGGTACATTGTTATGAAGAAATCTAAAGTAGAATCATTAGCATTACTACTTATGGGAGCAAAAGTAGGATCAGGAGGATATATCAAACTAAAAGTGTTAATTGTAATTAGAAAAATAGAAATAGAGAAAAAACCAATTACAGATTCGAATTCAGCCCACCAAATTACCCTAGGAAAGATATCTGGTTGCTCCAGTTCAAAACCTTGTTGGCTAGTGTAATTGGAGATCCGATTTTAAATTGTAGATTATGCGGTGGCATTCCAGGAAAATCAAGAGAGTTTAAAAATTGAGGTGGATAACGTACTACGTTTTCTTCACAGTATCAATAGATTTATATCTGAGCAATTCGCCAACTGTTTTACATTGAATGATGAAATTCAAATCATTGGCATACTAATTTTTTCCCTGCCAATATAGAGCTCATTCACTGGACCAGGCATGCTGTTGTATATTAAGCAAGACTTTTTCAATTAGTTTTTCTGTAAATTGTGTGAATGTGCAAAAATCTCTTGGAATTGTAACGAAACAAACGTTATCAGTTGGCATTTTACCATCAGCCATTAAAAGCAATTGATTTGAAAATGTTGCAGCAGATGGATCATTTTGCAATTGTACATTTTAACGTATCTTAATAGTTTTGATGGCTTGATATACGCACTTATTTCATCAGCTGGTGTGGATTTTAAGATAACAGGTAGTGTTTTTCTGAAGTCGGATGCTAACAATATCAAAGCACCGCCAAATAAATTTTGATTTTCACGGAAATCTTTTATTGTTCGATCCAAAGCTTTAATTGATTCCTTGTGTGCCATTGTGCAGTCATCACAAAACAAAATATCAATTTAATTTAAAACTCTAGCCGTGCCGAGTTTTTTGATAAATTGCATGTTGGTGCTTCATTTATCCTCATATTCAAAAGAAATTTGACCTACCACCATCCAATAAAGTGGCTACAATTACAGAAGATAGAAGTGCTCGCAGATTTACTAAAATTAAAGTTATCAAAAAATTTTTACCAGTACCAGCAGGTGCATGCAAAACGTACATGCCACCATTACCATTATCAATTTTCAATTTTTGCTGTTGACTGTTGGTTAACATATACTTTACTTATTTGATCTATTTTGTTTTATTAATTGTTGCTTTATTTGGTTTATCGTGGTTGGTGTAAACACATTAACATTTATTGCTTGTTTATTCCTTTTGTTTCGAGATAAGTCAAATGTTCTCAAGAGAAAAATATGTTTAATACTGGAATAAAAACCAGTTTCTTATGTTCTAAAACGAACTGTTTTGTTCTGTTATTGTTTGAGGAATATATATGTATATACCATTCTTAAGTAAAAGTTATTATCTTTTAATTGTCCACTACCAAACTGCATTACACAAAAACTAAAATATTGTAACCTTATACTAGGAAGATTTCTACCTTGCTGCTTTTAATTAACAATAAAATTTTTTGTAAAATTTAAAAACTTGTTCTTAATAACTTTGTCTAAAAGAAACATGGACTCATATATTACTCAGAAGTAACTCGTACAATTTAATTTAGGAATATTTTCTTGAAGATAATGGGACAATATATTTTGATCGTTATTCTGTTCTCGAAGAAGGTCCTGATTAAAAATATAATTTTTTGAACGATTTGGTGATGATATACTCGTCATTCCTAAACACATATCCTCAATCAATATCAATGCCCCGTTCAGCTGACCATTAAAAGTTAAGGTGCGCATTCGATTTCATCTATAAATCATATGGATTAACCGGATTGCTAGTTAAGATAATGATAGAAATTAAAATTCTATTTTGTTGCTGATGCCGACGCATCAGTAAGTGTATTTTCCCAATGTGTATCGTGTTTAAGCAGTCATAATATTTGATATGCTTCACGATAAGTGGCACATAATTGTCCATAAAGAGTTCTCAAATAATTGAATAATGTTGGGTTTTGCATTTAATGGTATCAGTTTAGCTCTTACGCTAGGACAACACATTTCATCGGCTTTCATTTTAAATTTCAGTGCGTTGCATTTATTATGAACTTTATGCATTTGGCCAATTTGAATGGATGGATGCGAAGCGTAATCAATGTTATGACCATAATTAAAACCTGCAAGATGTAAATTTCCAATTGATTGACTATGTCTGAGTTGTTGCATGTTTTGTTTGTTACCTTTAGTGTTACGTTCATGGCCTTCCTTCTTCTGTTTCCAACTCTCACACTCTCAATTCGTTATTTTCTTTGTTCTTGAATTTAATTTGATCTTAGCCGTGCCATTCGTTGCCTTGCTAATTTATTACTTTCTAATCGCTCTTGTTCGTTCTGATTAAATCTATTTAAACGCCTTCGTTGCATTTTTTGTAAATTTTATTTTAACTAAATGATTACAAATCAATGATAAAAAATTTCAATGCTCACAATACAATCTTTGTTATATGCCGATACCAACAAAATGTATTTCTCATAAGAAATATGTAAATGAATTCACATATTTTACATGGGAAAAACACACAAAGTGTGCGTAAGACGCATATGCGAAAATATTTTTAATGTTTTTTATACCCTATACCACTATGTGGTTTGGGTATAATGACTTTGTGCTGCTGTTTGTAACAACCAAAAATATTTGACCTACACCCATCTTTAATTATACCGATCGAATCAGAATTACTATCTGATTTGATTTAACGATGTCCGTCCGTCCGTCCGTCTGTGTGTCCATGTAAAGCTTTTAATCAAACTGCAGGTCGCAAATATGAATATATTTTGACGAAATTTGGTATTTGATCCTTTGTCGGCCATGGGATGAACGCTGTTGGTGAGAATCCCTCCATGGTCAGACCTAGCCCCCATACAAATGACCGCTATGAAATCAACATATATTTCCATAAGATCCAAATTATCATACAAATCTTTGCCAAATTGGGTTTGTATATATATATTACATCCATTTATCAGTAGTCTAAAAATGATTCCTATTGGACAACTCTTAGTCATAGGCCCCATATAGAGCTGCTTCCCGATCTTCACTTAAATCTATCAAAAAACGAAAATATTGCACTGATTCTTCTCAGATTTTGTTTGTATATATTTTGGCAAAATACAAGAGACTTTACCAAACATGGTCAGGATCGGTCCATTTTTGGGCCTAGTCCCCATATAGATATAGCATCCGATATGAACTTTTTCATATCTGCAGCCGAAAAAATTAATAAAAATCCCACTCAAATTTGGTTTATGCTTCTTTCCTATATCCAGTTAGTTGGGCCTGAGAGATATGGTCTCTAAACGCATGGTATAGGGTATCGTATAGTCGGTCTAGACCGACTATAATTTTCTTACTTGTTTTTTTTTTGTGAAACCAACGCATGTATTGGTTTATAAATCGATTGGGTGGTTCTCGAGTTATAAAATAAAGAAATAGGACATCTTATTTTTATACCAAATACTACTATGTGGTCAAGGTATAATGACGTTGTGCTGGTGTTTTTAACTACCAAAAATATTTGACCTAGACCCATCTTTTATTATACCGAACGACTCAGAAAGTGATTCAAAATATGTTCATATTTGCGATCTGTAATTTCAGTACAAGGTTTATATGGATACACAGCTGGACGGAACCGCTAAATCGATTCAGAGCCACTTTCCGTCCGTCCGTCCGTCCGTCTGTGTGTCCATGTAAACTTTGTAATCAAACTACAGGTTGCAAATATGAACATGTTTTGATGAAATTTGGTAAATACGCTTTTGTCAGCCATAGCATATATGTTATTGAAATTGGTGAAAATCGGTGCATGTTCAGACATAGTCCCCATACATATTACACCTATGAAATCGACTTAAATTGACATCAGATCCAAATTGTCATATAGATCTCCTGCAAATTGGGTTTGTGTATGTTTATTACATCGATTTATCAGTATTACAATAAATAAATAAACCATATAGAACAATTATTAGTCATAGCCCCCATATAAAGCGGCTACCCGATCTTTTTTCTAAAATTTTTTTGTATATGTTTTTGTCAAAAATAAATGTCCTTACCAAGTATGATCGGCATCGGTTTATTTTTCAACCTAGTCTTCACATAAATATAGCATCCGATACGAGCTTTTTCAAATCCGAAGGCAAATAATATTAGCAACGGCAAACGTTGTTTTGCCATATAATTTATTTCTAGTGAATATTTTTGTTGTTATAATAATAACTTTTCACACTCATCATTCATGGATTCAAACGTAGTTTCAAGACTGTCGGGTTTATAGTACTCCAAATAATTTTTTTTTGTATGGTTGGTGCCATGGCCACTAAGCCAATCCCGCCCATTTTTGGTACGACTACTTTCTACAACATCCGATTGACCTAGTTTCAAGACTAGTTGTGACTGTTTATAGTACTCCAGAAATTTTTTTTTATGGGAAGTGCCACGCCCACTAACCCAATACCGTCCATTTTTGGAACGACTGCTTACATTAACAACCAATTGACGTGCAGAACCACTGATTTGATCCCGCCCATTTTTCACATTACTTCTCACACTCATCATTCCTGAACACACACCTAGTTTTAAGACTATCGGGTTTATAGTACTCCAGATAATTTTTTTTATGTGAGAGGTGCCACGCCCACTAACCCAATCCCGTCCACTTTTGGCACGACCACAACCATTAAAAACCAATTGACGTGCAGAAAGTTTCAAGACTCTGGCCATCATAATACACTAGATATATGATGATATGTGTTTACCATGTATGGGAGGTGTTACGCCCAATGATTTGATCCCGCCCAGTTTTAGACCGACTTCTCACATTACTAACTTATATACTCCTACAAAGTTTCAGGACTCTTGCTATCATATATGATGTTAAAAATTTTATATATGGGAGGTGCCACACCCACTTCATATATTAAAAAAATATGGCCTATTTTACTTTCACGATACAAACTTATACATTGTGAAAATTTCAAGAAGATCGGTCCTATCGTTTAGCCACCTAATAATGGCAAACCTACAAACAAACAAATTTTCATTTTTATATATATGTATATATAAATATAGATTTATTTTACAATAACAGTGAAAGCAACATATTGTTTATTGCTTAAATAAAGTAATTATAAGCTTAATTAATTTAAATAGGATGCTTAATTCTTATAGCAAAATCGTTGATTGGTTTATTTCACAAACCAACGAAATTGGTGATTGAAAATGAAATTCAATTTCTTTTTTTGCAGCTGTTAAACATTACAAAAAATAATTTTTCTAAAAAAGTACCTTTTCTTAAAAGGTGTCTTTTCTTAAAAAAAGTAACTTTTTCTAAAACTGAATTTCTTTTTAAAAAATAGTGTTCTATTGTTAAGTAATTTTTCTTAAAAGTTAATTTTCTAGAAAAGTACCTTTTCTGAAAAGAGAGCCTTTTCTTTAAAAAAAATTGCTTTCCTAAAATAATACCTTATCTTAAAAAGTACCTTTTATAAAAATAATTTTTTCTTAAAAGTACATTTTCTTAAAGGAGTAATTTTTAAAAAAAATTTTAATTTTTTTTAAAGTATCTTTACTTAAGTACCTTTTCATTAAAAAATATTTTTCTTACGAATTGCATTTTCTTAAAAACATAATTTTATGAAAAAAGTACCATTTCCTCAAAATTTTTTGGAAAAATAACTTTTCGACGGGTGACTTAGGCTCTTTGCAACTTCTGCCATGGTGTAGTAAACAGGGGTTCAAGTTCAAATATTTCTGGCAGTTAAAAATATGTGCGCAAACTAATTACTCTCGAACCACGGAGTGGTATAATGTAAAATACGAGTCACACTTAAGTACTTAACGAGTCTATATTATGAGATAGTTTTATTCAAATCTGTTTATAGGAGCCGTAGCCTAAATGCAATATGCATATTGTTCGTAATTATTTGAGTTTCTTCCACTAGGCATTTCACTGAGCGACCTAAGCTTCCTCAATGGTTTATTACAAATTATGTTTCTTCTTTGACCAAAATTCAATTAAAGTTTTTCTTGGAAAATCCTTTTTTTGTATTTTTTCAATTTAATTATATATTTTAGTGTATACTCAAATACTCAAGCAGTTATCAAGAGTTTCTTTCGTGATAGAAACAGCAATTTGTTCATAAACATATACACGAGTAGTTTATATTTTGGCAAGTGTTTTCTTTGCAAGACTTGCATGTTTATGTATAAATATATTTTGTATTTAAGCAGTCTTTGCCAAAGTGTTAATTAAAACTACTCTTTGGGTAATTAAAGGAACATGTATTCCAACTGCAGCTAGTTTTATAAATTTTAAAGTTGAGAGGCAAATGTTTTTTAATTGGTTGATTGCCATCTTAGAAACTAAAACCAAAATATTGTAAGATACTCGTTTTTGGAAAAATGAAAAAACAAAATTATTTTTTAAAATTATGTGGTTTATGAAAATTTTAAATAGTTAATTAAGTAGACATTTGTACACACTTTATTTCAGTACGTTCAGTTAAATTAAATTACATAATAAAAACATATGGGCCAAAAAATTTAAATGGGCGGGGGTTGTCGTATTATGAAGCTAAGACAACCGACCATATTTGATAAGGTCACTTATTTTTAGCAAAAATATATAAAAACAACATTTTTAGAAAAATCTGTCCAATATTTTTATTTTTTGTTAGATTTAAGTGAAGATCGGGAAGCAGCTTTATATGGTGGCTATGTCTAAGAATTATCCTAAATGGTTTAGTTTTGAACTACTGATAAATAGATGTAATAAACATACACAAACCTAATTTGACCGAGATCTATATGATAATTTGGATATTATGGCAATTTAAGTCGATCTCATAGAGGTCATTTTTATGGGGACTGGGTGTGAACATGAACCGATTTTCACCAATTTCAATAGCGCCAATACTATGGCAGATAGAAGCTTATAAGCTAAATTCCATCCAAAAAAAAAAAAATCATATTTGGGACCTGTAGTTAGATTACAAAGTTTTCGTGGACAGAAACACGGAAAGATTGACAGACAGACCGACAGATGGACATCGAGAAATCTACTCAGACTAATAAAAGATGGGTCTGGATCAAATATATCTGGTAGTGACAAACATCAGCTCAAAGTCATTATACCCACATAGTGGTGTAGCGTGAGACGTGTAAGTGAGACGTATTTTTCTTAAGCTACCAATGTCATATTTAGTGGGAACAAAAAGGTACCAAAAACGGCCGGGTTTTCATTTTTTTTAAACTCTTTTGACTCATGCTCTCTGTCTGTCTGTCTATCTGTCTGCCATGGGGCAATCCCATTCGATCTGAAACTTGGTTGAGAGACTTGCTGTGAAAAAAGATTAATCTTGACGTATTCACTCACAGCCACGCATAGTCACGCCCAGTCACGGAGTGATTTAAACGCCATATCTCCTCATCAAATCAATCTGAAACTTGGCCCATAGATTTGATGTGACCAAAGATTAATTTTAAAATAGTCACGCAAGGTCACGCACAGTCACGTAGAGATTCAAAACTCATATGCATAATAAAAGAAAGAGTTTTAATAAAAACTTTGTTTATATTGGTTAGTTACATCACCCAACAAGGTTTTGGACTGGAGCAACCAAATATCTTTTATTTTTGGTGGGCTGAATTCGAATCTGTAATTGGTCTTTTCCCTATCACGTCAGGTTTTCGAGATACAAAAAAAATGCTTTTATTCGTTTTTTACATAAAAAAAATCATTAGTTTATTTAAGGTGGAGATAAGGTTTTAAAAAAAGTCGTGTTTTCATAATTATTTTTTGAAGATATGAATAAAGCTGGATTATTTATTTCATATTCAAGTTATAGTATAACATTTGAGGAATCTGTGAAAAATTTTTCAATTAAAAATTTTCATAAATAAGTCCATGACAGTGAATCTCCGGAGGCGTTGTTGTTTTGCGGTGAAAATCATAACTCGTTACCGGGCCACGTGAAATAAAACAAGTAAGAAAATTATAGTCAGTCTAAACCGACTATATGATACCCTGTGCCATGGTTTAGAGACCCTATCTCTTCGGTCCAACTAGTTGGATATAGAAAATTAGCAAAAACCAAATTTGAGTGGCATTGGCTGCAGATACGAAAAAGTTCATATCGGATGCTATGTCTATATGGGGACTAGGTCCAAAAATGGACCGATCCTGACCATGGTTGGTAAAGTCTCTTGTATTTTGCGCAAATATATACAAACAAAATTTGAGATGAATCAGTGCAAAGTTTTTGTTTTTTGATATATTTAATTGAAGATCGGGAAGCAGCTCTATGTGAGGCCTATGACTAAGAGTTGTCCCATAGGGATCGTTTTTGGACTATTCATTAATGGATCTAATAAGCACATATAAACCCAATTTGAATAAGATCTATAAGACAATTTGGATCTTATGGCAATATATGTCGATTTTGTAGCGGTCATTTGTATGGGGGCTAAGTCTGAACATGGACCGATTCTCACCAATTTCAATAGCATTCATTCCATGGCCGATGGAAGCTTATATACCAAATTTGATCAAAATATATTCATATTTGCGACCTGCAGTTTGATTACAAGGTTTACATGGACACACAGACGGGCGGACGGACGGACGGACGGACATTGTTAAATCAACTCAAAAAGTGATTCTGATTCGATCGGTATAATTAAAGATGGGTCTAGGTCAAATATTTTTGGTTGTTACAAACAGCAGCACAAAGTCATTATACCCAAACCACATAGTGGTATAGGGTATAAAAATCGAAATGCGTTTAAAAGCTGAGATGGTAGTGGCGAAGATTTTTTTTTATTTTAATTATTATTTTTTTTGCAGAATTTTAAAGTGAAAAACACGATTTTTGCTATAAAATTTCGGGAATTTGTTGTTAAAAAATGGTGAAGAGAATGGGAAATAAAAAAAAAACTCTTCGCGGTTACCTGATGATTTATGCGTAGATATAATGTGTAAAATTTCAAAAGAATTGGTCAAGTAGATTTTGAGTTATGATGTTCACGGACTTGGAACAATTATTTGCGAGAAAATCGATTTAAAGTTTTTTAAAAACTGATTTATATACGATATACCGTATGAGGCCCGTCGCTGTAAACCCTGTATCTTCTTAAGTTTTGCTCCGATTTACTTGAAATTTTGACACAACATGCTCGACATGTTGTGTATTCAGAAAGAGAAATGCCAAAAAAAGGTTTTAAAACCTTACCCAACCTTACCAACCTTATTGTGAACAATGAAATTTTTTATCGTTGATTTGTAATCATTTAATTAAAATTAAATTTAAAAAAAATTTGGGCAATTTCACACGTTAACAGAGTAAAATAATTCAACAATGCCGCAACGAAGGCGTTCAAATACGTTTAAATAGATCTAATCAGAACGAACAAGAGTGATTAGAAAGTAATAAATTAGCAAGGCAACGAATGGCACGGCTAAGATCAAATTAAATTCAAGAACAAAGAAAATAACGAATTGAGAGTGTGAGAGTTGGAAACAGAAGAGGCCGTGAAAGTAACACTCAAGGTGATAGTCAAACAAGCAGCAAGTTAGACATAGTTAATCAATTGGAAATTTACATCTTGCAGTTTTTAATTATGGTCATTACATTGATTACGCTTCGCATCCATCCATTCAAATTGGCCAAATGCATAAAGTTTATTATAAATGCAATGCACTGAAATTTAAAAAGGAAACCGATGAAATGTGTTGTGCTAACGGAAGAGCTACATTGATACCATTAAATCCACCACCCAACATTATTCAATTATTTGAGAACTCTTTATGGACAATTATGCGCCACTTATCGTGAAGCGTATCAGAAATTAGGACTGCTTGAACACGATACATATTGGGAAAATACACTTACTGATGCGTCGGTATCAGCATATGCACAACAAATTAGAATTTTAATTTCTATCATTATCTCAACTGGCAATCCGGTTAATCCAATTGATTTATAGATGAAATATCGTGGTTACATGGCGGAAGATATTTTACATCTAATGCGCACCTTAACTTTTAGTGTTCAGCTGAACGGAGCATTGATAATGATTGGATATATCTGTTTAGGAATGACGAGTATATCATCACTAAATCGTTCAAAAAATGATATTTTTAATCAAGATTTTCCCCGAGAACAGAATAACGATCAAAATGTATTGACCCCATTATCTTCAGGAAAATATTCCTATATTAAATCAACAGCAAAAATTTGAGATTGACAATGGTAACGGTGGCACGTACTTTTTGCATGCACCTGGTGGTGCTGGCAAAACTTTTTTGATAACTTTAATTTTAGTAACTCTACGAGCACCTCTATCGTCTGTAATTGCAGCCACTTTATTCGATGGTGGTAGGTCAAATTTCTTTTGAATATGACGATAAATGAAGCACCAACATACAATTTATCAAAAACCTCGGCACGGCTAGAGTTTTAAAATAAATTTATATTTTGTTTGGAATAACCGCAAAATGGCACACAAGAAATCAGTTGAAGCTTTGGCTCGCACAAAAAATTTATTTGGTGGTGCTTTGATATTGTTTGCAGCAGACTTCAGGAAAACACTACCTGTTATCTCAAAATCCACACCAGCTGATGAAATAAGTGCTTATATCAAGCTATCAAATCTAAGAAGATAAGTTAAAATGGTGAAACTCTTACGCGTACAATTGCAAAATGATCCATCAGCTGCAAGATTTTCACATTAACTGCTTTTAATGGGTGATGATAAAATGCCAACTGATAATGCTGGTTTCGTTACAATTCCAAGAAATTTTTCTTATTCACATAATTAAAAAAAAAAACTAATTGAAAAAGTCTTGCCTACTATACAACAGCATGCCTGGTCCAGTGAATGAGCTCTATATTGGCAGGGAAAAAATTAGTATGCCAATGATTTGAATTTCATCATTCAATATAAAATAGTTGGCGAATTGCTCACATATTAATCTATTGATACTGTAAAGAAAACGTAGTACGTTATCCAACTGAATTTTTAAATTCTCTTGATTTTTCTGGAATGCCACCGCATAATCTACAATTTAAAATCGGATCTCCAATTACACTAGCCAACAAGGTTTTGGACTGGAGCAACCAAATATTTTTACTAGGGTAATTTGGTGGGCTGAATTCGAATCTGTAATTGGTTTTTTCTCTATCCATCAGATACAAAAAAAAAAATGTTTTTATTCGTTTTTAAACTCTTTCTTTTAACTCATACTCTCTGTCTGTCTGTCGTGGGTGGACCCCATTCCCCCTCATCCAATTGATTTAAAACTTGGCCCAAAGTCTTGTTGTGACTAAAGATTAGTTTTGGGGTAGTCACGCACAGTCACGCTTAGTCACGCCCAGTCACGGAGTGATTTAAACCCCATTTCCCCTCATCCAATCAATCTGAAACTTGGTCCATAGACTTGCTGTGACCACAGATTAATTTTAGAATAGTCACAGAGGGAAAGAAAGAAAGAGTTTTAATAAAAACATTGTTTTTATGGGTTTGATTATTTACATAAAAAATCATTAGTATATTTAAGCATCAATGAATTTTCAAAAGTGAATGGCGTTACTTGAACATCTTATGTATTTTGTAGGTTCGGTTTCACGTATTAGAGTCCAACAATAGTCTCTCAGCATGCTTTTGTCCCAAAATCCTTGTTAATTTCTTTAAATTTTCTGTAATGAATAAACGGCACGCATATATTTTTATACCCTGTACCACTATGTGGTTTGGGTATAATGACTTTGTGCTGCTGTTTGTAACAACCAAAAATATTTGACGTACACCCATCTCTAATTATACCGATCGAATCAGAATCACTATCTGATTCGATTTAACGATGTCCGTCCGTCCGTCCGTCCGTCTGTGTGTCCATGTAAACCTTGTAATCAAACTGCAGGTCGCAAATATGAATATATTTTGATGAAATTTGGTATGTAAGCTTCCACCGGCCATAGGATGAACGCTATTGAAATTGGTGAGAATCGGTCCATTTTCAGACATAGCCCCCACACAAATGACCCCTATGAAATCGACATAAATTGCCATAAGATCCAAATTGTCATATAGATCTTAGTCAAATTGGGTTTATATGCGTTTATTACATCCATTAATCAGTAGTCCAAAAATGATCCCCATTGGACAAATCGTAGTCAAAGGCCCCATATAGAGCTGTTTCTTGATCTTCACTTAAATCTATCAAAAAACAAAAATATTGCACTGATTCTTCTCAAATTTTGTTTGTATATATTTTTGCAAAATACAAGAGACTTTACCAAACATGGTCAGGATCGGTCCATTTTACGCCTAGTCCCCATATAGATATAGCATCCGATATGAACTTTTTCATATCTGCAGCCGAAAAAATTAATAAAAATCCCACTCAAATTTGGTTTATACTTATTTTCTATGTCCAGTTAGTTGGGCCTGAGAGATAGGGTCTCTAAACGCATGGTATAGGGTATCGTATAGTCAGTCTAAACCGACTATAATTTTCTTACTTGTTTGTTATGCTCTTATGAGCGATTATAGACCAACTGTCTTTTTATTTAAATTTAAACTTAATTCTACCTATAAATAACAAACACACACAAATACTTAATCTAACTTAAGCTAGCGGGAGAACCAAATGTGTATGACAATTTGCAATGTAAGTAAATTTTCATAAGTGACTGTACAGTGTGATTCACTATAGAATGCATGGTGGACTATTGCATGTCTGGAGCATGGCAATAGACACTGATTGAATACACTACGTTTCATAGTTCGTCGCTCACCGCACCTAAGTGTTGTGGAAAAATCTAAATGCGAATGAAGAAAGTGCGTTTTGAGTGACATTCGTGCACCTAATTCGTGATAATTTTACAATAATTCAGCAGCAATTTGTCTATAATTTTCACTCTTATTGTTTCCAAGAAAACTGTCCATGACGCTCTTGAAAGATTTCCAGGCTGCATATTCTTTCTGCACTAAACGTTGTGAAACATTGTCATCATTCAATAGCCTCCTGATCTAAGGGCCATTAAATTTGCCTTCTTGGATTTTAGCATATGAATTTTTAGGAAAATCCGCTAACAAATGTTTAAATGCTACACTATCTTTGTCCAGAGCGTTGATTAAGTTCTTAAAAAGGCCCAACTTTATGTGAAGCGGTGGAAGAACGTCATATGGATCAATCAATGGTTTATTTGAAATGTTTTGTTTTTCTTGTGAATACTCAGTTCGGTTTGGCCACTCTGTTCTGACATGTAGCGCGACTGTCCCATAGAGAAAGGAAACAACAGTATTTTGAGAAACCTCCTTGCATACCAGTCAACAAACTAATGACCTGAACAGATTAATTTGCAGTTATTTACGATAGTCTATACAATACACACCTTAAGGTTACCACAGATCTTCCATTTATGATCGTTGTATTTGAGTAATGTCAAAATTTCAGTCATTTATTCGTAATTGTCCTTTGTATTAATGGCATGAGCAATTGGTATGGATCGTTTTTCATCCCATTATGCAAAAGAAGATCATTTAAACTCTACTCAGAGCCATCGAGAAATGATATCGATTCAGTTTTGTCATATGGCTGGTTAATTTTTTTAAATAAACCGTCAACATCAGTACAGTATAGAATAGAGTGTTTCTTTTCAAAATATGCAGCCAATTCCAAGCTTCCATAGATATAGGTTGTTACTTTTCCCCCAACTGCAAGATGTTTCCACTGCTGCATGCGTGAGGCTATTAATTCTGCGTCTTGCTTCGATAAATGTAAATGGCATTCATCATCAGCCTCTTACAAACTACCACTGCTGGTGAAAGACGTTTCGGACTCACTGCTCGTAGTACTGGGAATGACTGGTAATGGATCAATTGGTGGTCGTTGAACTGGTTTGGAAACCGACGGGGCATACGCGTAAGTAATATTTTTTCGATTTTTCATATTGAATCCAGCAACTTTTGTTAAACAGAAATAACAATCAGTTTGGTGGTTACTTGACTCTCTCCAAAGTACAGGAATTGAAAAATCGAAATAGATCTTCTTGCCATTTGGCCACTTGTATAAAACAGTTCTGCAACTATTTCAAAACATTGTCGATGTCTACGGTTTGTCCAAGTTTCTGACAGCAAAACCAACATAATGTAAATATGCATATTTTAATGATTCTGACATTGCATATCCTTTTTTTCCAACCAAATATTCACCACACATATAGCAAAAATAGCTTGAATCAGTAACACCCGATCTCCCTGACATGCTTAAACGCTACTATTATGAGGATTTCGAATGAATGTGGGCTTCTGTCAAATTAATAATTGTGAAATTGTAGTGTCAGTATTGACTGTTTTACAATATTCCCAGCATGCGATAAAAAATAAACAAGACGTGATAGCCCAATTTGAATTCAGCGCATCCAGATTAATTAAAAAAACATGCGTCCTTTCTGCAGTCAATTTTTTTTAAACTTGTAGACCTATGTTATTGATCCATAATTCTCTTTACGACACATACACTATTCAAATAAAAGCTTTTAAATTTAAAAATAATCAAAAATAACTCTTTAAAGTATTTTTCGAACAAATAAAATAATAAATATTTTTTTATTTAATTTTTTATATTTTTGCATTCGCTTTTTTCTTTGTTGGCATTTCATGCTTGAACTAAAGCGAAAGATTTAAGAACCACTTGATGACTGTAATTAATCTAAAAAACAAACGCTAACTATTGTGGTGTAAAACATGTATTTAACGTTGTTATATAAACCCGGATTCTTGTCTAACAACTTTTGTGCAAGTAATTTTATATATAAATGGACATTGTTTTAAATTTTGTAATTTAAAGCTACGAACCCATCAGAGTATATGAATTAAAAAGTTAAACACTTCAGCAATTTTTTTCATCATCATCATCACCATCATTTTCGACCCCTCCCAAAAAAAAAAAGAAATATTTTTCGTTGTGTCTGTACAACAGGAATTATCAAATCTCTGTACGAACCATTTCTTTCTTTTCTGGTTGTCATCCGCCGGCATTTAAAAATGTGACAAGAGGCAGATTTTCCATATTCAAGGTTGTTTCATATTTTTTTACAGATGTAGCATTTCCCATTTTTCTGTGAAAATTTTTTGCAACTGTTTGACTGTCGCCTTTCAAGTATAATTTATTAATGTTTCCACATTAGGGCCATGTACTCGTACGTTCAATGTATGTGTGTTCTTCTCCTTCAGTTTAATTTCTACTGATGATGAGCATGATTAAAAATGTCAAAACATGTTTGCTGCTTTCTTTTTATTTAACTAAAAGCTTTGCTAGTAATATTTTGTTGATTTTTTTTTTTGGGGATTTCGTTTAAGGCAAACATTAAATGTTGTAAATATTTTGGGGAATTGTTGAAATAACTTTTTTATTTTTATTATAACTTACATATGTTTAAAAGAACATTAATGACAGACAGACATATGTAGAAACTTTATTCCGGTTTATTTTCATTTTCATTTAATCAAGCGCAAAATAATTTTGCTTTAAATTTCCCAAATGAATTGTTATTTTTCTTAACAAAGTTAATTTTCTTAAAAAGGAACCTTTTCTTCAAATGTTTCTTTTCTTAAAAAAGTATCTTTTCGTAAAATGTATATTTTCTTAAAAAGTGCCTTTCTTAAAAAGTAAATTTTGTTGCCAAGCACCTATTCCTGAAAAAAAATATATTCCCAAAAAAGTATCTATTTCTCAAAAAGTACATTTTCTTCAAAAAGCGTCTTTTCTTAAAATGTAAATTTTCTTAAAAATTTAATCTTTTTTCAAAAAGTCACTTCTAATGAAAGAAAAATTAAATAAAATATTTTTTTACACAGTACATGTTGTACTTTTTAAGAGACACTCTCTAGAAAAAGTCGACGCCTGTTCATAAATAATTCTGTTTTCATAACAAACTGTCTTTTCATAAAAACTACCTTATTTGAAAAAGAGCCTTTTCTTAAAAAATACCATTTCTTACTGTTAAACCTTTAGTTTAAAGAAACCTTTTTGTTAAAATGTACTTTTTGTTCAAAAAATATATTTTCCTTACAAAAACCTTTTCTTAAAAAGAAGTTTCTGTCAAAAAGTACCTTTTGTTATAGATTACCATTTATTAAAAAAATACTTCATAAAAATTACTATTTCTTAAAAAAGTATCTTTTCTTAAAAAATACTTTTTTTAAAAAAGAACCTTATTTTAAAAAGTACCTTTTCTTAAAAAAGTACCTTTTCTTAGAAATGTAACTTTTCGTAAAAATAGTACCTAATCCTGGAAAAGTTCTTATACTTAAAAAAATATTTTCTTCAAAAAGTGCTTTTATTTTAAATAAGAAGAATTACCTAGAAAAGTACATTTTCATAAAAAAATAAATTTTCGTAAAAATAAACTTTTCTTAAACTATTTTTTTTTAATAGTTGTTTTCTCGGAAAAAATCTCTGCTTGAAAAAATACCTTTTCTTAAAAAAGTACCTTTATTAAAAAATAATTTTTTCTTAAAAAAGTACTTTTTGTTAAAAGATACTTTTATTAAAAAAATTCCTTTTATTAAAAACGTACCTTTTCGTAAAAATTTTAATTTTCTTAAAAAAGTAAATTAAAAAAAAAGTAAAAAGTACTAAGAAGTACATTCTCTTCGAAAAGTATATTTTCTTAAAAAAGTACGTTTTCCCAAAGAAGTACGTTTTATTGAAGTTATTTTTCTTAAAAAAGTAAATTTTAGCCCTTCAAAATGTACATTTCCTTAAAAAATTAAATTTTTATAAATAAAAAGTACTTTTCCTACAAAAGCGTACATTTCTTCAAGAAGTACCTTTCTTAAAAAAGTACAGTTTCTTAAAAAAAATATTTAAAATATTTAATTAAAAAAAATTTCCTTAATAACTAAAAATATATTTAAAAGAACCATTTTCTTAAAAAAATGCCTCTATTTAAATTAATAACATCTCTACACTTTCTTCAAAAAGTGCATTTTCTTAAAACAGTAACTTTTCTTAAAAGTATGTGTTCCAGAAAAAAAATAAATTTTATTAAAAAGTACCCTTATTTAAAAAAGTACCTCTTTTGAAAGGTATTTTTTCAAAAAAAAAATTAATATTCTTAAAAATTACCTTTTCTTAAAAGGGTACCTTTCATTTAAAAAATATTATTTTGTTAAAAATTTGCTTATGTTAAAAAACTTACAAATTCTTCAAAAGTACCTTTTCATAGAAAAATACATTTTCTGAAAAAATGCATTTTCATAATTAAGTACCTTTCCAATATAAGCATGTTTCTTATAAAAGTTCCTTTCATAAACGATATATTTCTTTTAAAAGTACTCGTATCTTTCTTAAAGAAGTAACTGTCTTAAAAAGGTACTATTTTTAATAGATGTACATATTCTTTGGAAAGAATTTTACTTTAAGGTTTATATATCTTAAAAAGTACATTTTATTAAAAAGTATCTTTTCTTAAAACTCCACATTTTCTTATAAAGCAGCTTTGCTGCAAAATTAGCTTTACTTAAAAAATACCTTGTCTCAAAATAGCAAATTTTCTTCAAAAATGTACCTGTTCTAAAAAGAGTGCATTGTCATAAAAAAGTACTTTTCTTAAAAACGTACATTCTTCAAAAATAAGAAAAGGTAAGGAGGTCCTATTCTGAAAAGTACTTACTTTACAAACTCTATATTTTATATATTTTTTAAAGTGATTTTGTTAATAAAAGTACATTTTCTTTGAAAATTATATTCTTCTTAAAAAGTATTTTTCATGAAAAACCATACGTTCGGAAAATATCTTTTCCAAAAAGTACTTTTTCTTGAAAAGTACATATCCTTTAAAAGTACCTTTTCTTAAAAAGTACCTTTTCCTAAAAAATACCTTTTCTTAAGAAGTGCGTCTTCCAAAAATTTACGTTTTCTTAAAAAAGTACCTTTACTTACAAAGTACCTTCCTTTAAAAAAGTTCTTCTGTTAGGAATTTACTTTCCTTTAAAAATTACCTGCTTCGAATTGTAGCTTTCTTAGAAACGCATTTTTCCCCATAAAAGTACCTTTCTTATAAAAGCAAATTTATTATAAAGTTTCCATTTTTAAAATGGTACCTTTTTTGAAAACAAAAATTTTTCTTAAAAAATAAACTTTTCTGGAAAAAAGTACCTTTTCTTAAGAAAGATTTTTAAAAGAGGTACGTGCATGGTCTTCAAATGTACTTATTCCTAAGAAAATATTTTTTTCAAAATGTTGCTTTCTTGAAAAAGTACCTTTCTTAAAAAGTGTATTTCCTATAAAAGTACCCTTCTTAAAAAAGTATGTTTCTTGTAAGTGCCTTTTTGAATTATTGGTCTTCTTAAAAGGTACAGTTTCTTCAAAAGTACCTTCTAAAAAAACTACCTTCTTAGAAAGTAAGAAGAGTTAAAAACGGATCTATTGTAGAAGGAATTTTTCTTTATTATTATTTTTTTTTTTTTTGGAAAAAATTCCTTTTTTTAAACTTTTTTTAAAATAAAGTTCATTTCTTTTAAAAAATATATTCTATTGAAATATTATCTTTTCTTAAAAAGCACCTTTTCTAAATAAATATACTTACATTTCTAAGAAGGTACCTTTTTGCCAAAAAAGTTAGTTTCTTATAGAATGGCCTCTTCTTAAAAAATTAAATGTTCTTGAAAAAGTACATTTTCTTAAAAAGTATATTTTCTTAAAAAAGTTTTTTGTATTAAAAAATTTAATTTTTATAGAAAAGTGCCTTGTTGTAAAAAGTACCTTTTCTTAAAAAGTATATCTTCTTGAAAATGTATTTTTTATTAAAAGTTCGTTTTCATAAATCAGTACCATTTTGTAATAAGTAACTTTTTGTAAAAAGTACCTTTTCTTAAAAGTATATTTTCTTAAAAAGTATTTTTTATTATAAAAGTTCCTTTTCATAGAAAAGTGCCTTTTTGTAAAGAGTATCGTTTTGTAAAAAGCACCTTTTTGTAAAGGTACCTTTTCTTAAAAGTATATCTTCTTGAAAATGTATTCTTTATTAAAAAAAAATCCTTTTCATAAAAAGGTACCTTTTTGTAAAAAGTAATTTTTTGTAAAAAGTACCTTTTTCTAAAAAGTACTTTTTGGAAAAAGTACCTTTTCTTAAAAAGTATATTTTCTTAAAAAAGTATTTTTTATTAAGAAAGTTCCTTTTCATAAAAAAGTTAATTTTCATAGAAAAGTACCTTTTTATAAAAAGTACGTTTTCTGTAAAAAGTACCTTTTCTTAAAAAGTATATTTTCTTAAAAAAGTATTTGTTATGAAAAAAGTTCCTTTTCATAGAAAAGTACATTTTTGTAGAAAGCACTTTTTTGTAAAAAGTACCCATTTGTAAAAGGTACCTTTTTTAAATAGTAGATCATCTTGAAAATGTATTTTATACTAAAAGAGTTCCTTTTCATAAAAAAGTACCTGTTTGTAAAAAGTATACAAGTATACAAAGAAGTACATTTTCGTAAAAAGTACCTTTTCTTACAAGGTTCCTCTTCTTAAAAGTTACTTTTCCTAAAAGATTCATTATTTTAAAAAACACATATTCTTAAAGAAAGTACTTTTCTTAAAAAATAGCTTTCTAGAATGAGTAACTTTTCCTAAAAAGTAAATTTTCTGATAAAGTACGTTGAAAAAGTATTTTTTCGTAAAAAGTATTTTATTTAAAAATGCTCATCTTCTTAAAGAAAGTACGTTTCTTTAAAAGAACCTTTCTAGAATAAGTAACTTTTCTAAAAAAATTAAATTTTCTTAACAGAGTACGTTTACGTAGGTACATTTTCGTAAAAAGTATCCTATTTTAAAAAGTTTATTTTCTCAAAAAAAGTTCATTTTCTACAAAAAAGTTCCTTTTCTTAAAAAAAGTACATTTTTGTAACAAAGTACCTTCTCTTAAAAATTTACCTTTTTCAAAAAAAAAAAAAAGGTGTATAGGTGAAGGAACTTCTTATAAAGCTGTTCACCATTAATTTTTAGAAAGGAATATAAAAATATAAAAGAAATTTTTTAATGCAAACTTAAATAATCTAGTGTAATCTAGTAGATTACAGCCCTCGAAATTCGAGTGCAAATTCTACGAAATTTTATTTTTTCATTAAATTAAGACCCTAAAGGTATACCGTTCAATTTTAGTCAATTCACAAATCAACACAAAAAAACAAACTCATTTAATTACAAACACATTAACAAATTTAATAACCACACACATAGCATTGTATAATTTTATGTATGTGTTAATAGCAATTTTAAATGCAATTTACTCAAAATAAAGGAAAAAATTAAATAATCCGTAAATCTGCAAAACTGCTAAAAGGAAATACCTTTCAAATAATATATGTTTGGTCAAAATCGCGATAAAATGGTAGAAGAAAACATCGGTCACAAGAAATCGCCTAGCCTATTAATAATATGTAATGTTGATATTTGATAATTCTGAATATGTGTATACAGTGTTTTCCACTATAGGCTAACGTATATTATATTATCATGTTGTCGCGTAACGTGGCAAGCACATTTCCGACATCAAATGGACAGTATCAAAGCCGAAATACCAACTAAAAATAATAAGAAACTTAATTTAAAAAAAAAATAATTTTAAGAAAAGATTTACATTTATATAGAAAAAAAATCTTAAACTACAAACATGTTCGTTACCGTTTTAAATCTTTACTCAATAAAAAAAAAACATTTTAAACTCAACAATTGTAATACACGATCAAGGTTATGCTTTAGAAAAATTTGTAATATTTTTTATAGCTACTCGTAGTGAATTATTATGCTTACTCGATTGTCTACATAAGTGCCAAAAATACTATTTTTTCGCTTTAATAGAAATGGTAGAAAGCAGCATTGCTAATTATTCATATAAATTAAGTTAGCCAAAGAGTTCTTATCTCTCAACACTTGAATGCTGGCAACTACATTTAACAAACAAAGCAAAAAAAAGTTATTCATTATAAGCTGAGAAAACCTCAACGTGATAAAACACCTGTATATCGTGCATTCAATGAAATAGCAGCACACAATTGCAATTTCCAAAAAAATTTTATATGAAGTACAAGAAAATACATAGAGTCACATACTTTGTTAATCTGAGATGAAACTAAAATGTTAATCTTCTATTTTCGGCAATCCTATTTAACACGTTTTAAAACTAAAACTAAAAACTTGACATCAGTTTTAGTTTTTACTAAATTGTGGCTCTTGTAGCAACTGAATGATTTATATATTTTTTTTTTTTGAGTAAAAGAAAAATTAATTATAAAGAAATTCACTTCATTATAAACAATATACTCAAATAAAAAGAATTTATTTTTAAAATGTTTTTGACATGAACTCGTGCTCCAGCCTTGGTACATGATATATTTTGTAGTTTTTGTCTATTTTTTATTTTTTTTTTCATATAAACAACCACACAATTGAGCAAAGCCGAGTAAATATTCACATTAAATTATAGAAAAAAAAGTAGCTTAAAAATTGTTCATAAAAAATACTTTGCCTTGAAAGTACATGGTTTTAGGTTTCAAAGAAATTTTTTGTGATTCTGCACCCTGCAAAACACTGGAAATTAAGTTTCAATCCATGAAATTTTGTTGTTTAAAATTAATTGAAATTGACTCTTGTGTAACAGAAGTTGTGCTTTTATACTTTAAAATAAGAAGATATTTTTTTTGATTTTTTTATAAAATACATTGAATTTAATGAATAGAAAAAAATTGAATGACATGACTTTGGCTCAAACTATTAATTTTCTGAATAGTAATCAAATGACGAAAAATCTCCCTCAATATTTCGTTGGAAAGTATTGACAAAATGTTTCTTTAATAAACCATCTGATCAATTTTCAAAAACTTATTAAATTTAATTCTGAAATATGTATCGAAATAAAACTTTATTAAAAATATAATCCTGTATCTGATATGAAAAACTTCAAAAAATGTACTCATGAAGTATCTCGATTTTCAAACTTTACCATTGCGAATAATATTAAAAAAAATTATTGAGCTGATAGAGTATAGAAATTATAACAGACATAATTTCTGTTGATGATGTGTTTTATTTTCCGTTGCCCGGTACAAAAACTAATAACGAAAAAAATTCTCAGTTTTGACACTGTTCAATCCAATATGCGTCGTAGAGAAAAACAAAGTGTGTTTTTGTTTTCGTTATTATGTTTTTGTACCAAAAAACTATTATTTAGGGTTGCCTATTAAAAAGCATATAATTTTGGTTATGGTCAACTGTCGGGCCCAACCCATGCTCCAATATACAAAACTTATCAAAAAGCTAATATGCTTTGATAACAAAAATGGCCGACGGGGGCGATTAATCAGCAATAAAACTGTTGCTGTTAACGATTTTGGAAAATGTTTCAGGCCAATTTGGCGGCAGCTTATATCCCGCACGATTCGCTGACCATGGACGAGTAATTATCCTCATACGGAGGCCGCACATGATTTACACAATACATTCTGTGTAAGTCAGTCACGTAAGGAATAAAGGTATGGTGGCCGTGCCATTCGAAATCATTGTATCCCCTCAAGGAATGATTTAATCTGGGAAGTTGTCTGATCAAGATCGTGAGGTAAATCAAGGATATAATTTATGTATCAATTAGAAAAGTCATGCATGTCCAGTTTGCTTCTCATTGTTTTGCGATGTATCACTGTGTTCATATATTTCAAAGAACAATAAGTCGGAAATTTTACTATCTACAAGGCACTATATATGTATGCGATGTAGAGACAACTGAAAAAAGGAAGCTCATGGTTATTTTGGATTACAATGCTAATAAATCCGTACTGGATACATTGGATCAGATGCTTGAAAACGATCGACAAACCGCTGGCCAATTGCAATGTTCTACAACACGGTAGATGTTGCTGCATTAGCTGCCGTTATCATATAAAACGAAATTAAACCAATAAAAAAAAAACCGACAGCGACATTAATTTTTCCTATTACTCACCACGCAATTATCACTGCCTAATATTGAAGGACGAGCTACCAATGGATCCGAAGCATTCAAAGTAAAGGTAAAATAAAATAATTTTGAAACGCAAAAAGCGGAACAACAAAATATTTTTTGTCCTTCTTTTGTGCCTTGATCAAATCGGCCGTCATGCCAGTAATGTCATGTGTTGTACGGATGTCAGAGTAAAACCGTAGCGTATTGCTTTACTTGCATCGAAGCAGTTTGTGCCGAGCATTCAGCATTGTTGCATCTTTGCAATACCTGCACACTCGAACTGGAAAATCAGAAAGAAGAATCACAACAGTGATTTATTTCATTTTCTCATATATTTTATTATTAAATAAAAACGAAATTGTAAAAAAAACACATTTCTTGTGCTTCTTTATTACGTTATGAAATCTTTAGTTAACAATCAACACCATCAAAACGAACCCCATTCAGCCAAATACCATATAATTTGTTATAGGTTCCTGTGGACCTTTGCACTATTTTAAGGCCAACGGAAGACTCACTAATCAGAGGGTTAATTTTTTGTTAAAATAGAATTTACTTAAAAAACTTTCTTTTCTCTAAAAAGAATTTTCATCTTTTTTATGGGTGCATTAAGCTCTTACAATTGTGTAGTTTGCACTATATCAAATAAAAGAAGTAGTTATTTTTTGTTCTTTAAATTTTGGGAAAAACCACCAATTAAAATTTGGTGTTGTTTGGAAATGATACCAACATTTTTAAATAGAATTTATTTTAAAAATATATAAATTATTAGCTGGTGATATCTATTGAAGTTTTGACACATAGGTAGAACATATATTTGATTTTTCGAATACTTCATATTGTGTGTGTCAAGGAGGAACACCACTTTTTTGTGCTACCTTGAACAACAGTACTTATAAACTGGAGCTTCGGCTTATAAAAGAAAATTATTTTAATATTCCTTATTTTTATACCCACCACACCAGCAAACAGGGGGTATATACAGGCTGGGCCAAAAGTCACATGGGGTTTAAAAATTTTATAACTTTTTATACCCTATACCACTATGTGGTTTGGGTATAATGACTTTGTGCTGCTGTTTGTAACTACCAAAAATATTTAAGCTAGACCCATCTTTTATTATACCGATCGAATCAGAATCACTATCTGATTCGATTTAACGATGTCCGTCCGTCCGTCCGTCTGTGTGTCCATGTAAAGCTTGTAATCAAACTGCAGGTCACAAATATGAATATATTTATATATGAATATAAATTTGTTATATAATCTTTCATCGGCCATGGGATGAACGCTATTGAAATTGGTGAGAATCGGTCCATGTTCAGACCTAGCCCCCATACAAATGACCCCTATGAAATCAACATAAATTGCCATAAGATCCCAATTATCATATAAATCTTTGTCAAATTGGGTTTGTATGTGTTTATTACATCCATTAATCAGTAGTCGAAAAATGATCCCTATGGGACAACTATTAGTCATAGGCCCCATATAGAGCTGCTTCCCGATCTTCACTTAAATCTATCAAAAAACAAAAATATTGCACTGATTCTTCTCAAATTTTGTCCATATATATTTTTACAAAATACAAGAGACGTTTCCAAACATGGCCAGGATCGGTCCATTTTTGGGCCTTGTCCCCATATAGATATAGCATCCGATATGAACTTTTTCATATCTGCAGCCAAAAAAATCCCAATCAAATTTGGTTTATGCTAATTTTCTATATCCAGTTAGTAGGGCCTGAAAGATTGGGTCTCTAACCGCATGGTATAGGGTATCGTATAGTCGGTCTAGACCGACTATAATTTTCTTACTTGTTTATTTTTCATTTTTTATTTTCAATTTTTCATTTTTTATTTTTCATTTTAAATTTTCAAACAGGTTATTACATATCATAATTTTTTCACCAATACAATCATATGTTTACACATAAAAGCTTTGTAAAAAATATGGTATTCTATATTGTTCTTGCTATTGTTATTCTAATTTTTGTAAATTGAGTGTCATAGTTGTAATAGCTAATGTTGTTGTGGTCGTCTTAATTATAGTATTTTTGATAAAATATAATTATTTGTCATATGTTTTACATTTTCAAGTTCTATCGGGTTTAGAAAACATGAAATCATCAATGGTTCTTGAGTTATAGCGGGAAGACTACGCAAACAAACATCAATTTAACGGAAAAGAACGTGGAGGTTTTATTATACTGGCCTATCACTGTATCCCTGATTTTATATTTCTCACTCCACAGAATTGCTGTTTTTCAGTGTTATTAGTGATAGCTCAGCATAACAAAGATGGAACGGATGAATTACAAATATAGGGAACATTTTATAAAAGAATTTTAACACTTATTTATCATAAAAAAGATTTACTTTATGTTTCATGTTAAATAACCAAATATGTATGAACTGGATTTTGAAGAACAAAAGAATCAAATAACGTAAATTTATGTAAGTGAGTGTTTTGGCAAATGTAAATTGTACTTAAATTCACTTTAAACTTTAGTTTTAAAATGAAATTTATTTCCTTTGCAAAATATTTCCATACATAAAAAATATGCTTAATAGTTTTTTTTTAATATTTCGAAATATTATCCAAAGAAAATAAAAGATATGTTAAAAAAAGTCTTTGTATCTAGATATGTTTGTATATAATCAAAATAACGTCAGAGCAATAAATAATATGCAATGAAGTGTACAAGTTTATATAGGTAGTGATATATACTTTCTAAAGTCGTAGTTAACCTTCCAATGAATAAATCTATGAATCTGTGGTCACAGCCTCTAAGTTACAAAATGAACTTTTAACAAAATTGTGCTAAATTAACGTGGTCTACACACAGAAGTTTTCCTACTCGAAGTGGAACGCGAAAAATGACCAAAAAGTGGTTTCAGGAACAGCAGATTTCGGAAAATTTCTTGAACAAAGTTTTTCAAAAAGCAAAATTGGAAATTTTGAAATAGTGCTAAATAATACGTAACGTTTTGCCTTTAATTTAAAACGCCATAACAATAGACGAGATGCAAAATACTTTACACAAGATCTTTTTGGAATCAGGAGACTGTAAAAATGTTGTTCTTGTAAATTATTTCAATGTCGTTGAAAATGTAAGCTGGATTTTCTAAATCAAGTGGTCTGCGGCGCACTTATTGCCTGGGGAACGTGATATAACTTGGCTGCTGTTTTTCAACCGATAATAGATTTTGTTGTTTTATTAGAAAGATAATTTGCTCTAGCTTATGGTTTATTAATAAATTTACTTAAAGCGCTATTATTAATACCAAAATTTTTGTGAAAAATGATTTGTTTTGATAATTTTTAAATATAAATGCATATTTGAACTTTGAACTCAATGCGCGTCAAGAAAACACTGTCCGATTTGGCTCAAATTGTGCGCACTAAAGTTTTAGATCCAGTTATACAATAATCCGACCCGCACACCTCAAAATTCGTCGAATTTCGTTTTCATACAAACCGCTGTCACCGTAATATATATGCATAAGTATACGTATGATTAATTATGAAAGTAATTACCAATCATACGCCCTCATATCATATTTTGCGTAGTAGAGCTTAATTTTTGAGATTGTGCCTCTTTAAAAACTATGTATTTTCGCGGTTGCCAGATTAAAAATATATTGTTTTGGTTATGGTTAAACAAATTTTTTTTTTAAATTGAATTTAAAAAGTACATTTTCTCAATAAAATATTTTCATAATTTTTGGTTTGTCCTATAATTAAATGTTTTCAAAATTTTAAAACATTTAAGGTTTAAAAGCATAAACGGATAAGTATGTGTGTCATTTGACAAGGTCCTGTATACAAGTAAAAAAAAGAAAAAAATGCAGTCAAATAAAAATGAAAAAGGAAAAGATACAAAATGAAATATTTCGAAGCATATTCGTACATATTACTGAGATTATATTGTAAGTTCAAGAGTATGAATGAAATAAGTCTCATAACTCAAACTAAATTTGTTAAAAAAAAAAAAAATATGAAAACACATTAAGAAATGATGTTGTCTGTCAGGTAAACAGAAATGAAGATAATTGTTTATCTGACTGAATAAATGATTATAACGACGATAACAGCAATGACAAGTTGTTAATGCCTATAAAATAGAAGATTATAAATCGTAGTGTTTTACTTTGAAACAAAACGGCATTAATATTGTGATGCGAATTAAAGTATTTCTGATTAATTTTAGAAGTGGGCAAGAACTTCCTATGGTGGGTTAAGTTGGCCTCATGTACTGAACCCATTTTGTACAGGCATTTAGTTTTCACAACACCAACTTTGGATGTAAAACGCTTTCAACTAACGCATTCCAATAATTTTCTTTATCAAGATGGTTTAGTGTTTTGTCATTAGGAAACTGATTTCAAGCAAGAATCAAGTTTCTAAAGATTTAAAAACGTTCATATATGTATATAAAAATGTAAAAATGTTCATATATATAAAATAAAATTTTTTTGTGAATATTTTTTGCGATAGAATTCTGATTGCAAAAAACATTGAAATGCATGTCTTAGCTCTCAGATTAGTGAGTCTCCCGTTGGCGTTAAAATAGTGAAAACACCCACAGGGACCTATAACAAATAGTACGGTATTTTGATTGATGGGGTTCGTTTTGATGGTGTTGATTGTTAATATTAAATTTACATAAATTAATAAAGAGACACCATAAATGTTTTTTTTGACAATCTCGGTTTTATTTAATAATAAAATACATAAGAAAATTAAACAAATCACTGTTGTGATGCTTCTTTTTGATTTTCCAGTTCGAGTGTGCAGATATTGCAATGATGTAGCAATGTTGAATGCTCAGAATAAACTGCTTTGTTGCAAGTAAAATAATACGATCTGGCTTTATGCTGGCGTCCGCACTAAATACGACATAACTGGCATAACGGCCGATTTGATCAAGGCGCAAAATAAGGGGCAGCTCCTACTATCGGTTTTGCAACCACCGACAGGTGCAAAAAGTATTCAGTTTTTCCGCTTTTGTGTTTTTCAAAACTCTTATATTGTTAGCTCGATCTTCAATAATAGGCAATGCTAATTGTGTCGTGAGCTATTGTAAAAATTAACGCCGCTTATCGATTTTTTTAGTGGGTTAATTTCATTAAATATGATAAATGCAGCTAAAGCAGCAATATCTACTATATTGTAGAACATTGCAAGCGGCCAGCGGTTTGCTGATTGTTTGTAAGAAAATGTGCCAAGCACTGTATCCATGCCAGACTTCTTAGCATTGTAATCCAGAATAACCACGGGATTCCTTTTTTCAGTTGTATTTACATTGCAAGTATTATGCATTGTAGACAGCAAAATTAGCGCTTTATTCTTCTTCGGAATAAGAAAGTGATACATCGCCTTCCTAGAAGCCAAACAATGAGCTGCAAACTGGACGCGTAGGACTTTCCAGGAAGTGATGTGGAACTAATGTTATATTTGAGCGTACTGTTTCAACAAATGCAGTTTTCAATAGGCTGGCTGTATCACATATCTTACCACTAATTAATACACAACATTTTGCCCTTGATTTACCTCATGCTCAAGACCAGGCAACTACCCAGAGTAAATTATTCCTTTGAGGGGATAAAATGATTTCGAATCGCACAGCCACCGTACCTTTATTCCATACAAGGTTCGTAGGAATCTTTTCAATAATCCAAGACCTCTATAAAATGTATACTATTGTTCGCATTGTTTAAAATCTTTAATCGATTCAGCACTCTTGTTTCTAGGAATAAAAGTACGGTTCGGATATTCAGCCCATACAACATTAAGGAGTTGTGAGAATTTGAAATAAAGATGTTCCCATCAACCTTCTCACAAACAGAAAAGC
Organism: Cordilura impudica; assembly: GCA_963682025.1. Taxonomy (NCBI): domain Eukaryota; kingdom Metazoa; phylum Arthropoda; class Insecta; order Diptera; family Scathophagidae; genus Cordilura; species Cordilura impudica. The sequence goes on from OY821517.1 coordinate 50,941,445, forward strand.
CAAATTATTTTTTTTTTTTAAGTACTCTCTCATATGGACAGACAGACGGATGGACGAGCATCGGTATAATAAAAGATCGGTCACGCCAAGTGGCATCACTTCATACATTTCTTGGTAAAAAGTATAAACAGAGCTCGTGGAAAATTGAAATTTTGCCTAGAGCCTTTTATCAACTTAATTAAGAAAAATTTTAGGATTCATCAAAATTGACCGCGCCCATCGCTCTCGCCCATATAACCCGAAAATATTTTTTTTTCAAAATTTTTTTTCTTTACCAGAAGTGAAACTTTCTTTACCATGAAACTTAGCACTAGTCGTCAGTGTTATGAAGTTGAGATATCTGGAGAGTTTCATAGAAATAGGCCATCGCCCACATCCTACAGCCCAACCGATATGAATTTTTGAACCCGTATTTTTGTTTCTTCTTTAAAAGTCTTCTAACTTGACTCTGTTATCAGTATTATGAAGTAAAGATGTTTGCAAATGTTTTAAAAATTTATTTAAAAATTTTGTTTTTGAAACAAACTGAAAAAGTTTTACAATTCGGCTTAAAAGCTTTAAGTAACAAGCAAATTATAGTCGGTGTAGACCGACTACACGATTCCCTGTACCATGCATTTAGAGATCCTATCTCTAAGGTCCAAACCAATTTGAGTGTTAAATAATTTTTTTGCCTTCGGATATGAAAAATTCATATCGGATGCTATAATTATATGGGGACTAGGTCGAAATATGGACCGATTCTGACCATATTTGTTAAAGTCACTTATTTTTTTTTAAACATATACAAACTAAATTTGAGAAAAATCTGTGCAATTTTTTTTATAAATTTAAGTCAGGATCGGGAATTAACTGCTTATAGGGGCTATGACTAACAATTGTAGTATAGGGTTTATTTTTGAACTACTAATAAATGGATGTAATAAACAGACACAAACCCAATTTGACAGAGATCTGTAGGTGTCATTTGTATAGGGACTAGGTCTGAAGGTGAACTGATATTCACCAATTTCAACAGCGCTCATTATACGATATAAGCTTATATCCTAAATTTCATCAAAATATATTTCATATTTTTACAATCATATAATGATTGACTTGTAAATAAATCAGAATCAAGATCAAATGTTCTCATACCCTCCACACCACTGTGCAGAGAGTATATATCAATTTGTCAGTCCATTTGTAACACATCTAATTATGAATTTGGACCCCATAAAGTCTATATTTTTTGATTCTTATAATAACTCGAGTCGATACAGTGATGTTCGTCCATTCGTCTGTCTGTTGAAATCACGCTTATTTAAAAATAAACCGTTTACACGAGTAAATAATATTGGATAATACTGTTTGTCATTATTTTGAGTAGGTTGGGATTTAAACTGGGGAAACTTGGGCATCATTGTGCCAAGATATGAACTAAATTATAGAGATACCTCAAAAAAAAAAAAAATTCTAAACATTCAGTATGTTTGTCGTAATAATTTAGTATTAATTTTATTATTTTTTAAAAAATAAAAAATCTTATTTTCGATCTTTATCGATTTAATGATTGAGTTTGACGCCGTTAACGCTAAATGTAAGTTTAGCAAAAACAAATTGTTTTTCTTGTTTTTTCAAGACAAAAACAAACATGTATATTGTAGTATGCAATGTGTAATCTCGTATACAACCATATTTGTTTCAAAGTTGTTCTATATTTATACCCTATACCACTATGTGGTTTGGGAATAATGACTTTGTGCTGCTGTTTGTAACAACCAAAAATATTTGACCTACACCCATCTTTAATTATACCGATCGAATCAGAATCACTATCTGATTCGATTTAACGATGTCCGTCCGTCCGTACGTCCGTCCGTCTGTGTGTCCATGTAAAGCTTGTAATCAAACTGCAGGTCGCAAATATGAATATATTTTGATGAAATTTGGTATATAAGCTTTTATCGGCCATGGCATGAACGCTATTGAAATTGGTGAGAATCGGTCCATGTTCAGACCTAGCCCCCATACAAATTACCCCTATGAAATAGACATAAATTGCCATAAGATCCAAATTGTCATATAGATCTTACTCAAATTGGGTTTGTATACGTTCATTACATCCAATAATGAGTAGTCCAAAAATGATCCCTTTGGCCCCACATAGACTGCTTCCCGATCTTCACTTAAATCTATTAAAAACAAAAATAATGCACTGATTCTTCTCAAATTTTGTTTGTATATATTTTTGCAAAATACAAGAGACTTTACCAAACATGATCAGGATTGGTCCATTTTTGGACCTAGTCCCCATATAGATATGGCATCCGATATGAACTTTTTCATATCTGCAGCTAAAAAAATTAATAAAAATCCCACTCAAATTTGGTTTTTGCTTATTTTCTATGTCCAGTTATTTGAGCCTAAGAGATAGGGTTTCTAAACGCATGGTATAGGGTATCGTATAGTCGGTCTAGACCGACTATAATTTTCTTACTTGTTTAGTTTGTTATATTGGAAGAGGCTTAAATAGTATAACTTTTGCTTGAATTCTCATTTGGTTGTTTTCAGCAAATATATATGAATTTAACTTTTTACCAAACAAACTATTTACTGCTTTTGGTTACTGATGAGGGTTGGTGACTCTTCCCGAAACAGCTGTATAACCTGTCATGCAGAATATAGATCAATTTTTGAAACAAATGTGCTAATGCTTTTGCTTTATTTAAAGTAAAAATATTTGATCTTGAGCCTGAACAATTTGAAACTCAATCATTAAATTTAGCATTCAGTTTATTAAATTGTTTAATTTTTGAAATATTTTTTTTACGTTTGTAATAACTAGTGCACATTAGCACATCTGCTTCAAAAATTGTTCTCTATTCTGCAAGCCATGATATACAGCTATTATATTTTAGTTTATATTGGAAAAGGATTAAATAATATAACTCTGCTTGGATTTTTATTAGAATAAATTTAATATATAATATATAAATTTAACTTTTTGTGACACAAACTGTTTTTGGTTACTGATGAGTGTTGGTGTATAATTTGTCTTACAGAATATAGTATATTATACCCTATTCCACTATGTGGTTTGGGTATAATGACTTTGTTCTGCTGTTTGTAACAACCAAATATATTTGACCTAGACCCATCTTTAATTATACCGATCGAATCAGAATCACTTTCTGAGTTGATTTAACAATGTCCGTCCGTCCGTCTGTGTGTCCATGTAAACTTTGTAATCAAACTGCAGGTCGCAAATATGAATATATTTGGACGAAATTTGGTATATAAGCTTTTGCCGGCCATGGGATGAACGTTATTGAAATTGGTGACCTAGCCCCCATACAAATTACCCCTATGAAATCGACATAAATTGCCATAAGATCCAAATTGTCATATAGATCTTACTAAAATTGGGTTCGTATGCGTTCATTACATCCATTAATGAGTAGTCCAAAAATGATCCCTTTGGACCCATATAAAGCTGCTTCCCGATCTTCACTTAAATCTATTAAAAAAACAAAAATATTGCGCTGATTCTTCTCAAATTTTGTTTGTATATATTTTTGCAAAATACAAGAGACTTTACCAAAAATGATCAGTGTCGGTCCATTTTTGGACCTAGTCCCCATATAGATATAGCATCCGATATGAACTTTTTCATATCTGCAGCCAAAAAAATTGATAAAAATCCCGCTCAAATTTGGTTTTTGCTTATTTCCTATGATAACAAGGTTTACATGGACACACAGACGGACGGACGGACGGACGGACATTGCTATATCGACTCAGAAAGTGATTCTGAGTCGATCGGTATAATTAGAGATGGGTCTAGGTCAAATAATTTTGGTAGTTACAAACAGCAGCACAAAGTCATTATACCCAAACCACATAGTGGCATAGGGTATAAAAATTATATCAGCTAATTCAACAACCCCAACTATAACAACCAGTTGAAATAATAAATAATTTTTATACATATTAGCTGAGCCCCTGCAGTTGTTTGCTATAAGTGATACATAGATGACGCTTTCTTTTTGATTTTAATGGATGTGTAAATAGATGTTTAGTCGTCTCCTCTGTGATCGGACTCACATGGTTTTTTTTTAGAGTTGTTTTGCTTTATTAAAAGTAAAAGCAATTGATCGTATTTTCTAACGCAATCATTATATATATTTGCAAAAATTTGCTTTTACATATCTTGATGAATAAATCGTAACCCATTATAAAGAAAGTCTGTGTTTAACTAAAATAACTAATATAATTATTTATTCGGCTGTACATAAGTAATTGTTGCATTATTATTATTATAAGTTGTTAAAACCATTTACATTTCAATTGAAAAATTTCATAGCATAGATTTTCATATTTAACTAAGAATCCTAATTATTCGATCATTCTGGTATTATAGAACTCGTAATTTTGAATTAATACAATTGTAATTGCTATTAAACAATTTTTTATTATTGATTTGTTGTTTACTTTTTTCCAGGGGATGTCGGGGTGTGATCAAAGCACTGCCGATTCATTGGCTGAAAATTCACCATTTGAGGTCGATGATTATCTTAAGGTTCGAAAATATTATTGCGCTCTGCTCTCCAGCATTTTCACATTTCTTACTGGATTATTCATCGTTATATGTTGGAGGGCATTCGCATTTATATGCTATCGCAAGGAGCCCGATTTGGGACCAAACGATCGCAAACAGAAAGAGCAGAGAGCGTCAAGAAACAAACATGAGTTCGAAGGAACTTTTCTGACAGAAGCAAAAGATTGGGCTGGTGAGCTTATATCAGGACAAACCGCAACCGGTCGTATATTGGTAAGTATTTGACATAATTCAGCCTACATGGCTTTTTGCTTTGAATTTTACAAAGGAAATAGTTTTTTGTTTTCCGTTCGATATAAAGGATGGCTTACTAAAAATTGAGTCTGAATTTGATTCCAAAAACTTTTGGTTGTAATAACAGAACTTAAATATTACTATCGCATTATTAATAAGCAACTATTTCTTAAAAATTATTGGGCCTGTTCTTTGATGCTTACCATAATATATTTTCGACCTGTAGTTTGATTACAAGGTTTACATGGACTCACAGACAGACGGACGGACGGACGGTCATCGCTTATATATTTAAAAAAAATTAAAAAATAAATAAAATAAAAAAAGGTGGGTCTATGTCAAATATTTTTGGTATGTACAAACACTAGCACGAAATCATTATACCCTGACCACATAGTGGTGTAGGTAGTTATACCCTATATTAACGATATTAACGATGTAATGACTGATAATAATTTTTATGTGTATGCATATATAGACTTTTATTTATCATCTATCGTTTGTTAACGACAGCATCTATTTCAAAAACATGTTTGTGAGGTTGACGTCTTATGCTATTAATGTAAGGATCAGACGATACAAGAAGTCTATACCTTCTACAGTCCTTATTTCGAGATGCAGCTTCTTAAAACATATGGACCCAAAAGTATTCACCAATTTGTATCGTGTTTCTTTGAATTACTGAAATAAAATTTCGTGCGACTTTACTTTTTATTTATTTAATCAAAGGAAAACACTCCCTAAAGCTAAAAACACTGAATTTTTGAGTTCATCATAAAAACCTGAATATCTTTTGAATTATCACTGTTATCAAATTATTTTTTTTTTTCAAAATTAATGTTGAAATACTGTATTTTTTGAATATTTTAACATCAGATAGATATGACAAAAGAAATTATCTACCCGAACCATTGAAGTACATGAAAATGTGAGGCAGTTACTGCAGAGTTTCGTTTAGGTGACATTGCTGCGTTATTTTGGGCTAAAGAAGAATTCCTAGAAAAATAAATTACGTAACATTTCTCTTAATTAAACAATTCTCTACAGAACTGAAACATTATATTTTTGATATTTTACAGTCCAAAAACGGATTTTCTGCTAGCAAAATTCCGCAGTGCCATGCACTGGTACGTGTTATTGGTTTATATGTAGCTGTGGGTACAAAATTTATGGTGTTTTTGGAATAAATTCGAAACAATAAGATGAAAGATTTTCTACATCCATTGTTCCCCCTTAGGAAATCTGGCATCAGACCTTTTTGAAAATTTTGCAACTCAAATTTGTTTTCATTTAAATATAAATTTTTGTTTGACCTGCTATTTTAAACACATGCGTTTTATCCGTTAAGTCTTAATTGCTTTAGCATTTCATAACTTTTTTAACCCTTTTATATTCAAATTATTTCTAGCAAGAAACAAAATATAATAGAACGCAATTTAGATCATTTTGCGTAGAGACAGTTTTGGTAACCTCAGGCATTAATGCGACTTTATATTAAAAAAAAGTGAAATAAGTGAATTTTTTTAGTTTTTTTTTGTAGAAACTTTTTACAAATTGAGTACGATGGCTTTGCAACGAATGCCAAAAGTATTGTGAAGTATACGTACGATTATAAACAAAATATTCTATGCATCTTAGTGTGAGTAAATAACAGAAAAGTAACAGTTGTTCAAATTCCTAAAACGTGTATGCAATGTTTGGGCTTAAAATAGTAGTAGTAGTAGTAGTATTTTTTAATCATTTCGATTTAAATTTTTTCATACAAAAAGAGAATTTATTTAAAATGGAGTAGGAATTAATTATGTAGACAGACCATGCATAGCACTTTTTATTGAAAATTTCATAAATATTTATTGATGACAATGCCAATAAATTAATTAAAATTTAATTACCATAAATAATGCGGCTCAGAGAGAAAGAATTTGTTATTACAACCGAATTTGTTGCCAATCGAATTTTGATAGTTCCATGTGCTATCATATTATTCTTATCATATTATCCATATTACCGTAATTTGGCAAGGGCAATTGATATAACATAAAAATTTGATGATATGAATCGTGACATTTCTTATGCTCGACAAATACTATAAAAGCAGTTGCCAAGCCAGTTACCAGAAATAAATGCCTGACAGTTACGAATAACTTAATTTGTTACAATATGGTAATCGAAAACTTTTTGTCGGTACTCTATTGATTTCTGAACATATTTTCCTTTGTTTTTCTTTAGCCAGGGCCATAAATGTCCCGTAAAAACTTCATCTATACCAACGGGTATTTCATGAACACAATTCGAACATCCATTTTTTTAAAAATAATTTACAGACATTTCACACGTTTCGTTTTGATTTAAAATTGTCGACAAAAAATTTTCTTTCTTTAACTTTTTCTTCAAAACGTGACATCTTATACATATCGTCACCTAAAATGCAAAAGGCCGTAACTAGCATTTTTATTTTTTTTTTACAGGAGAAGCAAAAACATCATAAAAGAAAAACTACTTAAAACTTAATACCCAAATTATAAAATCTAGCTTAAAAAGCAAAGATGAATTTATTTATGAAAATAAAATTTATGGGAAAATAGTAGTTTTTTAAGTATAAGGCCGTAACTACAATACAAAAAGTCAATTTTTAATTTTTTGCATTTTTGGTGACGATATATAAAAATGAAGTTTTGTATGTTTGTTTGTACGTTTGTGTGTGGTTTATAGGAGACGATCGGTCCAGTGGTGAAGTCAAAATCAAAAATCGCCAAGATCGAAATTCGCTGAAGACAAAATCAAAAATCGCTAAAATCAAAAATCGCAATAACTAATCAATTCTGTAGCCAAAAGTCGCCAAAATCAAAAATTGCTAAAATCAAAAACCATCAAAGTCAAAGAACGCCAAAACCGACAATCGAGAATAACAAAAATCGCCAAAAACAAATATTACCAAAACCGGAAATCGAGAACACCGAAGCTCGAAAAAGCAAAAATCGCCAAAATCAAAAATCCCAAGACCAAAAATCGCAAAAAACCAAAATTGCCAAAATCAAAAATCGCTAAAATTAAAAATCGCCAAAAACCAAAATCGCAAAACAGAAAAATCGCCAAAATCAAAATTAGCGAAAATACGAAAATCGTCAAAATCAAAAATCGCTAAAACCGAATATCACGAATAACAAAAATCGAAAAAATTAAAACCGCCAAATCAAAAATCCGCAAAATAAAAAATCGCAAAAAACAAACATCGCTGAAGCTAAAAGTCGCCACAATAAAAAAATCGCTAAAATCAAAAAATTCCCAAAATCAAAAATAGCAAAAAATCAAAAACGCCAAAACCGTTAATCGAGAATAACAAAAATCGCCAAAAACAAATATTACCAGAACCGAAAATCGAGAATACCAAAAATCGAAAAAGCAAAAATCGCCAAAATCAAAAATCCCCAAAACCAAAAATCGCAAAAAACAAAAATTGCTGAAGCCAAAAGTCGCCAAATCAAAAATCGCTAAAACTAAAAATCGCCAAAATCTAGAATCGCAAAAAACAAAAATCGCCAAAATCAAAACTTGTGAAAAAACAAAATTCTCCAAGATCAAAATTCCTTAAAACCGAAAATCACGAATAACAAAAATTTAAAAAATCAAAACCCCCCAAAATCAAAAATCGCAAATAACAAACGTCGCTGAAGCCAAAAGCCGCCAAAGTAAAAACACCGCCAAAGTCAAAAATCGCAAAAATAAAAATCACCAAAATCAAAAATACCAAAAAATCAAAAATCGCCAAAACCGAAAATAGCAAAATCACCAAAATCAAAAAACAGCATATATCAAAAATCGCCAATATCGAAAATCGCAAAAAACAATAATCGGCAAAATCAAAAATCGCCAATATAAAAAAGTCGCCAAAACCAAAAATAGCAAAAAACAAACAAATCAAATACCGCTAAAATTAAAAATCGCCAAAATCTAAAATCTCAAAATACAAAAATCGCCAAAATCAAAAATAGCAAAAACACAAAGATCGCCAAAATCAAAAATAGAGAAAACCCAAAATTCGCCAAAATCTTATTTCGCTAAAACCGAATATCACGAATAATAAAAATCGAAAAAATCAAAACCGTCAAAATCAAAAATCCGCAAAATCAAAAATCACAAAAAACCAACATAGCTGGAGCAAAAGTCGCCAAAATAAAAAAACCGTAAAATCAAAAAAATCGCCATAATCAAAAATAGCAAAAAAAAAAAAATCGCCAAAGCCGAAAATCGCAAATAACAAAAATCGCCAAAATCAAAAATACCAAATTTCAAAGATTGTCAAAATCGAAAATCGTAAAAAACAATAATCGACAAAGTCAAAAATCGCCAATTTAAAAAAGTCGCCAAAACAAAAAGAACAAAAAACAAGAATCGCTGAAGCCAAAAGTCGCAAAAAACAAAAATCGCCAAAAACAAAAATAGCGAAAACACAAAATTCGCACAAAATCAAAAATCGCTAAAACCGAAAATCACGAATAACGAAAATCGAAAAAATCCAAACCGCCAAAATTAAAAATCCCCAAAATCAAAAATCGCAAAAAGCAAACATCGCTGAAGCCAAAAGTTGCCAATATAAAAAATCGCTAAAATCAAAAAACCGACAAAGTAAAAAATCCCAAAAAATAAAAATCGCCAAAATCAAAATTAGCAAAAAATCAAAAATCGCAAATAACAAAAATCGCCAAAATCAAAAACACCAAATATTAAAAATCGCCAAAATCGAAAATCGCAAAAAACAATAATCGCCAAAGTCAAAAATCGCCAAAATAAAAATGTCGCCAAAATCCAAAGTTGCACAAACAAAAATCGACAAAAATCAAAAATGGCCAAACTTATCTACAAAATGTTTACCCAGTTTTTTAATTCGTTACGATGGGTGTAAAAAAGCGTATAGGATTACATCTAGTAATAAAAGCGAAAAAAGGCGAATAAATAAGTCCGTGACATCGTATCTCTGTAGGCGCCTCGAGAAAAAGTTGTTTTGCGGTGAACATCATAACTCGTTACCGAATCTTGTGAAATAAAGAAAATCGAATTGCGTTTAAAAAGTGACTTGTATATCGAGGTAATCACGAAGAGCTTTTTTTAAATCTTTGTATTTTTGTCAGCATTTTGAAGTGAAAAATAAAATTTTTGCTATAAAATTTCGGTGAATTTGTTGTTAAATAATGGGGAAGAAAATGGAAAATAAAAAAAGCTCTTCTTGCTTACTCTTACTCTTCTTGGTTTTGTGTAGAAATAGCGTGTAAAATTTCAAATGAATCGGTCAAGTAGATTTTTAGTTATGATGTTCACGCTCTTCAAACATGCTATTTGCGAGAAAATCGATTTAAAGTTTTTTAAAAACAGTTTTGTATACGATATACCGTATGAGTCTGGTCAATTGAAATACTGTATCTTCGTTAGTTTTGCTCCGATTTACTTTACTTTGACACAACACTTTCGATATGTTGTACATTCAGAAAAAAAAAATGCAAAAAAAAAAACCTTACCCCGCCTTAATAGTTTGGCCTTCTGTTACTACAAATGATAAATAAGTCCTAATACACATTTAGTTTATAATATTTTGACCAAATATTTGTTCAAAATATTTGTTCTTTTAATAGAATTAGTACTTGCAGTCACCAATATTTAGGATTGAAGGGTGTTGTTCTCAGTTTAATTAGGTGGCCTCCATTAAATTAATTTAGTAATTTGTATAAACTTTAATTGGTAAACAGAACTAATTGTGCTGTCAGAGATACCTCCATTTTACAAGAATTGTGTTTATAAGATAGTCATGAAAGAAAATCTATTTTGTGTTTAAATATTAAAGGAGTACAATACAAATTATTATTACCTTAATAAATTTTACTAGTAGTAACCGAATTTCAATTAATCTTTTTTCTGTGTGCGCAATTGAAAAGGCATTTAGTTTCCAAAACTTCACTTTTGGAAATGTCTAGAGTTGAAGAACACATTTATGTACCGTAGTTACGGTGACACTGATTTCAGGAGTAACCCTTAATACTTTTTTTTTTGCTTCAAGAAGCTGGTTTATGTATGTTCCTTTATTTCTACTTCCTTGCACTTGTATTTTACTCTTGTTTATTAACAAACTATTTCTTTCTTAATTCTAAGTAGTTTTTTTCTGAGGATTTTTTTTTCGATATGATTGCAATTGCTTTAAACAATGGCATTTATAAAAAATGTAGTTAGCATTATATGAAAAAAAAAAGTTTTTTTGGCATTGGAATTATTTTATTATTTGCTTTCCAGTACAGTACAAAAATAATTATGCTAAGACATGGCAAATGTTAGTTATAATTTGGTTTCACATAGAACTTAATATAATATAAAAATATAGTAAAATATTAAAGAAAAAAAAAAACAACACAAGATTGCAAGAAAAAATATTTTAAATTTTTTTTTTAAATTTAATTTATTGATAAATTTTAAATTTAAATTACTGATAACAAAATATTCTTAAAAAAAATTAACAAAAAAAAACTTAACAGAGTTCCTTATATACAAATCGTATTTATCAAGGATTATTATGCGTTAAGAGAAGAAGGAGAAAAAAAATTTATCAAAGAAAAAATTCATCAAAAAGAAAATCTTACAAACTAAGAAAATGAAAATAAAAACAAAATATTGCATAGAATGTATCAACAAATATTAGGTATAAACTGCGATATGGGTAAATCCTGTATTGCGCAACGTCAGATCTATTCATCTTTAGCATTCGAAATTGATCTGAACATCTGGACTTATGTGACGGAGCGAAAAGTCTGCTACTGGATTGAAATAAGGCCGAACTGAATATCGAATATTCGGAAGCAATATTTCAATTAAATTAATATAAATTACATTTTATTTCTACTCTTGTTTAAAACAAAAATTAAAAATTATAAATTTTGTAAAGTGAGAAACCCATTCAAGAAATTATTCTAAATATTTCTAAAAGGTTTATTCATCCGCAAAACCCACACTTTCATGCTAAATGCTAAAAAATTAAAATTTCAAACAAATTTTAACTAAATTGAAATTTGAGAAAAGTTCAAAGAATTATCTGCCCAATTAAAGGAATACTTAAAAATCACAGTTGGATCAAAACATACAGAGTATTGGCCAACGAAAAACGATTTTGAGCCACTTTGCATCGTTAATAACACTAGCCAACAAGGTTTTGGACTGGAGCAACCAAATATCTTTCCTAGGGTAATTTCATGGGCTGAATTCGAATCTGTAATTGGTTTTTCTCTATCACGCCAGGTTTTCGAGATACAAAAAAAAATGTTTTTATTCGTGTTTTACATAAATAAACATTAATAAATTTTCAAAAGTGAATGGCGTTATTTGAACGTCTTTTGTATTTTGTTGATTCGGTTTCCCATACTACAGTCCAGCAATAGTCTCCCAGCATGCTTTTGTCCCAAAATCCTTAATAATTTCTTTCCATTTTTATTAAATCTTGGTGAGAACGCTCCCCTTGCTCGTCGCTCACCGTACCTAGGTTTCGTGCAAAAAAATCTAAATGCGAATGAAGAAAATGCATTTTAAGTGTCATTCGTGCACCTAATTCGTGATAATTATTCAATAACTCGGCAACAATTTGTCTGTAATTTTCACTCTTATTGTTTCCAAGAAAACTGTCCACGATACTCTTGAAAGATTTCAAGGCTGCATATTCTTTCTCCAATAAACATTGTGAAAAATTGTCGTCATTCAATAACTTCCTGATCTGAGGGCCAACAAATATGCCGTCTTTGATTTTAGCATATGAAATTGTAGGAAAAACCGCTAACAAGTATTTTATTTTAATTAACCAACACTCAGAGGATGCCCCCTACAAATGCAGTGCATCGTGTTGATTTAAGGAAAATAGGTTATGGGAAGGAGTAGAGAGGGAGTAGTGTTTATGGATATTTGACTTAAATTTTATTAGATTATAACTCTCAGGAAAGACCTCTGCGGGGAGTTTATTCCACAAACGGCTAGTTCGACTGATAAACGAATTCTCTCTGTAATGCGTTGTGCGGTCAACTGGGCAATAGACTACAAACGGATATGATCTACTAGAGAAGCGGGTAGAGCGAACCGAAACTCGGGCACTTGGAACAAGTTCGCTAATCTCAGAAGAACATTTCCCATTGTAATATCTATAGAACAGTGCTACCCAACCCACATTCTGACGATGTTCCAATGAATCAATAGAGTTGGATACCCTACTGTCATTGGTGAGCGCCAATACCCTCCTTTGTACACGGTCCAGTAGCTCCAAAATAGACTTTGAAGCTCCTGCCCATATATGGGAGTTGTATTCCATTTTCGGTTGGATGTAAGTGGTATAGATTTTAAGGAGATCAGAAGGAGTGAAGCAATTTTTACACCATTTTAGAAAATCAAGACACTTGAATGATTCCTTCGACACTTGAAGAACATGCTCGTTCCAACGAACATCACATTGAATTCTCATGCCTAGAACATCAAGAGTATCCGATTCCTCAATACCTATACCACCCATATATACAATTGACATTGTTGATTCCATGGCCCTATGGATCAACATACAACATTGAGTCTTCAGCGCATTAAAGTCAACCCTATTTGCTTTACCCCACTCGGAGATTGTTAACAGGTCTTGATTGAGTGTGTCATTCATTGTCTGTCTTTTGCCCCCAGCCTCCAAGAGGCTTTGCCTACATTTAAAGGAAAATGAATGACAAATGCTGCTGTCATCTGCGAAGGAGTACATAGAATTAAAAAATTGACCAAGAAGGTCGTTCAGAAAGATAAGGAAAAGAGAAGGAGAGAGAACGGAACCTTGGGGTACCCCTGAATTAAGCTGAAACTCATTGGATGAGACCCCATCAATAACAACACGTATTGTTCGATCTCTGAGAAAACTTGATATAAATCGAGAGAAGTCATTACCGACCCCAAATGCAATAAGCTTTGATATCAATGCACCGTACCACACACGATCGAATGCCTTAGAAATATCCAGAGCGACCACTTTACTTTCACCAAAATTGCGAATGGATCGACTCCAGTTCTCAGAAAGTAGAGCTAACAGGTCTCCCGTGGAACGATTTCTACGAAGCCATACTGACGATCATTAAGAAGTGAGTTGGCCTCTAGTTAGTTCACAAGATGGAAATTGATCACGCTCTCCATCACCTTTGAGAGTGCAGAGCAGATTGCAGTTGGACAGTAATTTTCAGGGTTATTAGCCGCACCGTTCTAAGGGATTGGTTGGACATAAGCAACCTTCCAGCAAGAGGGAAAGACTCCCCCACGTTACGAAAGGCTGAAAAGGTTGGCCAATGGACTGGTTAGTGTCGAAGAGCAGTGTTTCAGCACCAGTGCTGGTATACCATGCTGCACCATCTTTTTCCAGAGCCTTGGTAATGTTCTTAAAAGGGCCTAATTTTATGAGCAGCGGCGGAGAAAGAACGTCATTTGGATCAATTAATGGTTTATTTGAAATGTTTTGTTTTCCTGGTGAATACTCAGTTCTTTTTGGCCACTCTGTTCTGACGTAATGATGACATGTAGCGCGACTATCGCACAGATAAAGCAAACAACATTATTTTGCATACCAGTCCTGAAACAGATTAATTTACAGTTATTTACAGTTATTTACAAAGAAATTTAAATCACACATCTTAAGGTCAAAACAGATCTTCCATTTATGATCGTTGTATTTTGGTAATGTCAGTCATTGATTCGTAATTGTCCTTTGTATTAATGGCATGAACAATTGGAATGGATGGTTTTCCATTCCCATTATGCAAAAGAAGAGCCTTTAAACTGTACTTAGAGCCATCAATAAATAATCTCCATTCAGTTTTGTCATATGGCTGGTTCATTTTTTGAAATAAACCATCAACCATCAGTAAAGCATTTTCAAAATATGCAGCCAATTCCAAGCTTCTATATCTATAGATTGTTACTTTTCTCCCAACTGTAAGAAGTTTAGACTGCTGCATGCGTGAAGCTAGTAATTCTGCGTCTTGCTTCGTTGAATACAAATCCCGAAATAAATCATTCAGCTAAGCTTGGCGTCATTAAATGGCGTTCATTATTAGCCTCATACAAACTACCACTGCTGATGATCGATGTTTCGGACTCACTGGTAGCACTGGGAATGACTGGTAATGGATTATTTGGTAGACGTTGAACTGGCTTGCAAACCAATGGGACATATGAGTAAGTAATATTTTTTAGATTTTCCATGACATCAACTTTTATTAAACAGAATTAACAATCGGCTTGGTGGTTACTTGACTCTCTCCAAAATACTGGAATTGAGAAATCGCAATAGATCTTCTTGCCATTTGACGACCTGTATAAAACAGTTCTGCAACTATTGCAAAGCAGGGTCGGTGCCCACGGTTTGTCCAAGTTTCTGACAGCAAAACCAAAATATATATATATGCATATTTTAATGATTCTGATATTGGATATACTTTTTTTCCGATCAAACATTCACCACACATAAAGCCAAAATAGCTTGAATAAGTAACACACGATTTACCTGACATGCTTAAAAGCTACTATTATGAAGATTTAGAATGAATGTGGGCTTCTGTAAAATTAATAATCGTGAAATTATATTGTCAGTATTGACTGTTTTACAGTATTGCCGGCATGCCATAAAAAATGAACAAGATGTGGTAGCCCAATTTTTATGCCCGATTCCAATTCAGCGCACCCAGATTCGTTAAAAAAACATGCTTCGGTTCTGCAGTTAATTTTTTTTTTTAATTTGTAGACCAGTGCAATTAGTTTATTTACACTTTTTGCCTAATTTTCTTTGAAAGTTTCAAGATATACATGGACCAACCATTATCGTGATTGCCGTATGTACGAGTTTGATTTAATCACTACGGGTACGTTCGTATATGCAGTAGTTATGCATCACTGCAGCATAACAAAAGTAAAACGTTCAAAAAAGTATTGATTCCCGTCAAAAGTTTTTTTGTGCGCACAATTTACAGTGCTGCCGCAACTTTTTGCAACTATGGCATCATTTTAATTACTGATGCAATAGATCGCGAAGTTAAAAAAAAAATCAAAAATTGGTGCAGAATGGAAGAGGAAGTAGTGCATTATATAAAAATTGTTAATACAAATTTAAATAATATCATTTTATTACTTCAAAGTAATTTTGTATTTTAGGAATCTGCCTTCTTTTTCGTTTTAATTGATTTCTAATTCTGTTTTTATTATAACTTAAAAAAAACTTGTAATTTTTAGAATCAATATTTTCAATAACATTTGTTAATGTTATTGTGGTGAACATGTTTTTTATCTTTTGCAAAATGTTCTAAAAAGCAAACTCTGTGCAATTGTTGAGCAGTAACAAAGCATTTGCAACAACTGATCATGAATCAGCTACAAAACTTGGTATAACTGCCGCAGTGATGAACAAATTTATTGCATTTGCAAACGTACCCTACATTTTGTCGATCGATATTTTTGGTATACTAAATGAATTACAGACTCCTTTGCAAAATATGCTTATCTAGCTATTTTTATATTAGACAAATTTTATATAGGACAGATTTATAGAGCAACTAAAATGTTTTACCATGGTATCCGGATTTGGCTTCAAGCCACTGTACATCGATTTAAAATAATAAGAGTTTCAAAAAATTAGAAAACCCTTTAATATATGTCAAATATTTATTCTCAAAAGCTAACCTAGTGCCACTGGAAGCAGTTGGCTAAAAATTTTTTCAACGATTTCTTTTATTATTTTAATGAATGAAAGTTAAAATTAGTGTACACTCATATGAGAAGACCTTAATTCATTGTTATGAGCGCAATTAAGAAATTTCTCTGCTCGCTGACTCAATAAATATTTTAACAAAATAAAAGAAGAAAAAAACTATTAAAACACTTTCTTTCATTTACACAACGAATACGTGATGTCCTCTGAGAAAATATTTACACTTTACACAAATATGTAATGGAAGCAAAAGGCAATAAGGGTGATGTTAAATTATTAATTTACGAAATACGTTTATCAAAAAAAAAAAAAAAAAAAAAGATTAAAAACTGTTAAGTATTTGCGAGTAACCAAGACGAGAAATGTTGAAACAAAGAAGGCATTAATTGAATATTAATTGGATAAGTGATGCTGATGCTTATTGCTGTTTGCACAATACGGGCTTGCAGAGAGGAAAGAAAATTTATATATATGTATGTGTTAGTGCGAAATTGAATTAAAAATACAGAGTGAAAAAACTGTGTTAAGCATAAGTCCAATGGGATGCCAGTGCTTTATTTATTCATTCACAAGTTAAGAGAAAACAGAAATTTGAAGTTGAAAAACTAAAGTTAACATAAATAAAACTTAACAAGTAAGAAAATTATAGTTGGTCTAGAACGACTATACGATACCCTATACCATAGTTTAGAGACCCTATCTCTTCGGTCCAACTAATTCGATATAGAAAATAAGCATAAACTAAATTTGAGTGGCATTGTTATTAATTTTGTTGCATTCGGATATGATGAAGTTCATATCGGATGCTATATTTTTATGGCCACTGAAGTGAAGATCAGGAAGCAGCTCTATATGGGGCCTGTGTCTAAAAATTTTCATATAGGGATAATTTTTGGACTACTGATTATTGGATATAATAAACACATACAAACCCAATTTGACTGAGATCTATATGATAATTTGGATCTTATGGCAATTTATGTCGATTTCATATGGGTCATTTGTATGGGAACTAGGTCTGAGCATGGACCGATTTTCAACAGCATTCATCCTATGGCTGTAGAAAGCTTATATACCCAATTTTATCAAAATATATTCGTATTTCCGACCTGTAGCTTGATTACAAAGTTTACATGGACACATAGACAGACAGACGGACGGACGGACGGTCATTGCTAAATCGGCTAAAAAAGTGATTTTGAGTCGATCGGTATACTAAAAGATGGGTTTAAGTCAAATATTTTTGGTAGTAACAAACAACAGCACAAAGCCATTATACCCAACCACATAGTGGTATAGGGTATAAAAATTTCAGAGGATTGAACGTAATTAAAATAACATTGCAAAAAAAAATTTTTTTATTATTGTTTCTGTAATTGATGGTGAAGAAATAATGTAGAATAAAATTTGAAAACCTTTTTTGTTATTTGGGCCATTCCATGCCAAATCAAATGATTTTTGTTTTAATCCCAACACTTTTTTGTATAATTTTCTTATCCTTGATATTTTAAAATTATTCTAATAATTTTGAATTTTTTTATTTTGATAACTAATAACGATTGCGATGATGTAAGTCCTCACAATAAAATGAGTGGCATTTTATGCATTTAAGACATGGTGATTTTTTAAAACTTTTTAAAATGAAAACCAAATGATATAAGAACAATTAAGAAATTATAGTCGGTCTAGACCGACTATACGATACCCTATACCACGGTTTAGAGACCCTATCGCTTCGGTCCACCTAATTGGATATAGAATATAAGCATAAGCCAAATTTGAGGGGAATTGTTTTTAATTTTTTTAACTGCAGATATGAAAAAGTTCATATCGGGTGGTATATTTATATGGGGACTAGGTCGAAAAATTGACCGATTCTGACCATATTTGGTAAGGTCACTTAAATTTTGCAAAAATATATACAAACCAAATTTGAGAAAAGTTTGTGCAACAGTTTTGTTTATTGATGGATTTAAGTGAAGATCGGGAAGGAGCTTGTAGCATGTAACTTAGCTCATAACGAGCAAAAGAACAAATTCTCCAGCAAACGTTCGTAGCATTAGCACGCATTTAGGTTCCGGCCTCTATCTCGTCGGCAATTGGGGTGGGATTATTGGACTACAATGCTTGCGGCTGTCAACTATTATGCTAACAGAAAAAGATTTTTAAGAATGCGTGCATTGTTAAAAGGAAAGAGGGGAAAATAAAGGAAAAAAGAAAATGAGAGGAAAGAAATTCATTTAGAGGGGAAAAACAAGCATCCATGTTGCTTGAATATGTGCTGATGTTATACATATTTTTACCCGCCCAACCATGATCATATAACAAAATATCCGTAGAAATTTATATGATCCCAAATACATTACCCTATCCGAACAACTAGCTAGAAATCACAACGAAAGATTTTTAAAGATCCATTTTAATCAATTACTTTATTATAAATGAAAGAAAATCTTAAAATTTAACATTAAAGCAAGATTAAATTTATATATAATGTTATTAACATATATCGAAATTTATAAACGATTTCAAATTAAACATATTTGAATTTAAAACTAAAAAAACTTGTATCACCAGCAAAAATTCTCATTTAAAAGCTAAAAAAAAAAAACAAGTATTTGTGCAGAAATCAACAAAAAAAAAAATGCTGAAAAAACTAAAAAGGTATATCCCGTTCGGACATCAAGGTGTAAAATCAATTTAAATTGAAACATAAACAAATAAAAAAAATAAATAAATAAAAAGGATTTTATTAGGTGTCGGCAGAATTCGATTAAGTGAGCACGAAATTAAAGTTTATTCAAAATTATCGAATGCATTCTTTTATAAAATGCATACATTATATTTTTAAATGCGGAACGCGTGGAATTGAAACAATTGAAAGATTCCCGTTAGTTCTATTAGCGTCTTATTTAATAATTAAACACATTAAAAGCCATTTAAATCGTGTTTTAACATATTAAACCAACATATTGGGTATTAGAATAATTTAATTTTTATTTCGGATTGACGGCTTTTAATGTTTTTAATGTTGGATTATTAAATAAGTTCATGAGTTGTATTCATCACTGTTGGCTTAACATGACCAAATAATACACTTGTTCGCTGTTATTAACAGACCATAAAAATGTTAACAAGGAGTTTTAACAGTGGTGCATACAATTATGTTAACAAAATTAAATGTTATAAAAGGCAACATATGACTTACATTGATCAAGTTATTCCCACGATGAAAGATCTTTCATAGCTGGATTCAGTGTGTTGATGATGATTGTAATAATTTTTTTCTAATAATTGTTTATAATTTTTGTTTATAATTTTTGGTTAATTATATGATTTTTGTCTTTATGATTTAAAAAAAAAACAACCGCTGTACTCAGAACCCGGGTTTTAACGATATGGCACTTATCCTCGTTATTTTTAGATACTCTTTATTCTTTTATTTTGCCATATGTTTAATTTTAGTACAATCAAGTAACAAGGGTTTTTCTTATTCTATTTTTTTTTAAATTTTTTTTTTTATATCAAATTGCACAATATCACTAAAGAAATCGCTGTTTTTATATGTATTTTTATGTAGAAAAACGCGTTTTTTTTTATGTTGATTTTTGCACTTTGAAAATTAAAATTATAGTGTTGATTAACTTAACAACAAAAGATATACTGTAGATTATTACACTGGTGATAAGTATAACGAAAATGAAAAAATCAAAAAAAAAAAATTTTAACACTAAATATATTTAACAATTCATTTTTTTCTCCTTTTTTTTAGAATTTTATGATGAAGAGCTAGAGAGGAAATATGTCGATTGATGAGAATTTACATTTGATGGATTTCTGGATGGTTTTTAATAAAAGTTTTATTTATAGTACTACTTTTGGCGTATTACTTTTTCGTTTGATTCATCTTCACCCAATCTCGAGGAATTACGTAGGACAAGGGATTTTATATTGACAAAATTTTTGTGATATAGATTCACAATTTAATTCGTGATTTTGAATGTAGGAATAGTTTTAAGTTAGCCAAATTTTTAGTCTTAAGGTAGCCAAAATTTTTTTAAGATTTTAATTAGACAAATTTTTAGTTAGACAATTATACACTTTTTAGATAATTTTATAGGGTAATTTAAATTGATTTTATCTTTGATTTTTAGCCACTTTTAAATATTTTTCTTTTCAGCCAATTCACTAGTTTTCTTTAGGGTTTTTAATTTTTCTTTCAAACAGATTTTAGTGAGAAGCACCTTTTTTCTTCTTTTTTTTCTTTTTTTTTTTATACACTATTTGTTTGACTTTTCTAAGGTTTTTCAACAGTTCTTATAGGGGTTTTTCATTAAATTTTCCGCGATTTCCTTCTCTATAGCTTGCTTAACTGAATGGTTTCACCCAAATTTTGCACTTTTCACTACACTTTTCTTATGATTAGTCTAATGTTGCTCGTTCGCAAAAAGAATTTATGACTGCCTTCGCCAAGTTCGTGTTACTACGATTTCTGACCTCTTGCTTCCAAAACAGACCTCTATAGAAACCTACTCCTCTAGCAATTTCAGGCCTTTACAATTCCGATAGCGCAATGTTATATGTGTGTTTCTGTTTGCTGAAATAAAATGGTTTGGTTATGATTTGTATACTGAAATAGCTTGCGGTAGGTGCATGGTTTTACCTTTTTCTTTTCTATCAAAGAGGCGCAATGAATAAACGCTTTTGCCGATGCGATTGAATTTAGATTTGTTTTCAAATAAGTAGCAATCTGGAGGTTTTTAGAAGAAATATAAATTTCTTTAAAAAAAATTACTCAGCTTAAAGAAATGAAATTTAAAGAAAGGCTTTATGAAAGATAGAACAAATTATTATTTAAAGTAATTAAACTCACTTTTGTGAGAAGCTATCAATGGTGTTTTAATCAAATAATGTTTGGCAAAATGAGTTGAAAAACTCATAAAAAAAATTCATGAAGTCCTGTTTAAAAATTTAATTATTTTATAAAGAGCACCACTTATATTTGAAAACAGAATTGTTGTTGTTTTTACTTACTTGTAAAAAAAAAAGGAAACCAGGACGAAGATTTTAAAAAAAACTTTGAAGGTGACGATCAGCAAAAAAGATCGGTTTGACCTCCAAACAAGCTTTATATACCATGAAATAGTTGGAAAATTTTTGGAAAAAATGCGCTAATTCAGCGGTGACATAAAAAAAAAATCAGTAACACATACAACCAAAACAATTGAAATGTCAATCAGTTTTGATACACACACTGGTTTTGCTACAAGCGCCTCTACAAGCTCTATATGGGTCCTTTGACTAAGAATTCTCCGATAGGGATTATATTTGGACTACTGATTAATGGATAGAATAAACACATACAAACCCAATTTGGCAGAGATCGATATGATAATTTGGGTCTGTGGCAATTTATGTCAATTTCATAGGGGTCATTTGTATGGGGACTAGGTCTGAACATGCACCGAATATCACCAGTTTCAACAGTTTTCATCCTATGGCCGATTAAAGCTTATATACCAAATTTCATCAAAATATATTCATATTTGCGACCTGCAGTTTGATTACAAGGTTTACATGGACTCACAGACGGAGGGACGGGTGGACGGACGGACGGACGGACATTGCTAAATTACAAACAGCAGCACAAAGTCATTATGCCCAAACCACTTAGTGGTATAGGATATAAAAATCTCTAATAAATATATATGAATGGTTAAGTGGTCGGTTTGATTTGTCATGGAATGACCCATTTGAAAAATAACTCGTTTGCGCTGAAAACTTTTAATTAATCGAAGAAAAACTAACTGATACTATTAATTTGGTCGCAAATTGATTTATCAATTATATAGCGAGCACTATGTGGCGTATCTCAAAAATTTTTTCTGCAAAACATACAGTGAGTGTCAGTTTATTTGATGCGACGAAAAAATTCAGCTTTATCGTAAATATATTTGTGAACAAAATTTAATTTATTTATTTTTTATTTATTTATTTACACCAGCTATTGTTATTTTTTCATTAAATGAAGACCCTAAATGTATGCTAATCAATTATAGCCAATTCGCAAATCAACACAAAAAACAAACTCATTTTTATTACAAACACATTAACAAATTTAATAAACACACACATAGCATTGTATAATTTTACCAACTTACCAACTTTAGCTTTCATCTCACCCTCAAAAAAACTTACGTTGTTAACCCTCGTGTGCCGTTTTCCACACATACAGGATGTCTACATATTTTGCACTAGCAACATATATTTTTGATGTGTACGCGCAGGGGGGTAAATATCTATTTCACAATGCAATCACAAAAATAGCGTAACATGTGAGCCGTAAGACAAAATCGTGTGACTTATAATTGTATTAGTGAAGAAATAATGATATTATTACATATTTGAAAATGAAAAAAAAAAATAAAAAATGAAAAATTAAAAATAAAAAAATTAAAAATAAAAGTGAAAAATGCTAAATAAAAAATGAAAAATAACAAATGAAAAATGAAAAATAAAAAATTAAAAATAACAAATGAAAAATGAAAAATAAAAAATTAAAAATGAATAACGAAAATCACAAAATGAAAAATGAAAAATAAGAAATGAAAAATGAATAATATAAAATGAAAAATGAAAAATAAAAAATGAAAAATAAAAAGTGAAAAATAAAAATAAAAAATGAAGAATAAAAAATAAAAAATATAAAAGAAATAATAAAATATAAAAAATAAAAAATATAAAATAAAAAATGAAAAGTGAAAAATAAGAAATGAAAAATGAATAATATAAAATGAAAAATTAAAAATAAAAAATGAAAAATAAAAAATGAAAAGTGAAAAATAAAAATTAAAAATGAAAAAATGAATAAATAAAAAATATAAAATAAAAAAAGAAAACTGAAAAAAGTATAATGAAAAATAAAAATTGAAAAATAAAAAATAAGACATGAAAAATAAAAGATGAAAAATAAAAAATGAAAAATAAAAAATGAAAAATAAAAAATGGAAAATGAAAAATGAAAAATAACAAATGGATAACGAAAAATAAAAAATGAAAAATGAAAAATAAGAAATGAAAAATGAATAATATAAAATGAAAAATTAAAAATGAAAAATAAAAAATGAGAAGTGAAAAATAAAAGTGAAAAATGGAAAAATAAAAATAAAAATGAAAAATAAAAAATAAAAAATAAAAAATATAAAAGAAAAAATAAAATATAAAAAATAAAAAATATAAAAAAAAAATTAAAAATAAGAAATGAAAAATGAATAATATAAAATGAAAAATGAAAAATAAAAAATGAAAAATTAAAAATTAAAAATAAAAAATAAAAAATAAAAGTGAAAAACGATAAATAAAAAATGAAAAATAACAACTGAATTACGAAAAATAAAAAATGA
This sequence comes from Cordilura impudica, assembly GCA_963682025.1. Lineage (NCBI taxonomy): Eukaryota > Metazoa > Arthropoda > Insecta > Diptera > Scathophagidae > Cordilura > Cordilura impudica. The sequence goes on from OY821517.1 coordinate 50,965,422, forward strand.
AAAATGAAAAATAAGAAATGAAAAATGAATAATATAAAATGAAAAATGAAAAAAAAAAATGAAAAATTAAAAATTAAAAGTGAAAAATAAAAATGAAAAATGAAAAAATTAAAATAAAAAAAAAGAATAAAAAATAAAAAAATAAAAATATAAAAGAAAAAAGAAAATATAAAAAATAAAAAATATAAAATAAAAATGAAAAAAGTATAATGAAAAATAAAAAATGAAAAATAAAAAATGAAAAATAAAAAATGGAAAATGAAAAATGAAAAGTGAAAAATGAAACAATGAAAAATAACAAATGAAAAATAAAAATGAAAAATTAACCGGTTAATACAGGGTGGGCCAAGTTTGACTGACTGATTTGAAATGCTTATAATTTTTGTATTTTTAAATTTTTTACTTAATTTTTTTTGCAAATTAAAGTATAAATTATAATTTTTTTTAAGCTAAGTATGAAAAATTACATCTTTTAGATGGCGTCCATTTTCCTGTTGGCAGTTAATGGCTCTACTCAATACATTTTGCATTACGTTGCGCAACGTTTCTGACTGCAATTGAGGAATTTCTGTGCGAATATTCTGCTTTAGCTCCTGAATATTTTGTGGTTTGTTGACGTAAACTCGTTCCTTCCAAAAACACCACAAAAAAAATCTGGGGCCGTCAAATTTGAAGAACGAGGTGGCCACGCGCAATCTGCAATTTTTGAAATTATTCGGTCTTCGAAAAGTTCTCGCAGAATTGCCATTGTGGCTCTTACGGTATGAGGTGCAGCTCCATCTTACTGGAACCATATGTTACGATTATTGAGAACTATCGGACGTAAAAAATTTTCCAACATGGTCCGATATACCACCCCAGAGACGGTTTGTGGCTCATTAAGTTAATTTTCGAAGAAATATGGACCAATAACTTTATCAACCATGATTCCACACGAAACAGTACATCTGACAGGGTGTAATTGTCGCTGATGCAATGCTCCCGGATTCTCTGTACCCCAAATTCGGCAGTTCTGCTTATTCACATATCCATTTAAATGAAAATGTGCTTCATCGCTCATAATCAGATTATTCAAAAAATTGGCATTTTCTGTCGCTAGAAAACCCAATCTATTGGCATATTGTAGCCGTTGTGGTGCATCCCTCGGCAATAATTCTTGGGCCTATTGAATTTTATATGGAAACATCTTCAGATCAACTTTTAGAATACGTCGACGAGTAGGCACAGTTGCATCCGTGTTAACACATTCTCGTACAGCTTCTATAGCTTGTTCAGTGCGAACAGGTCGCATTGTTTGTTTGCCAATTTGCATAACAACTTTTGTCCAAATTCGTAGGATCGGAGAAAGTTGCCCATTGTTATGTTATGACTCTTCACTCTGCGAACCTAATTCGAAACTACACGTTCACTTTAATATTTTCAGCTAAACCACCAACTGGTTTACCCAAATATGGTTGAATTTTCTAAACGTAATAACTTTTAGAGCAAACTTAATCCCAAAATTTAATTCCATATCGGCTTAGAAGGTTCTCCTACGAGAAACTAGCAATTGTTCGTCAATTGTAACACATTCAGATGGATTGCATTTGTCGAATATTTCACAAATTGCAGCAAATTTGTTCGTAAAGCTTCTCTGATGTCTGTTTATAATGTTGTCGAACCGAATAACACTATTCATATATTGAAATGTCTCCTTCGATGTCATCGCTCTAAATATGGGACGTCCATATTCACCATCAAATAAAACCAACATTGTCTTAATCTTTCATTTAAATTATTACAATTATATCTAAAACATTAGATTAGTTAGAAACATAGACCTGTAAATTCCAGCCAAAATAGGAACACCGATATATGCATGTAACAAGTTTGACTCGATATCGGTATAGCTTTCACAGCATTGTGCCTTTGCATATGCATTTGATAACTTCAGAATAATATTATCAATTGTTTATATTGTATAATAGGTATACAGCTTGTCAGAACATCAATAGAAATGGACATTTGACGGCAAAAAATTATGTTCCTAGTACAAAATGTATATAAATTACGTATGTATTGAAAACCACACACCAGGTTAAGCAACGTCATTTTTTAAATATCTCGTTGTAAAAAAATATTTTTGAATCAATTAATACGTTTTCTGTATAAAATTGATGCGACAGGAAAAGTCACGAAATTTTATGAACATCGCTTAATTATTATTTTTTTTTATGTAAAAAATATTTTCATATTGTGTGGTTTTCCACACAAGGGTGAGATGAAGGTTAAATGCAATTTTCTCAAAATAAAAGTTTAAAAATCTGTAAATCTGCAAAACGGCTAAAAAGAAATACCTTTCAAACAATATACGTTTCGTCAAAATCGGTATAAAATGGTAGAACAAAACATCGGTCATAAGAAATCACCTAGCCTATTAATATTATAGATAACAATAATGATAATTAATAATAATAATAATAAATTTTTTTATTATAATTCAAATGATTAACATCTATATATAAAAAAATTAATTTTCTGTTTGTTTGTTTGACCGCTATAGAAGAATGTATTTTCAACGGATTTCGCTGAAATTTGGGACACACGATCTCTTTACCCCAGGAAAGGTCGCCATATGCGCATAGTCAGTCTAGACCGACTACAATTTTCTAACTTTTTTTTGAAAATTGTTGTGCAGTGTAATTTGTTTTTGTTTTGTTGTTGCGTATTTTCTAATTTGTGGTTTGCAATATTGCCTTTTTTGCGATTTTAGGATTTTGCGATATTGCAATTTTTTTTTTTTTTTTGCGATTTTTCATTTTAGGGGTTTGTACTTTTTTTTCCATATTTGTGGTTCCGCCTTTCTGCGATTTTGTGTTTTTCGAGTTTTCTTTAGCTTTTATCTAATTTAAATAGGTTTTTTTTGCGATTTAACGTATCAGCGATTTTTCGTTTTTACAATTTTGAGTTTTTTCGATTTTAAGTTTTAACAAAGTTACTTTTGCTGTGTTATGCTTTTTTTATTTTACGTTTACGTATTCTTGTTATTATACCCTCCACTCCAGTGTGCAGAGGGTATATATAAGTTTGTCATTCCGTTTGTAATAATTAGAAAAAAAATTTTGGACCCCATAAAATATATATATTTGTGATCCTTATAACAACCGGACTTGATACAGCGATGTCCATCTGTCCGTCTGTCCGTCGGTGGAAATCACTATGACGGCATCAATCGGGCAGCTAGGGTGCTCCTTGACATAGAAAATGATTCAAATCCTGAGAAGTTTGCTATTTAAAATCGTCCAAATCGGTCGATTAGGGCACGAGATTTGAATGAAAATATATAATTTTCTATGTTGTTCTTGTCACGATCACGCATTCAATAGGATAGCTTAGGTGATCATTTTCAGTGAGAATGTTGCACCAAATTCGTGGGAAGATTTTTATTTCAAAAATCATTAAAATCGGTGGAACAGGTCCAGGCAAATCTCTGAAAAAAAAAAAATGAAAAATATGATGTTTCTATATTGTTCTTGTTGTTATTCTAAATGTTGTGTTGTTGTCATAGCTGGACTTGTTGTTTTTGTGGTCGTCGTGGTAATAATATAATAAAAACTAACCCTTTGTACATTTTTTTATTAACTCTGGTAGAAAAATTTAAAAGTTTCCATTGTTTTGGCATCACTAAAAAAATTTACTAGATCATTTCTGTCATTGCCACGAGTCTGCCTGCAAAGTTTCAGATCGATTGGGTAACGGGAAAGGGGTTCAAATCGATCCAAAATTTTTTCTACAAGCAGACACTACGAGTTAATATAAAGGGAGTAAAAATTCACCAGCATCTAAAGCAAATAGTGCTAAAATACCTAGTTGTTAATAAAAAGAAAACAATATAAATTTAGAAAAAAAAATTTTTATGTATTAATTTATTTAAAGAGAAAAACACAAAAAAAAAACGTTTGATGTTGTATTTTTTGTGTGTAATATTTACATATACATACATGAACATATTAAATAACACAAATAATATACATATATTATATATATTTATATCCATAATAACTGCATGTTAGAAATAATTCGGTATATTATTTTATTTACATAAAATTCTGCAATATTTTGTTGTGGGGAAAATACATTTCTTTTGCATTAACAGAGTGTCACTTCATTTTGCTCAGCGTGGCTATGCCACAGTAGATGGCGCCACAATTTTTGTTCTAATTAGCTTTGCAATAGTTATTTCTATTTTAACATGAATGTTAATATTTTCAAATAGATATCATACAGAACATTGTTAAGAGTATACACGGGCTGGTCTTTTATTTCATAAGTTTTTTCATTATTCTTTTACAAATATGAACATAAGTTTGGCATATTAACTTTTTGTTGTCTTTAAAAAATAGGGTTACCGAGTTATCAATGAGTCTTTTGCTTTCAAAAAAGTTCTACATAGTTATATAGAATTATTATTCTGCTTTACATACAAAATATCTGATTGCGATTACATTATTATAATTATTCACATATATACAAAATTGCACTTTTTAAATTTTCCATTCATATTTTAGAAAATATCAATTCTAAAAACTGGAATTAAAATTTCCAATTATAAATTAGAAAATATTAACTGAATTTCAGAAAATCATATCAAAACGTCGGAAATAATAATTTTAAATTTAGAAGACATCAATTGCATCTTTAATATATAAATTTTATTCGTTAAACCCAAATTGAAATTCCAAAGAAAACACCAAATATGTTTACATTTAAAAAATGTTTACATTTAAAAAAAATATTGGCATTGGCATAATAGCTTTTCAGTAACTTCTTTAAACGATAGTTGAATCGTTAAAAAAAGAAAATAGCAAAATTATCAGTAAAATTTTTAAACGATATTCGCTATTGTTAAACTCAGCTGTTGTTGTTATCTAAACGACAACCATTTTTGTGTTGTGTATTCAATCGATAAAAACTTAAATTTTTAGGTTAAAATGTCGTCATACATAAATAAAAATCATAAAATAGTGAAAATATTTTGCTTTTATTAAAAAACTTTTTTATAGAAATAAAAAACTTAAATAGCATATTCAATTCATTAAATCAAATAAATAAACAGAAATATTAGTAAAAAAAAAATAGAGATATTAAACATAAACATAAAATCATCCTGTCAGACACGAAGTAATTTGTTTTTTTCTATTCTTCTTTGTGTTTTTCGCTTATTTTAACAGAGATGCCACTCGTTTACAATTTAAATAAATGGAAAAATAGAGATGTCGACTGTCGTTCAGATGTCTGTACTTAGTGAATCACGTAATCCTTAGTGCAAACAACAATAGCTGTCGATATATTTTGCGATTGTCGGATCATTGAAATTTACAGAATCGGACTACAGAAGACATTGATTTAAATTCAATGAATTTTAGAGAACCAGAAATGATATATAAGAATTGCGAAAACAAAAATTGTTACATAAATAAACGCAATTTGATGAGAATGTTATTAATATATAAATTTTCATAATTTTTTTTGGATGAAAATTTAAAGTTTTTCAGGAAAATAAAGATAACAAATTATTGTATTTAAAATGTTTGGGACATTTGGTTTTTGCGTTTGGCATCCCAAATTTGATTATTTATTATTATTATAAATTTATTCTCAATGTTTTCCAAATATGGCAATATTTTAACAAAAAAGTTGAGAGAGCCTTTTTTGGTTATTATTTTGTTACTCCATCCGACCTATATGGCCGCAATAAAGAAATATTTGGCCAGTTAAAAGAAACTATACAGCCATCTCCAATTAGCACGATTTAATGCATGTAGCCACCCTACACAACGATTACCTTTGCAATGGAGGTTAGGGCGAGCTATTTAATTAGCAAAAACTAAATTAAACGAGAAGTTATGTCATATAACCGGAAACGCATGCATATAGGTATATAACCTAAATGCATGCCGATCAGCAACCACGATGACCAAAAAGCAAACACCGAAATAAATCCGAAATAATAGAAAAGACGAAAACCAACCCAAAGAATTTGCTGAAATAATCTGGTATTAAGTTTAACAAATTGTTTACTTTTTCCAATATTTTGTATACATTTGTTATTATTACTCAAACCGGGGTGGAGGTTATCAAAGATTCGGCACAGCCGAATTTATCACTCTTACTTGTTTTTATTTAAAATTGCCTTTTTACGATTTTCCTTTCTTCGATTTGCGATTTTACGTGTTGCGTTCTTGAAAATGTGTGCGTTTGTTTTTTCTATGCCTAAATTTAAAATATAAATACAGCGTTATAAATTCAGTGAATCAGCTAGTAAGTGATGAGCGTAGCTATATAATAAGATTTTTGAAAATCTGTTTTAAGTTTTTCAACATTTCTTTTTCAAGTATTTAACTTCAATTCTGATTCAATTATGCAACAAATAGTTTGAACTTTAAGTGTGGCCGGCTAAGGCCATTTTTTTTCTGTGATTTTTGCTTTAATAGTTTGGCTCATTTCTTACTTGTTTTATTTTCTACCAGTTTACAAAAAAATAAACTAAAACTAATTATGGACCACATGTTATCTTTACTGTTCAACAAATACAAAGTCTTTAAAAGGTATAATTTATTGGAACCTTTTTTGCAAAATGATTATATTCTTACTTAGCATTCCATTGTGTAACTTGTGTGCTGTAGCCAGAAATTATCTATTTTATCTTAGTAATTAAACATACATTTACTTCACTATTCCAGTTTCTGTTCCATAATGGCTAGAATAAGAAAGTCAAAAAGACCATTAAAAAAAATTAAGCAAAACCTTTTAAAATTCTATTAAAGTCAACTTTCGAAACGAGTTTTGTTTTGCAATCTAAAGTAGATATATATATATACATACGAACACTACACTAAGTGTAGGTTGTGATAAAAATTACATATTCTGGACTGGCATACTAATTGAGATATTATATCTACAGGGTAATCATTTCCCTTTAATATAAGCAAGAAAACTATGGCAGCTGGTTGCTGTGGCTAATGCTTTGGCCACCATTCCAAATCCATGAGATTTATAAATCTTTCTCAGGCAACATAAGATTTCAGTTCTATTATCAAATTACTAAAATGGCCAATAACTCATTCATGCTCAAATGTAATTTATTGAACAAATGCCTAGGAAGCAGATGTTTGGATATTTTAGAATACTGCTAAGTGAAGCACAGTGGATGTGTGGAATATTAGAAATAAAGAAATTACAAAACGATTAAATTGATACACAGAAATGAAAAGCCTTTTAACATTTTAGCTGTGAAGTGATTAAACGAATAGTAATTTAACCGTCTTATAATAACTTAACCATGTTAAATAATCTAGAAAAAAAAAAATGATTTATTGTTATAAGTTTTTTTTCTTCATTATTTTTGCAAAGCAAAACTGGAAAATTGTTGTCATTTCTTTAGTCTTTTTATACGATTCTTAAGAAATACATGCATGATACAATTTCCAGCTGACAACGAAAGTTGTATAAAAAAATATAATTTTCCAACTAACAGCCAATAAACCATTCAGATGTTAATTCACTTTTTTTTTTTGGTTTAACGTTGTCTGTATTTTAACAATGAAGTGACAGTTCGAGTCAACTCATACAAATCCGTCCACCCATATTTGTAGCATTATGCGAATATATTTGGTAAGTAGTTGACAAATGACAAACTAATTATGTATTTCATTTATTTTTTAACGAACGAACATTAATTTCAAATTTATTGCTTTTTAAAAACTGACAGAATGTGCTTTATAATGAAACTGCAAAAAAAGGAAAATTAAAATGGAGTCAAGCAAAAAAATGTATAAAAGCATAAAATAATATTACACTGGTCTAAAAATTAAAAAAAAAAAAAAACAAGTAAGAAAATTATAGTCGGTCTAGACCGACTATACGATACCCTATACCATGCGTATAGAAACCCTATCTCTTAGGCCCAACTAACTGGACATAGAAAATAAGCAAAAACCAAATTTGATTGGGATTTTTATTAATTTTTTTGACTGCAGATATGAACAAGTTTATATCGGATGCTATATCTATATAGGCACTAGGTCCAAAAATGGACCGATCCTGATCATGTTTGGTAAAGTCTCTTGTATTTTGCAAAAATATATACAAACAAAATTTGAGAAGAATCGGAGCAATATTTTTGTTTTTTAATAGATTTAAGTGAAGATCGGGAAGCAGCTCTATATGGGGTCAAAGGGATCATTTTTGGACTACTCATTAATGGATGTAATGAATGCATACAAACCCAATTTGAGTAAGATCTATATGACAATTTGGATCTTATGGCAATTTATGTCGATTTCATATGGGTAATTTGTATGGGGGCTAGGTCTGAACATGGACCGATTCTCACCAATTTCAACAGCGTTCATCCCATGGTCGATAAAAGCTTATATACCAAATTTCATCAAAATATATTCATATTTGCGATCTGCAGTTTGATTACAAGCTTTACATGGACACACAGACGGACGGACGGGCGGACGGACGGACGGACATTGTTAAATCAACTCAGAAAGTGATTCTGATTCGATCGGTATAATTAAAGATGGGTCTAGGTCAAATATTTTTGGTTGTTACAAACAGCAGCACAAAGTCATTATACCCAAACCACATAGTGGTATAGGGTATAAAAATTGACTGCAGACATGAAGCATGTTTATACCCTATACCACTATGTGTTTTGGGTATAATGACTTTGTGCTGCTGTTTGCAACACCCAAAAATATTTGACCTACACCCATCTTTAATTATACAGATCGAATCAGAATCACTTTTTGAGTTGATTTAACAATGTCCGTCCGTCCGTCCGTCCGTCTGTGTGTCCATGTAAAGCTTGTAATCAAACTGCAGGTCGCAATTATGAATATATTTTGATGAAATTTGGTATTTGATCTTCTATCAGCCATGGGACGTACGCTGTTGAAATTGGTGAGAATCGGTCCATGTTCAGTCTTAGCCCCCATACAAATGACCCCTATGAAATCAACATATATTGCCATTAGATCCAAATTATCATACAAATCTTAGTCAAATTGGGTTTGTATGTATATATTACATCCATTAATCAGTAGTCCAAAAATAATCCCTATTGGACAACTCCTAGTCATAGTCCCCATATAGAGCTGCTTCCCGATCTTCACTTAAATCTATCAAAAATGAAAAATATTGCACTGATTCTTCTCAAATTTTGTTTGTATATATTTTTGCAAAATACAAGAGATCTTACCAAACATGGTCAGGATCGGTCCATTTTTGGGCCTAGTCCCCATATAGATATAGCTTCCGATATGAAATTTTTCATATCTGCAGCCAAAAAAATTAAGAAAAATCCCACTCAAATTTGGTTTATGTTTATTTTCTATATCCAGTTAGTTGGGTCTGAGAGATAGGGTCTCTAAACGCATCGTATAGGGTATCATATAGTCGGTCTACACCGACTATAATTTTCTTACTTGTTTTTAACTAATCTGGATGCACTGAATTCGAATCTGGCGCAAAAATTGGTTTATTCATTTTTTATCGTGCTGGCAATACTGTAAAACAGTCAATACTGACACTACAATTTCACAATTATTAATTTGACAGAAGCCCACATTCAGTCCAAATCTTCATAATAGTAGCGTTTCAGCATGTCAGGGAGTTCGTGTGTTACTGATTCAAGTTTTTTTTTGCTTTGTGTGTGGTGAATATTTGGTTGGAAAAAAAGTATATGCAATATCAGAATCATTAAAATATGCATATTTACATTATTTTTTTTTTTGCTTTCAGAAACTTGGACAAACCCTAAACACCGACAATGTTTTGCAGTAGTTTCAGGACTGTTTTATACAAGTGGTCAAATGGCAAGAAAATATATTTCGAATTTTCTATTCCAGTACTTTGGAGAGGGTCAAGTAACCACCAAATCGATTGTTGTTTCTGTTTAACAAAAGTTGCTTGATTCAATATGAAAAATCGAAAAAATATCACTTACGCGAATGTCCCATCGGTTTCCAAACCAGTTCAACGTCTACCAAATGATCCATTACTATTTATTCCCAGTGCCACGAGCAGTGAAACCGAAACATCCTTGACCAGCAGTGGTAGTTTGTATGAGGCTGACGATAAACGCCATTTAGTGACTCAAGCTGAGCTGAACGATCTAATTCGGGAAACAAGACGCAGAATTGCTAGCTTCACGCATGCAGCAGTCGAAACATCTTGCAGTTGGGAGAAAAGTAACAATCTATAGATATAGAAGCTTGGAATTGGCTGCATATTTTGAAAAGAAACACTCTGTTCTATGCTGTACTGATGGTTGATGGTTTATTTCAAAAAATGAACCAGCCATATGACAAAGAAAGAAAGAAAATTATGATAATGCCAGCAGCGTCCTGCATAATAACAAATTATCTGAACCTTTCGCCGTACAGAGTGGAGTCAGACAAGGCAGCATACTTTCTCCTATTCTCTTTCTTATAGTGATAGGGGATATGTTAAACGATGCCTTTTCCAGTGACCGGCGCCTCAGAGGAATTCAATGGAAAATCAACAACGTCTATCCCAGCCACTTGGCGTATGCAGATGACAATTGCTTATTACGGCAGAAGCTCAACGACCTGCTATGTATGTCTGAGTCACTTTGCAGAAATGCAATAGCACGCGGACTAAGGATAAATGCCCAAAAACGAAAATATTAAGCCTCGGTGATGAATCGCTTCATCATGATTTTGAAGTGGTCCAAAAATTTTGCTACCTGGGCAGTGTAGTTACAGCAGACGGTGGATCGGAAATAGACGTTAATAGCCGAATCACCAAGGCAAAGGCTGTCTTTGGATGTCTTGCACCAATTTGGCAATCCAACATCATTTCCACCTACACTAAAATTCGGATCTTCAATTCCAACGTCAATGCAGTCCGGTTGTACGGTTCTAATACGTGGAAAGTTACATCAGCCATAATAAGCCGACTGCTAGTATTTATCAACCGCTGCCCAATATCAAGTGACGATCTTCTTATAGGAGCGCGGCAATCCGAGGTCCCAATAGAAATAACAAAACAAAAATGGAAATGTATCGGTCACTCACTACGCAGGTCAGATAACAACATAGCGAAGCAAGCGCTGCACTGGAACCCCTTCAATCAGCGTAATCGTCGTGTTGGAGAAGGTTGGCTGAGGCCGAATTGCAGTCGTTAAACCTCAGTTGGAACGAGCTGAGAAGTATTGCCCAAAATCGTGTTCGATGGAAGCGAGCTGTTGAAGACGCCATATGCTACAGAAGGAGTTAAAGGAGATCATATATAAATGACAAAACTGAAAGGAGATTATTTATTGATGGCTGTAAGTGCAGTTTAAAGGCTCTTCTTTTGCATAATGGGAATAAAAAACCATCCATACCAACTGCTCATGCTCATGCCATTAATACAAAGGAAAATTATGAATCAATGACGGAAATTTTGATATTACTCAAATACAACGATCATAAATGGAAGATCTGTGGTGACCTTAAGGTGTTTATAGTATAGACCATTGTAAGTAACTGTAATTTAATCTGCTTCAGGTCATTGGTTTGTTGACTGGTATACCATATATATGCAAGGAGGTTTTACAAAATTTTGTTGTTTCTGTTGTCTATGGGACACTCGCGCTAGATATCATCATTACGTCGGAACACAGTGGCCAAAACGAACTGAGTATTCTGCAGGAAAACAAAACATTTAAAATAAATAAACCATTGATTAATCCAAATGACATTCATCTTCCGCCGCTGCACATAAAATTGGACCCCTTTAAGAACTTTTTCAAGGCTCTCGACAGAGATGGTGCAGCATAGTATACCAGCACTGGTGCTGAAATAGTGCTCTTCGATGCTAGCCAGTCCATTGGCCAACCTTCTCAGCCTTCCGTACCGTGCGGGAATTTTTCCCTCTTGCTGAAAAATTGCTAATGTCCAACCAATCCCTAAAAAGGGTGCAGCTAATAACCCTGAAAATTACCATACAATTGCAATCTGCTCTGCGCTCTTAAATGTGATGGAGAGCATGATCAATTTCCAGCTTGTGAACTATCTAGAAGCCAACTCACTTCTTAATGATCGACAGCATGGCTTCCGTAGAAATCGTTTCACGGGAGACCAGTTAGCTCTACCTTCTGAGCGCTGGAGTCGATCCATTCGTGGTTGCTCTGGATATTACTAAAGTATTCGATCGTGTGTGGCACGGTGCATTGATATCAAGGCTTATTGCATTTGGGGTCGGTACTGACTTCTCTCGACTTATATCGAGTTTTCTTAGAGACCGAACAATACGTGTTGTTATTGATGGGGTCTCATCTAATGAGTTTCAGCTTAATTTAGGGGTACTCCAAGGTTCCGCTCTTTCTCCTTCTCTTTTTCTTATCTTTCTGGACGACCTTCTTGGTCAAACTTTAAATTCTATATACTCTTTCGCAGATGACACCAGCATTTATCATTCATTTTCCTTTAAATGTAGGCCATGCCTCTTGGAGGTTGGGGGCAAAAGTAGACAATGAATGACACACTCAATCAAGACCTGTTAACAATCTCCGATTGGGTAAAGCGAATAGAGTTGATTTTAATGTGCTGAAGACTCAATGTTGTATGTTGACCCATAGGGGCATGGAATCAACAATGTCATCTGTATATATGGGTGGTATAGGTATTGAGCAATCGGATACTCTTGATGTTCTAGGCATGAGAATTCAATGTAATGTTCATTGGAACGAACATGTTTTTCAAGTGTCGAAAGAAGCATTCAAATGTCTTAGTTTTCTAAAACGGTGTAAAAATTACGTCACTCCTTCTGATCTCCTTAAAATCTGTATCACTTACATCCGACCAAAAATGGAATACAACTCCCATATATAGGCAGGAGCTTCAGTCTATTTTGGAGCTACTGGACCGTGTGCAAAGGAGGGCGTTATCGCTCATCAATGACAGTACGGTATCCAACTCTATTGATTCATTGGAACATCATCGAAGTATGGGTGGTGTAACACTGTTCTATAGATATTACCATGGGAAATGTTCTTCTGAGATTAGCGAACTTATTAAGTGCTGAGTTTCGGTTCGCCCTATCCGCTTTTGTAAGAGATCACATGCGTTTGTACTCTATTTTACAGTTGACCGCACAAAGCATTACAGAGAAAATTCGTTTTTCAGTTGAACTAGCCGCATGTGGTATAATCTCCCCGCATAGGTCTTTCCTGACAGTTATAATCTAAGTCAAACATCCATAAACATTACTCCCTCTCTCCTCCTTCCCATAACCTATTTTTTCTGAAATCAACACAATGCACTACATTTGTAGGGGGCATCTCCTGAGTGTTGGTTTATTAAAAAAAAAATAAGTAAGAAAATTATAGTTGGCTTAGACCGACTACATGATACCCTATACTATGCGTTTAGAGACCCTATCTCATAGGCCCAACTAACTAGGCATAGAAAAAAAGCATAAACCAAATTTGATTGGGATTTTTATTAATTTTTTTTGGCTGCAGATATGAAAAAGTTCATGTTGCATGCTATATCTATATGGGGACTATGCCCAAAAAGGGACCGATCCTGACTATGTTTGGTAAAGTCTTTTATATTTTGCAAAAATGTATACAAACAAAATTTGAGAAGAATCAGTGCAATATTTTTTTTTTTTATAGATTTAAGTGAAGATCGGGAAGCAGCTCTATGTGGGGCCTATGACTAAGAGTTGTCCCATAGGGATCATTTTTGGACTACTCATTAATGGATGTAATAAACGCATACAAACCCAATTTGAGTAAGATTTATATGACAATTTGGATCTTATGGCAATTTATGTCGATTTCATAGGGGTCATTTGTATGAACATGGACCAATTCTCACCAATTTTATCCTATGGCCGATAAGAGCTTATGTACCAATTTTCATCAAAATATGTTCATATTTGCGACCTGCAGTTTGATTACAAAGTTTACATGGACACACAGACGGACTGACGGACGGACATCGTTATTTCGAATCAGTTAGTGAAATATTTTTAGGTCAAATATTTTTGCTAGTTACAAACAGCACCACAAAGTCATTATACCCAAACCACATAGTGGTATAGGGTATAAAAATAAATAGTTGTTAGCGGTTTTTCCTAAAATTTCATATGCTAAAATCAAAGAAGGCATATTTGTTGGCCCTCAGATCAGGAAGCTATTAAATGGTGACAATTTTTCACAACATTTATTGCAGAAAGAATATGCAGCCTGGAAATCTTTAAAGAGCGTCGTGGACAGTTTGTTTGGAAATAACAAGAGTGAAAAGTACAGACAAATTGTTGCTGAACTATTGAAACATTTTCACGAATTAGGTGCACGGATGTTACTCAAAATGCATTTTCTTTTAGATTTCGCACTTAGATTTTTTTCCACAAAACCTAGGTGCGATGAGCGACGAACAAGGGGAGTGTGCTCACCAAGATTTAATGAAAATTGAAAGAAATTATCAAGTATTTTGGGACAAAATCATGCTGCGAGGCTATTGCTGGCCTCTGGTATGTGAAACCGAATCAACAAAATACAAACGACGTTCAAATAACGCCATTCACTTTTGAACATTCATTGACTTTTAAATAAACTCATGATTTTTTATGTAAGAAACGAATAAAAAGATTTTTTTTGTGTCTCGAAAACTTGACATGATAGAAAAAAAACCAATTACAGATTCGAATTCAGCGCAGCAAATTACCCTAGGAAAGGTATTTGGTTGCTCCAGTCCAAAATCTTGTTGGCTAGTGTTATTAATCCCTTCATAAACATCTTCGTAATAATTTTCTCAATCTCTTTCTCATCTTAAATTTTGGAAAGAATTAGTATATTATATATATACAAGCAGATTCCAGCCTTCGAAATTCGAGCGCAAATTCTAGGAAATTTTATTTTTTCATTAAATAAAGACCCTAAAGGTATGCTAATCAATTATAGCCAATTCACAAAACAACACTAAAAACAAACTAATTTTTATTACAAACACATTAACAAATTTAATAAACAGACACAAAGCATTGTATAATTTTATGTGTGTGTTAGTAGCAACTTTAAATGCAATTTACTCAAAATAAAGGAAAATATTTAAAAATCTGTAAATCTGCAAATCGGCTAAAAAGAATTACCTTTCAAATAATATGTGTTTGGTCAGAATCGGGATAAAACGGTTGAACAAAACATCAGTCACAAGAAATCGCCTATCCTATTAATATTCTAAATTATACTTTTTTATATTATATTTATATTTATATATTTTTTTTTATATAATTTTTGCTTTTGGTGGTATATAATTAAAGGATCTGAACTAGGAAGAATAAATCTTCTCACGACTGCATTTACAGGATATTTTGAATTTCGACAGCAACAAATTTTGTTGTCAGATATGCAAGATCATTTAAATTACACAGTGCAACAGCCATCCTGGCGGTTGAGAAATTCCAAGTCAGGGTGAAAGTAGTAGGCTAGTATAGTAAAACCTCCAAATGCTTTGGCGTTCTCTGGCCATTGATGAGTTCTCATTTCATTCTTCAGCAAAATGTTTAACAAATCAAGCTAGACGTATTTTATCGAAGGAAATTTTAAACATATTTTTCCCCTTTTTTAAAATCAATTTTTTTATAACATCAGACATTATGGGCATATGATTATTATTTATTAGGAGAGAGGAATAGATGTACACGTATACGAGTTTTTAATTCTATTTTTTACGTGGATACATTAAGAAAATAATTCATTAAGCCATTTTGCAAAAATAATGATATGAGAAATTGCCAACGGTTCTTGAGTTATAGCTCAAAAACAAAGTCAAGATAAGGTAAAGATATAAAAAGTCACAAAAAAAGTTTAGCCTGAGAACTCCAGACCCCTTGGAGGCTTTAATATAGTAGCCAAGTATTTTCACCATGACTTAGAATATCTCACCATACTCCGCCCCCCAGATCAGCAACTATATATGTACTATATAGAACGGTAACCGTACCCAACATTGTTTGTAATATTGAGATTAAGACACAGGTGGAGGGTAGTAAAGATTCGGCACAGCCGAAATTAGCACTCAAAGTTATTATGTAAAAAGATATATAAAAATATTACAGCAAAATTTTGTTATTTAAAAAATTAAAAACAATTCAAACAATAAAAAGCAAGACAATATTTTATATGATCTCATAAAAATTAGAAATAATAATTCAGAAGAGTTTTGAATAACTAAATTTATTTTTTTCTTTAAAGCAATTTTTAGTTTTTGTGTTTAAATTTCCTAATTCATAGAGCACAACTCCTGTGAGTCAAGCTGAGTCAAAACACAAATTTACTATTTTGTAGTCCTAACTCTCCCCTACATTCTTATATATACATGTCCATGCATTGGGACTGCACTTTTTGAGCTACAGCAATTTTTCTGACCCAAGGTAAGATATTCGGTTCAAATGCACGTCATATTTTTTGAGAAGTTATTTGTATGTGAAAGTGGCTATTATGCATATATATTGTGATGAAATTTTGTACAAGAGTTCTTATTGACCCAAAAAATAATTCTGTTGAAATTGGGAGAAGTTGGCCCATATTTGGACCTAGTCCACATAGAAGGGTGTATCAAAATTTTGACAAAAATGACAATAGAACTCTCAAATTATGTGGTATCTGGCAATTCATTTGGAAAAGGTAAAAAAGATTTTATTGCCATCTAATATTACACAACTTAAATACGTGAAAATTGCAAATAAATTTAAAACCAATGGAAATAACTGGTAAAACCAACTACCTGTTATATGTATTATGTTTCAAAGAGGTAAAAAAGATCATGTTGAAACTTCGAGCAATAGTATATTAATCCATGCATTCATTTTTTTTTTCTTCATTATTGTTTAAACAATGGCTAAATTCAGTTATAGTGTTCTATCTGATATATATTTTGAACGGAAAGATGAAAACGACATTATTTTACATATAATGAATAATCCATTCTTCAAAATATGCGACAAACAAGAAATTAAAATTCATAACTTAAGAATAAAAAACTTTTTAAATACTTTAAGAAAACGGTACAATCAATGTTCCAGAAACAAGAAATTGTTTTACTCACGCAACCAAGAATGGCTAAGAAATAAACTTATTTTTAAAAAGCCATCAGTAACTACCACGGAAACTGGAAAAGGTGGTCGACCAGCAAAGCCAATAGATAATTGTAGTGAAAGATCACGAAGACGCAAGCTTAAACATATCAATGAAGAAGTTTCTTGTAGCATCATAAAGGATTCATTTCTGCATCAAATTCAACCATCGAAAACTAAAAAGGGTAAAATTGCTATCATTGAAAAAATAGTGGAAGCAAGCCCCAGACACACAAAAAGGATTTTAGAAAGTATGCCGACACCAACTGAAGAAAATAAATTTACTCCAGAAGAAGCATTTGCACTATTTTTGGATTTGAAAATGACTAAAAACCAATATACAGAATTGCGGAAGCGAACCAATGAAAAAAATTGTGGAATTTTTCCATCATATCGAGATATAGTTTCTGCCAAAAAAGATTGCTTACCTTCACCACCTGCTATTAGTGTAACTTCAAGTTCAGCAGAAATAAAATTGCAGGATCTTCTTGAACACACTGCAGAACGATTATTAAAGACATTTGATGCTGACTATTTAAAGAAGTTTAAAAATTGCAGCATGACTTTAATTTCTAAATGGGGATGTGATGGGTCCTCTGGCCAGAAACAATACAAACAATGTAATGCGGAAAATTCATCAGATGCCAATTTATTCATGATTTCTTTCGTGCCATTACGTTTAACAAAAATTTATATTGGTTCAGAGCCGTCAACTAGTAGAGCTGCAGAGATAGATGTATGGAAGAATGAAATTCCCTAGTCAACAAAATTTTGTAGACCAATAAAGTTTGCTTACAAAAAGGAGACTCAAGATGTCATAGAAGAAGTTCGAAAAATAAATGATCAAATTAAAGAACTTCAACCAGTAACATTTAAATTTGATGACCAAGACATTGAAGTAAATTTTAAAATGTGTCTCACAATGATTGATGGAAAAGTTGCACAAGCTTTAACCAAAACAAAGTCATCGTCAAGCTGCACCATATGCCAAAAAACATCAAGTCAATTGAGCCAACCACCAACACAAGACGATAGTTTTAATGAAGCATATGAATTTGGAATGTCACCTCTTCATGCTAGAATTCGTTTTATGGAGCATATTCTTAAATTGGGATACGATTTGGAATTTGGCCCGTTAGGCGAAACAGTGAGAAACAACAAAGAAAATTTGGAAAAAAGAAAGCAAAAAAAAAAGATATTCAAGAAAAATACCGTAAGATAGGCCTTATAATTGACCAGCCAAAGCAAGGAGAAGGAAATTCTAATGAAACATAGCAAGGAGTTTTTTTTCCGATCCAGAAACTATAACTGGAGTAGATTATGATTTAATACGACGATTCCAAATCATATTACAAGTTATAGCATGTAGCAAAAAGATAGATGCAAAAAAATTTGGTCAGTATGCTAATGAGACAGCAACCCTTTATAACCAGAAATATTCTTGGAGACATATGCCAACCACAGTTCACAAAATTTTGTTCCATGGGGAACAAATAATTCAGCACAATATGCTTCCAATTGGAGATCTCTCAGAAGAAGCCCAAGAAAAAAGGAACAAAGACTACAGATTCTTTTGCGAGCACAATACAAGAAAAATTTCCAGATATTGTACTAATGAAGATCTTATTAATATTTTGTTGTGCACATCAGACCCATATATGTCCAGTATTCGACAAAAATAGAAATCAACCTCATTAGAGTTAGATGAAGAAGCTAAACAACTACTGCAAAATGAAAATCAAAGCTATTTGGAAGAAATTTTTACTAATATTATTTAATTAATACTAGTTTAAAGATTACAATTTGTTTCTAATTTTAGTATAAATTTTTATTAATACATTTAAATAAAATATATGTGCACTTTAAATCAATAGTAAAAGTTTACTTAAAATTTTATCGATGTTATGTTCTGTATATAATATATCCAAATGGTATTGATATTGTTGGGAATTTCAGTGTTATTTTTCTGTTTAATCCTCACAAGAATTAGCTTTCTTCCAAAAAAAAAACCAACCTTTGGCCCCTGTGAATATTGAGACTAAATAAATGTCAGGGGCCAAATGTTGGCATTTTCTGACCAAAATTAAGTTTAGGAATAATAAATAAGTATTGGTTGTAAAATACGATTGAAGAAAATAAGAAATTATAAAAAAAATACCTATTTGAAATGTCAAAATATTCAACTTTTACATGGAAACTCAACAAAAAATTAAAATGCATTTTTAACTCCAAATTACTTACGTTCCTATCAGTCGATTTTTACGTTTGAACACACAAATCGAAGCTTAAAGTCCCTCCTATTGAACAAAACAAATTGCGTAAAAAAATACCAATCCCGTCAAAAGTTATAGAGTTTTGACCGCTATCTCGCGAAATTGACCACTGTGGGCCGGTGAAATCTTTTGTGCCAAATTTCATCAAAATATATTCATATGTTCGATCTGTAGTTTGATTACAAGGTTTACGTGGAAACACGGACGGACGGACGGACAGACGAACGGACGAACATCGCTAAATCGACTCACAAAGTGATTCTGAGATGATCTGTATAATAAAAGATGGGTCTAGGTCAAATATTTTTGGTAGTTATACCCAAACCCCTTAGTGGTATAGGGTATAATCATGTTAATAGGTACGTATTAAATTGTTAATAAGTTATATAAATTTATCATTATTTTTCTGCACTGTAGAGCATTGATAACACAAGGGAACAATGGTTCTGTTGATTAAGAACTGAATATTGTTTTTAAGGTTATTTGGGACGCTGAATCCAAATCTGCCCTTGGTTTTTTTCTATCAGCTCGACTTTTCGAGATATACCGTTATGTTCAAAATTAAGGCACTTCCGCTACATATATTGGAATAACTTGAAAACGGTTCACCATATTAAATTAAAAAAAAACCCGAAACTCGCAAACAATATTCTCTTAAAGCCGTGCTTACTTTGTTTTTAAATTTTCCAAGTAGTTTTAGAGATATCGTTCAAGTTTTGAAAAAAAAATTAAAATTTTTTAAAAAAAAACATTTTTTTTGTTTTTTAAAAATTCCTAAAAAATAAAAGTGGGACAGAAATCACAGTTTTGGTCTACAAACAGTTAGTTAAATATATTTCGAATAAAATGAGCTTTATTTGATTGCAATCGGTGCACAACTTTTGATTTTGTTCACGATTTACTGAATTGATATAAATCGAGATTTCCATACAAAAATAAAATTTTCTAATGTGTAAGTGTTTGTATGTAATAAGTTAGTTTTTTATGATTCTAAGAATTAAAAAAATTAAGTAATAAAAAAAGAATATTTCATTTTTATGGTTGCGGTAGCAAACTCATAACGCCTGTAAATTTTATTGTCCCTTTATGACACCTAGTCAGTTCACAGTCAATTAAAGAGAAAAAAGAAAAGTCCACTTGTTTTTATTGATGTGTGGTTTACCGTTGGTAACGGATGATTTTTTAAAGGAATTCCCCTGAACACATGTGTTCATTCATAAGTGACTGTCAATAAAATTCTGGATATAATTTTTTTTGGTACATCAATAAAAAACTACTAAGTATTTATATGGGTTCATTCAACCAATTTTTCTCATTCAACAAGTGTTTACGAAAGCGAAAAGTATAACGACAAAAAATATAAATCATTTTACATTGAACATTTAATCAGTCAACACAAAAAAGTTCAATTTTGTTCCCGTGTGTTATTTATTGAAAATTGTGTTACTTTGATATATACTTCAAAATTGTGCAATGGCTACGTCAAGAAACACCTGTAAAATCAATCCCAACTATTTTTGTAACATATGTGGCGAATACACGTTTATAAAAAATAGAAAAAGTGTGTCAGATTTTATTAAAAAAATTTATTTTGACTACTTCGGATTTACCATGGAAACCCGTGACAAGTACTGGATTCCTAATACTGTATGTAAAAACTGTGTAGAGTATTTAAGATTATGGGCAAACAAGCAACGGACCCACTTCAAGTATAAAACACCAATGATCTGGCGGGAACCTTCGAATCATTATGATGATTGTTATTTTTGCGCTGTCAACATAACAGGCATTAATAAAACAAACCGGTCTAAATGGATTTATCCTAACGTGTTGTCTATTACCCAACCAGTCCTGTACTCTAGTGAGGATTCAGAACCACAACCATCTACATCTACACACAATTTCCACGACTTACGACAAAATGTTCCTTCACCAATTTCTGAATTTGGATCAGATGACTTGCATTTAGATATTTCTTCTGAACGCGAGCAATTTAATCAGGAGGAGCTTAGTGATTTAGTGAGAGACCTTGGACTTTCTAAAAAAGCATCTGAAATTCTTGCTTCTCGATTAAAGCAAAAAAATCTGTTAACCCAAGGAACAACAATTTCATACTACCGTAACAGAGAAAAAAACTTACTTCCATTCTTTTCCGAAGACGATGAATTTGTTTATTGTTCAGATGTTCCTGGTTTAGTAACAGCGATGGGATTAGAGGAGTATGATCCAAATGACTGGCGACTATTTATAGATTCTTCTAAACGCAGCCTAAAATGTGTACTTCTGCATAACAGTAATAAATTGGGTTCGTTGCCCATTGCACATTCAACTAAAGCTAAAGAAGAATATTCTACAATTGCCTCAGTTATAAATAAAATAAAGTACAACGAACACCGCTGGCTAATTTGTGTGGATCTAAAAATGGTGAATTTTCTTCTAGCCCAACAAGGTGGCTACACAAAATATCCGTGTTTCATTTGTTTATGGGATAGCAGAGCCAGATCTGAACACTGGAGTAAGAAAGACTGGCCTTCGAGGGAAGCTATGGTTCCAGGAAACCACAATATAGTTAATCAACCACTTGTGCCCAGGGATCGCATAATACTGCCACCTCTCCATATCAAGCTAGGACTTATGAAACAATTTGTCAAAGCTCTCAACAAGGACGGTGATTGTTTTAGATATATCAGTAAAAAGTTCAACAATTTGAGTTCGGAGAAACTGAAAGCTGGCATTTTTGATGGCCCTCAAATCAAAAAATTAATCAATGATGAAAATTTTAGTAATTCCATGACAGATATTGAAAGAAAAGCTTGGAATGAATTTGTTTGGATAGTGCGCAATTTCCTGGGAAACAAAATGGGTGAGCACTATTCGGACCACGTGGATAACATGTTGTCACATTTCAAGCAGCTTGGTTGTAATATGAGCATTAAGGTGCACTACCTACACAGTCATTTGGATTGTTTCCCTGAAAATCTTGGAGACTTCAGTGAAGAACAAGGTGAACGTTTCCATCAAGATATCCGCACTATAGAGGAGCGGTACCAGGGTCACTGGGATAAGCATATGATGGCGGACTATTGCTGGAGCATTAAAACAAATCCCTCTAAACAAGGTTATTTAAGAAAATCTTATAAAAGAAAATTTTTCGATGAGTTGTAATTACATTGTAATATTTGTGTATTAAAATTGTTTATTTTTCTTTAAAATTCTCTTTTTGTGTTAAATTAAAAAGTATAGCTGACCATAAAAATGAAATAATCTTTTTTTATTACTTAATTTTTTTAATTCTTAGAATCATAAAAAACTAACTTATTACATACAAACACTTACACATTAGAAAATGTTATTTTTGTATGGAAATCGCGATTTATATCAATTCAGTAAATCGTGAACAAAATCAAAGGTTGTGCACCGATTGCAATGAAATAAAGCTCATTTTATTCGAAATATATTTAACTAACTGTATGTAGACCAAAACTGTGATTTTTGTCCCATTTTTATTTTTTAGGAATTTTTAAAGAACAAAAAAAATGTTTTTTTTTAAAAAATTTTAATTTTTTTTTTCAAAACTTGAACGATATCTCTAAAACTACTTGGAAAATTTAAAAACAAAGTTAGCACGGCTTTAAGAGAATATTGTTTGCGAGTTTCGGATTTTTGTTTTAATTTAATATGGTGAACCGTTTTCAATTTATTCCAATATATGTAGCGGAAGTACCTTAATTTTGAACATAACGGTATATCTCGAAAAGTCGAGCTGATAGAAAAAAACCAAGTGCAGATTTGAAATCAGCGACCTCAAATTAGTAAAAATTTCCTATAAATTTCAAATCAACACAAAAAAAGTTCAATTTTGTTCCCTTGTGTAATATATTGTACGAGCCGTTTAAAGTTTGTACTATCCGATAATTTTCTAAGAAATTGTTTCCAAAGAAACGTAAACTAATTTCTCTTAGTATTGGACATCTGTTTGCATCATCTTGTTTGTAACATCTGTTTGAGTCGAAGGCAATCTTCATGCATATTTGTTTTGTTGAAATCCTCAATTTTTCCAATGGTTCAATATATTTGCTTCTCCAGTATAAATTTGATATATTTTCATATTCCCAGCTCACATTAAGGCGTTGACAAAGTTGACTTAAACTTTTCACTCATGATATTTGTTTATCGATTAACATCAGTCTGTTTGAATCGTAGTCAAAAAGAGTTCGGCCTATAGATCTCATATGCAAATCTAGTCACCTTCTTCCATATTTGTTTCGAGCAGCAGTATGTAAATAGGTGTGAATGATTGCAGACATAGAATCTTCTTGACAAAACTGCTTGAAGGAGTTGCCATTTAGCACTAACTGAAATGTTTTTCTTACTTAGAAAACTATTCCAAGTGACGTCTATACTGTTCTTTGCAGATTTTTTTCGTTTTTCAATATGTTATCTGAAAACTATCCTTGGAGTAAGTGCCATTCCTAAATAACAGAAACTATGTACAATCTTTATCTCATTGCCATCAAAAGTCCATTTTTCTTCTCTTGCTCTTCTACCTCCATTTCTGAACATCATAATTTCTGATTTGCTTAGGTTCCAATTTCCATGCTTGACAATAGTTTTCCAGGTTTTTTTTTATCATTTTCTGTAAGGTACTTACTTTCTGTGCCATGATAACAGTATCAAATGCATATAGTAATAATCTGATGGTTATATCATCCATATAAAGACCTCCACCCAATAATTCATGTAAATCATTAATGTAGAGCGCAAATAGTAAAGATGTTAACGGACGTCCCTGTTTGACCCCAAATTTTGTCTAAAATTCTTCCAACATCTCCATACCAGTCCATACCACTGATTTTGTGGTTCTATAAACAGATTCTAAAAAGTTCACAATCTTTGTTGCAGCACCCATTTGATGAAGTTTATAAAACAGTAATTTGCTAGACAATATCGAACTCACCTAGAATGCTGCTTTTTAAGTCCAGCTTGATATTCTGTTAATACGCTGTGTTTTCAGCCCATTCATACAATCTTTCATTAATCACGTTAATCCTAATTTACGCAAGACAGATCATAAATAATATGCCTCGGTAATTACTTGGTATATTGGATTCATCTATTTTAAATATTGGGAAGATTACATTTATTATGAAGGAGTCATCTGTCTATATTCTATTTTTTGCCTGGATACATTAAGCAAAATAATTCGTTAAGCCTTAGCTACCATTTTTGTAAAAATAATGAAATGAGAAATCATCAACGGTTCTTGAGTTATATAGCTGAAAAATTGAGTCATAAAAAGTCAAGATAAGTTAAAGATATAAAGTCACAAAAAAATTTTTGCCTGACCCAAACCCTTTGGAGGTTTTACTATACTACCCAAGTATTTTAACCATGATTTAGAATATTTTGGAACATCTCACCATACTCCTACCCCCCTCCCCCCCCCCAGATCGGGCTACTATATATGTACTATATAGAACGGTAACCGTACCCAACATTGTTTTTAATATTGAGATTAAGACACAGGTGGAAGGTAGAAAAGATTCGAATTAATCACTCTAAGTTATTGTATAAAAAGAAATTTCAAAATATTCCAGTAAAATTTTGTTATTTAAAAAATTAAAAACAATTCAAACAAATAAAAAATCGAGATCATATTTTATTTGATCTCACAAAAAACTAGATATTATAATTCAAAAGAGTTTTGAATAACTATAGTTTATATAGATTTATAAATCTATTTTTTTCTTTAAAGCGATTTATGGTATTTGTTTGTTTATAAACTATAATTAGACTTTTTAGACTTTTCTAAGTCTACCAAGCCATCTGCCATACAATAAATTAAACAAGTAAGAAAATTATAGTCGGTTTAGACCGACTATACGATACCCTATACCATGCGTTGAGAGACCCTATCTCTCAGGCCCAACTAACTGGATATAGAAAATAAGCATAAACCAAATTCGAGTGGGATTTTTATACCCTATACCACTATGTGGTTTGGGTATAATGACTTTGTGCTGCTGTTTGTAACAACCAAAAATATTTGACTTAGACCCATCTTTAATTATACCGATCGAATCAGAATCACTTTCTGAGTTGATTAAACAATGTCCTTCCGTCCGTCCGTCCGTCCGTCTGTGTGTCCATGTAAAGCTTTTAATCAAACTGCAGGTCGCAAATATGAATATATTCTGATGAAATTTGGTATATAAGCTTTTATCTGCCATGGGATGAACGCTATTGAAATTGGTGAGAATCGGTCCATGTTCAGACCTAGCCCCCATACAAATTAACCCTATGAAATCGACATAAATTGCCATAAGATCCAAATTGTCATATATATCTTACTCAAATTGGGTTTTGTATGCGTTCATTACGTCCATTAATGAGTAGTCCAAAAATGATCCCTTTGGCCCCATATAGAGCTGCTTCCCGATCTTCACTTAAATCTATCAAAAAACAAAAATATTGCACTGATTCTTCTCAGAATTTGTTTGTATATATTTTTGCAAAATACAAGAGACCTTACCAAACATGATCAGGATCGGTCCATTTTTGGACCTAGTCCCCATATAGATATAGCATCCGATATGAACTTTTTCATATCTGCAGCCAAAAAAATTCATAAAAATCAGACTCAAATTTGGTTTTTGCTTTGTCCAGTTAGTTGGGCCTAAGAGATAGGGCATCGTATAGGGTATCGTATAGTCGGTCTAGACCGACTGCAGATATGAAAAAGTTCATATCGGATGCTATATCTATATGGGGACTAGGCCCAAAAATGGACCGCTCCTGATCATGTTTGGTAAAGTCTCTTGTATTTTGCAAAAATATATACAAACAAAATTTGAGAAGAATCATTGCAATATTTTTGTTTTTTGATAGATTTAAGTGAAGATCGGGAAGCAGCTCTATATGGGGCCTATGACTAAGAGTTGTCCAATAGGGATCATTTTTGGACTACTGATTAATGGATGTAATATATACATACAAACCCAATTTGACTAAGATTTGTATGATAATTTGGATCTTATGGCAAAATACATATGTTGATTTCATAGGGGTCATTTGTATGGGGGCTACGTCTGAACATGGACCGATTCCCACCAATTTTAATAGCGTTCATTCCATGGTCAATAGAAGATCAAATACCAAATTTCGTCAAAATATATTCATATTTGCGACCTGCAGTTTGATTACAAGCTTTACGTTGCACAATGGGACGAATCCCGAATCTAGCTGGACAAAATTATTTAATGGTCAGTCAATATGGTTTTGGGGCTGCTGAATTCGATTTTGAATTTGGAAAATTATTTAAAAATTTCTATATCATTTAAAAAACAGTGAAGTTCAGGTATTGCGAACTTTCTATTCGAGATTTTTTTTTTTAATAAGTAATCAATTTATTTTTTTGTTTTTATTATTGTCTAAATAACAAACATATTTTAAAGTATAAGATATTTAGGATTTACAGTACAGTTCAGCTTTAACGAATAGAGAATTAAAAAATATTAAGTTGTATTAAATAACTTGACAAATAATTTAATTTAAATAAATTAACAATTCATTTTATAAAAAATATAAATAAGTAATATTATAATATCTAATACTTATTGTTATCTTATTAAATGTTTATCTAATCGATTAAATAATTGGTGTCTCTGTCATCATCATCACCATCGTCATCATCGGTGTCTATGCCATCATCATCGGTGTCTATATCATCATCATCGGTGTCTCTGTCATCATGCTCTGGTACCGAGAGAAGATTTAGAACTTCAGGTGGAAGTGTTTTATTTTTTTTTTTCGGTTAACTCGATAACTATTAAGAAGTGGGTCTGACGAAATTAGAAACATGTGAATAATATCCTCCATACTTTTTGTCCTATCTTATTTTCTGGTGTGATGCTGTCTGTATCTTCTATAATCTTTGTTGCGGTGCTCTTGAGCCTCTTCGGACAACATTCCAATTGGAAGAATTGCTTAATTAACTATTTGACTCCCATGTATAAGTACCTTGTGCATACTTTGTGGCATATAGTACCAGCTATAATTTTCAATGTACAAATTAAAAGTTTTAACGCAAAATTTTTTCAAATTCATTAATATTTATGGCACATCCAATAGCAATAGCTTTTAAAATTATTCCCAAATTTTTAATAAGAGTTTCATTAACTCCCGTTATATCCGAAGCCAAAGAAGGATTATCAAAGAACCTTCGTGCAGTATTGCCGTCATTTGAGGATCCAAATCCATGCTTAGCAATGTCTACAAGAAGTGACATCCCATTTCGAAATCTATCTTGGATGTGTTTTTTTTCTAGCATCGGTTAGTTCTTTTTTGCTCTTTTGAATTTGCCAAGTTTTTATTTCTAATCTGTAGGAGATGTGTAGAATGCACTCGACGCATTTTATCCAAGCATGCAGGCTGGACAAACCCAATTCTAAAGCAGCTTTATTGACAGCTTTATTACGAACAACATCTAGATTGTTCATTTCTTTAGGTTTCGCTCCGCAAACATGACAGTTTTGTGGACCCATTTTCATCAGAACACTACAAATTTTTCCATCGACCATACTGAGAATTAATTTATGGTTTACTTGCACATCACGATTATCGATTTCTACGACAGTTGGTAACAAATTTTTAATTTGAGTTCGTACGTTTTCAATTTCAAGAAGTGTTAATTCTGTTGTCTCTTTCTTTAAAATAATTTTAAGTGGCCGACAACTTTGTGGGGAAGAAGGAAGAGGGTTTTGCCATAAAACAGTTTTTTTATTATCAATAGACTTTGCGATTTCCAATGGAACTATTGAAATAATAAATGTGTATGCATCATTACAATTGCTATCTTGTGCTACAGCGGAAAAATATTGCTTATATTGACTTTGTCCAGAGGCGCCGTCACATCCCCATTTAAAAACTGCGTTTAATGATGTACCCATATCAACATTTAGTTGTTTCACGATTTCATATTGGGCTAACATCAAACGTTTTATAGTGTGATCAAGTAATGACTGAAGTTTTATCTCCGCTGAAAATTCATTAACAGAAATAAGTTCTGGGTAGCATTGTTTCTTTAACTTACAATAAAACGTCACGTAAAACAATACTACAACAGTCACGGTTAATATTTACCAAAATTTTAAAATTTTTTTTCATTTTATTATTGTTAACATAACCCATTTTTAGAGGTTACATAATTTTTGCATAGGTAATTTTTTACTCCAAAGCAAAAAAACAGCGGAATTGGTTAGAATTGGTTACAAATTATACATTAAATTAATCTCTGATAAATTTTCTAACACGTGATTATAGAATTGTAATAGCACTCTATAGCCTTTTCTTTTGGCAGACTTTTAAAAATTGTAAATATTTCAGAAACACTCACAATTTTGGACGAAACTTCAAAGGCAAAAAAAAATAATTAGTCCTAGCAGATTAAAATAAATATATATTGCTAAAATATTTTTGCATTTGTACCTAAATAACTTATAATCCTCCATGTCATAGCAACAATAACTTAATTTTTATAAACAATTCAAATAAGTGTTAAATTTTTCGCTTGGCTATACATACAGGTTCGTCATATACACTCTGTTTTTCTTGGCACGCTACAATAAAATCTGAGATCGAAAATAAAAAAAAAATGTGCGTTGGTGAGAACATTGACATCCACTTGGCGAGGCAACTTTTGCAGCTTTTGCAACTTTGGTTTTGAATGCTTCAAATCAACAAATCTGTTGAACAAATGAGCCAACAAAAAACATGCAAGAAAATATTGACATTATTTGTTAGAACGAATACCATCGATGTGATGTATGAAATACCAGAATTACAAAATCTTAAGGTCGTATTACACAATATTTTCTAATTGCTAATTATGATTTATCGAAAAATTCTATAAAAATTCTCTATAAATCTTAGCTTTAACAAAAATTTAAAATTTATGTTTTTTTAAGAACAATAACGGAAATTTTTCTTTTTCAAATATTTTTAATATTTTATTTTTGCTTATGGTAAAAAAAATCACATGAGTATTTTATCCTTACCACATATTAGTATTTAAGTGTGTGTGTTTGTTTGCTACACATTCTTGTTGGATATTTCATGTATTTTAAAGAGCAGCCAGTCTGATTTGGGATTGCAGTTAAAAACGGCCACACTATTTGGTAGCTCTTGTTTTTATATTCGTAAAACAAATACTCGTAGAACAGTATCTGCAATATTTGTATGGTTTCATATAAATTCTATTTTTTTTTTTTTTTTTTTTTTTGGTGATAAGTTTCTGTTTTTTTTTTTGACCAAAATTTGTAGTTTTAGGTTTTTTTTGTTTTTTTTCTATACATAAAACAGTTTATGCAATAAGGGCATTGGTTTTGATAAAGTGCTGGTGGACGTGTTTAATTTAGTAGAATACCATTTATCATATAGAGTTCGGAAATATGTGGTGTTCTCTGTGCTAAAAATTCCTTTAAAAAAAACATGCCTATTTAAAATGAACTACAAAAACTATAAATAAACAAACAATTTTAATGAAATTTCGCACTGTCACTAGAAAGAGTAAATAAAAAGGAAAGAAAAAATACTAATGTCATTGTATTTGAACTATAAAATTTTTGCTTTTTCTACATTGGATTTTTGAATTGTTTCTTAATATATAATGTCAACAGGGAGGCTGATTTCTCATAGTAAATATAGAAAAAAAAAATCATGTGAGTCTGATCATAGGGGAGATGTGTAAACATCTAGTAATTAAAGACTTTTTATGGCACTTTTTGAAAAACAAATTGAAATCGTCATCTATGTATCACTTATAGCAATCAACTGCAGGGACTCTGCTAAAATAAAAAAAAATTATTATTATTTATCAATTCAAGCGGTTACTTAACAAAATTATATTATACAAAACCGTTATTAGACCAATACTACTCTATGGTTGTAATGTTTGGTGTAAAGCAGCTAAAGAATATTCAAGTGGTGCAGAATAAAGTTCTGAAAATAATTCACAAACTTCCTCGCCTATACCGTACACGTGACCTTCACATTAGGTATTCACATCAAGCCATTAAAGATGTAATAGAAACTCAGAATCTTGCATTTACAAATAGATGCTGGAATTCTGAGTACGTTTTAATCAAACAAGGATTTTTTATATCTTTTTTCCTTTAAAAATTTTTTTAATATCTCTGTACTTTTTAATTTTTATTTATGATCTATATGCTGAAATATCTTAAAACCGCAAGAGAGTATCTCATAACTTTTGCTTTTAACATATTATACTCTGTAACATGATATCCATACAATAAATAAATAAATAAAATAAAAAGCGGTTACTTTTTATTTTTTGTTTTTTATTTTTAATTTTTCATTTTTATTTTTGTCATTTTTAATTTTTCAAGTTCCATTTTTTATTTTTTATTTTTAATTTTTTCGTTTTTCATTTTTATATTTCAGTTTTCGATTTTTATTTTCCTTTTTTCATTTTTAATTTTTCTTGTTTCATTTTTCATTTTTAATTTTTTATTTTTCGTTTTTAATATGTCATTTTTTATTTTTATTTTTTATGTTTCATTTTTAATTTGTCATTTTTCATTTTTAATTTTTCATTTTTCATTTTTCATTTTTCATTATACCCTATACCACTATGTGGTTTGGGTATAATGACTTTGTGCTGCTGTTTGTAACAACCAAAAATATTTGACCTACACCCATCTTTAATTATACCGATCGAATCAGAATCACTATCTGATTCGATTTAACGATGTCCGTCCGTCCGTCCGTCCGTCCGTCCGTCCGTCCGTCTGTGTGTCCATGTAAAGCTTGTAATCAAACTGCAGGTCGCAAATATGAATATATTTCGACGAAATTTGGTATTTCATCTTTTATCGGCCATGGGATGAACGCTATTGAAATTGGTGACAATCGGTCCATGTTCAGACCTAGCCCCCATACAAATGACCCCTATGAAATCAACATATATTGCCATAAGATCCAAATTATCATACAAATCTTAGTCAAATTGGGTTTGTATGTATATATTACATCCAATAATCAGTAGTCTAAAAATGATCCTTATTGGACAACTCTTAGTCATAAGCCCCATAGAGCTGCTTCCCGATATTTACTTAAATCTATCAAAAAACAAAAATATTGCACTGATTCTTCTCAAATTTTGTGTGAATATATTTTTGCAAAAGACGAGAGACTTTACCAAACATGGTCAGGATCGTCCATTTTTGGGCCTAGTCCCCATATAGATATAGCATCCGATATGAACTTTTTCATATCTGCAGCCGAAAAAATCCCACTCCATTTTGGTTTATGCTTCTTTTCTATATCCAGTTAGTTGGGCCTGAGAGATAGGGTCTTTAAACGTATGGTATAGGGTATCGTATAGTCGGTCTAGACCGACTATAATTTTCTTACTTTTTTTTTACTTTACATTTTTCAATTTTTATATTTTTTATTTTTTATTTTTCATGTTACATTTTTTATTTCACAATTTTCACTTTTTATTTTTATACCCTATACCACTATGTGGTTTGGGTATAATGACTTTGTGCTGCTGTTTGTAACAACCAAAAATATTTGACCTAGACCCATCTTTAATTATTCCGATCGAATCAGAATCACTTTCTGAGTTGATTTAACAATGTCCGTCCGTCCGTCCGTCCGTCCGTCCGTCCGTCTGTGTGTCCATGTAAAGCTTGTAATCAAACTGCAGGTCGCAAATATGAATATATTTTGATGAAATTTGGTATATAAGCTTTTATCGGCCATGGGATGAACGCTATTGAAATTGGTGAGAATCGGTCCATGTTCAGACCTAGCCCCCATACAAATTACCCATATGAAATCGACATAAATTGCCATAAGATCCAAATTGTCATATAGATCTTACTCAAATTGGGTTTGTATGCGTTCATTACATCCACTAATGAGTAGTCCAAAAATGATCCCTTTGACCCCATATAGAGCTGCTTCCCGATCTTCAGTTAAATCTATTAAAAAACAAAAATATTGCACTGATTCTCCTCAAATTTTGTTTGTACATATTTTTGCAAAATACAAGAGACTTTACCAAACATGATCAGGATCGGTCCATTTTTGGACCTAGTCCCTTTATAGATATAGCATCCGATATGAACTTCTTCATATCTGCAGCCAAAAAAATTAATAAAAATCGCACTCAAATTTGGTTTATGCTTATTTTCTATATCGAAGTAGTTGGACCGAAAGATAGGGTCTCTAAACCATGGTATAGGGTATCATATAGTCGGTCTAGACCGACCATAATTTTCTTACTTGTTTATTTTTTGTTTTTCATTTTACGTTTTTCATTTTTCATTTTTGATTTTTCGTTTTTAATTTTTTAATTTTTAATTTTTATTTATTATTTCTCATTTTTTATTTTTCATTTTTGTTTATTTTTTATTTTTCATTTTAATTTTATATATTACATTTTTTATTTTTTATTTTTCATTTTTATTTTTCATTTTATATTTTTAATTTTTCATCTTTAGTTTTTCATTTTCCATTTTTTATTTTTCATTTTTTATTTTTAATTTTTTATTTTTTGTTTTTCATTTTTCATTTTCCATTTTTTATTTTTAATTTTTATTTTTCATTTCTTATTGTTCAAATTTTATTTTTTATTTTTCGTTTTTTATTTTTCATTTTTATTTTTCATTTTCCAGTTTTATTTTTAATTTTTAATATTTCGTTTTTCATTTTTTAGTTTTCATTATTCATTTTAATTTTTTGTTTTTAATTCTTCGTTTTCCTATTTCCATTTTTAATTTTTATTATATATTGTGTATTTTTTATTTTTCATATTTTATTTTTAATTTTTCATTCTTCGTTTTTAATTTTTCGTTTGCGATTTTTTATTGTGTAATTTTATTTTTTATTTTTTATTTTTCATTTTCATTTTTCATTTATACTTTTTCATTTTATAGTTTTTCATTTTTTATTTTTTATTTCTTATTTTTTATTTTTTTATTTTTAGTTTTTTATTTTTCGTTTTTTGTTTTTAATTTTTAGTATTTCACTTTTTATATTCCATTTTTTATTTTTCATTTTTCATTTTTAATTTTTTCAATTTTCAATTTTCATTTTTTAGTTTCATTTTTTATTTTTAATTTTTCGTTTTTCAGTTTTCATTTGTCATTTTTCATTTTTCATTTTTCAGGTTATTACACATCATAATTTTTTCACCAATCCAATCATAAGTCACACCGATTTTGCTTACGTCTTACATGTTACGCTGTTTTTGTGATTGTATTGTGGAAATAGAAATTTACACCCCTGCGCGTATTATCTATACACATCAAAAGTTACGGACAGTTTATGGCATAAAAGATAGACATTGATAACTTTTCGAATTAAACTATATTGCGAATTTCTGGAATTACAAGGCTGCTCCTACTTCAAAAGTGATGGATATTGCTGCATTAGCTGCATTTATCATATATAATGAAATAAAGCCAGTAAAAAAAACCGATAAGCGACATTCAGTCTAGTAGTGAAGATGGAGTCACCAATGGACGTATACCGAGCTAGCTCAAGATTCGAAGCGCCATTGCAGCAATCAGTGTAAAGGTAAATTAAAGGAATTTTGAAATACGCAAAAGCGGAAAAACTTCAAAATTTTATTTAATGGCATCGATTGTTTGTTTAATGGTGTCATTCAAAGCATCTGCACGAAGCCGACTTGAAAATTTATTCCGATAAACAATGCAAGTTGAGATACCATGGTGTCACCTCTAGTCGTCGACTTTGCGGTGATATTGATGAGGGCGGCAAGGGTCAATGTTCCTATGATTCTGGCGGTCCTTTGTTGTATGAAAATAATATACAATTGGGTGCTGTTTCCTGGAGTAAGATACCTCTCACTAGTCCCCTTTATCCAGGTGTGTACACCAAGGTTTCTCACTATGTCAATTGGATCAATAAACAAATCAGTTGATTTTTATAGAAGATAATTAAATTCTTTATATAACCAGCAATAAATGGACTGAGAACTTTCAATGAAATTGTTTATTTTATTCATAACAAAACATAAAAATAAAATTTAGTTAAATTAAACAAAACTGCAAAAAAAACACATTGTGGGGTAGAGAAATTCCAACTCAGGGTGAAAATACTAGACCAGCATTGTAAATCGCATGTTTCCACGAAACATGCCCATATTTCATGTCAAAATTCATTATTCGATTTTGGTTCCCCAAATAATAAATTATTCTAATAATGTTGTTTTGTTTTTCGGCGTAAAGAAAATAGAAGCGAGGCGAAAATGGTGAAAATTTAAGATAATGGAATTTTGCGGAATTTTATAAATGAATATAAAATTTTAATATGAGTATAAAATTTTCTAAATTGTTTAAAATTTTATAGCAGAAGTTGCAGTTGCCCGATGCGCTTCGCTACACCCATCCTAATCGAAATAAATAAACTGGGACTTAATTTTTAGATTTTGGAGATTTTTGGCGATTATTGTTTTTCGCAATTTCGGTTTTTGGCGATTTTTTATATAGGCGGTTTTTGTTATTTGCGATTCTCGATTTTTGACTCTGGCGATTTATGACTCTGGCGATTATTGTTTCTCGCGATTTTTGGTCTTGGCGATTTCTGTTATTCGCTATTCTCGGTTTTGGCGATTTTTGACTTTGGCGATTTTTGTTTTTTGTTGCTATTTTTGATTTATTGCGATTTTTGTTCTTTGTGATTTTTTATTTTGACGATTTATGATTCTAGTCATTTTTGTATATTATCGGCTTTAGCGTTTGGCGGTTTTTCTTAGTCGCAATTCTCGGTTTTGACCATTTTTGATTATGTCGATTTTTGACTTTGGCCGTTATTTTTTTTTTCGTGTTTTGGTGTTTTTTTTATTATGGCGATTTTTGTTATTCGCGATTCTCGATTTGGCGATTTTTGTTTTTTTTTTTTTTGTTGCTATTTTTGATTTTGGCGATGTTTTTGTGATTTTTTATCTTGACGATGTTTGATTTTAATAATTTTTGTGCTGTATCAATTTTAGGCTTTAGCTTTTTGGTTTTTCGTGATTTTCGTTTTGGCGATTTTTCTTATCCGCCATTCTCTGTTTTGTTTGCGATTTTAGATTTTGGCCATTTTTAATTTTGGCGATTTTTGAATTTGGCGATTATTGCTTTTCGCGATTTTCGGTTGTGGCGATTTTTGATTTTGGCGAGTTATGTTCTTCGCGATTCTCGGTTTTGACGATTTATGACTTTGCGATTTTTGTTTTTTTTTGTTGCTATTTTTGATTTTTTTTTTTTTTTTTGGCAATTTTTGCTTTTTTGTGATTTTTTATTTTGACG
Organism: Cordilura impudica; assembly: GCA_963682025.1. Taxonomy (NCBI): domain Eukaryota; kingdom Metazoa; phylum Arthropoda; class Insecta; order Diptera; family Scathophagidae; genus Cordilura; species Cordilura impudica. The sequence goes on from OY821517.1 coordinate 51,001,186, forward strand.
ATTTTTGATTTTTATTAATTTTTGTATTTGATCGATTTTTGGTTTTAGCGCTTTTGTTATCTGTGATTTTTGATTTTGGCGACATTTAATTTTTGCAATTTTTTTTATTCCCGATTTTTTTATTTTTGATTTTTGATTTTGGCGATTTTTGATTTTGGAGATTTTTGTTTTTTGCGATTTTGTTATTCGCGATTTTCGGTTCTGGCAATTTTTGTTTTTTTTTTTGCGATAGGTAACTAATGTTCTTGTCAAAAGTTTCAAGGCTATCATTTCCATAGTATTTAATATTTTTTGTATAGGAGGTGCCATGTCCATTGGCCCTATCGCGCCCTTTTTTGTCACCCTACTTACATTAATAACTCATGAACTCTGGAAAAGTTCCAAAGCTTTATCTAAAGCTTTTTTGTCACCCTACTTACATTAATAACTCATGAACTCTGAAAAAGTTCCATAGCTTTATCTATTATAGTACTCCAGTTATATGGCATAAATATTTACTTTGCCACGCCCACTGGTCCAATCTCGCCTGTTTTTTTTATCAGACTATTCAAATTAGTAACTCATGAACTTTGACAAAGTACGACGCTTTCATTATTGCAGTACTCCGGATGTATGACATTTAGTATTTTATTTGTATGGTGGTGACACGCCCATTTTTTGTCAGACTACTTACATTAATTACTCATGAACTCAAACAAAGTTCCAAAGCATTTACTAATGCAATACTCCAGGTATACGAAATTTAATGTTCACTTTGTATGGGGGTACCACGCCCACTGATAGGATTCCGCCAATTTTTTTCTAGTACTAACGTTGTTAACTTATGAACTCACACGCAGTCCCAAGGCTTTCACTATTATAGTACTCCAGTTATATTAAATACTTATTTTGTATGAGGGATGCCACGCCCACTGGTGCGATCCCGCCCTTTTTACCGGACTACTCACATTAATATCTCATAAACTCAGACATGAACTATTACAGTACTCCAGATATATGACATTACATATACTCTGTATGGGAGTACCATGCCCATGGGTAGTTTGGTCTAGACTATACTTTTCTTATTTGTTTGTTTGCTAAGTTTTTCAGCTATAACTCAAAAACTAGTGACGATTTCTTATGTAATTCTTCACCAACAAATATCGAATCAAATCTTCCCAGAATTGTTGTTTTCCCCGTTTTAAATCAATTTATTGAATAACATAATTTATTCGTACATACATATATGGATATCTAGAGGAGAAGAGATGTATACGTATGAGTGATTTTTAAATATTAGATGAAACATACGTCTGTATTCATTTTATATTTTTTACATGGATTAATAAAAATATTTATTTAAGCCTTAGCTACAACTAAAAAATTAAATGAGAAATCATCAATGGTTATAGCTGAAAAACGAAGAAAACAAACATCAAGATAAATATAAAATATTAAAGACATTAAATTAAGGCTGAGAACATCAAACCCTTCAAAGGTTTTACTATAGTGGCACAGTGCTTTCACCCTGACTTGGAATTTCTCAACCCCCACAGTTTAACACTTGATAACCCATATTCAAGTGATGCGAAAAAAGAACTAATTAATTATAAATTCAAACTCATGAAAAACTACGAGAAAATTGCTTTTAATTTTAAATATTACAAAATTCTGTCTGATTATTTTTAATTGTGTTGCTATTCCAACTACATTGTTGCTCATTCTCATGCAACAACTTTTCATGTGAGTCTCGATTGAAACTGGTACACTCGTAGCTTAAATTGAATTTTTGTTTTGTTTGGCAATAATTGTCAGAATCAATTAAAGTTTTTGTTGTGACAGTTTAGATATGACCAGCAAACATAAATGGCAAATGGTTGCTACGAGTATGTACGTATGTAAGTATGTAAGTATGTGTGTATATATTTTGGAAATTTTAATTAAAGTTTTTGTTTTTGCAATATATTAGAAAAATGTTTGCAACAAAGTATAGAAATAACAAGATTTTTATTTGTTTCCATACATCCACCGGAACATGAACATTTTTAGTTTATCGGTAGTTTTTTGTCATAACATCTGTCGCAACGAAAGGTTTTTTTTTTCCAATTTGTGTTTTAATATTTTCACAAATGGCGAAAGTTTCTTTTGTTTTTTTTTTGGGGTTTTATTTTATGAATAGCAAGTTAAAACGTGTCTGATTTTCTGTATAAGTATTGGTCATATTTAAGAATCTTGTTAATTGTAGGACTGAGGTAAGAGTTTTTTTAATTATAAATTATAATTTTGCTACGTTTGTTATATTTGCTAATTAGGTATTATTTATGAACACTGGGATACAGCTTTTCAACTTTAAATTAAAATACCCCAGCAAAAACGAATCCAAAGAAAAATAAATACAGTAAACTTTCCAACTGCACCTTTTCTCTTGTGCGGTTTCGGCCTACCTTTTCATATCAAAATTTCGATATGTGCGAAAAAAATTTCGCCTTTTTTTCGTTGAAAAAGAAAATCATGTTAGGGAATACCATAAAACTACAGATTTGATGCATATATGCTCTCAAATTCCAAAAAATATGCGTGAGGATGAAGATGTAAAATTAAAAAAATTTTTTAACTAAAAATATAGACACTCCGTTTCACTTGAATAGCACATACCAATTTTTTATTTCTATTTGATTATCTATTAATATTCATTAACAGAACTGTGCTTGTTCTTGTACTAACTTCTTCGTCTTCAGATCCACATTCTTTGCGACAAAATTGAAACTCCGAGAATTTACCGTTACATTTTTCTGTTGATTTCATTTTCATTTGCTTCAAATTCTAACGCATTTTCTGTTTCACTTGAATAGCACATTTGCGTTTAAGTTTGATTTAAGATAAAGGAAACTATTATTTGGAATATTTATAATATATTTTATTAATATTCACAAATAATGGGCCGTGGTATAGCCTTAACGAACGGGGAATAAATTAAAATAAAAACTTATCAGGAATGTGACTTCTCTCTGTCTGAAATAGCAAAAAAAAAAAAATTGGAAGAAGTAGAATATTAGTATATTGTTTTATTCAGAACAGATCAAATTATGGAAAAAATATGAAAGGTCGTATAAATAGTGTACATTCCAATGCAGATAAGCGATCTATACTGCGCGAGGCTTCCCACTCGCTTGACTCTATTTACGAAATAAAAGCAAAAGCTGGAGTTAAGGCAAGTGACACTATTGTGTGGCGAGTGATTTCTAAAGCTAAACATCTGAAGCAGCTAAAATTAAAGAAAAAACCATGACTTACCTCTCTACGTAAAGAAGCTCGGCATGGAAGACAGAGCGGCAGCGCGTTGTATTCTCTGATGAGAAAAAATTTAAAAAATTTGTTTAAAATTTTACAACAATACTGTGCCAAATTAAAATGCAGCCATCAAGAAAGAACAAAAAAAAAAAGCCGGGAATGGACAAACACCTGTAGATTTATAACACAAGACCAATCGAACACTTTTGAAAAAGAACTAGAGAAACTTTTAGAAATACTGAGACACAAACGAGATAAATGGAATGATGAAATTATTTGCACTTTTAGTATCAAACCGAACATTGAGGTTTAGGTACAAAAATCGAAACTATTCTCAAAAAATTTTTACAAATTTATGGGCGGTGATAATGATGGGATGGATGATAGTAGTGATTTAGAAAGCAGTATTGATAGCGTTAGTAAAACTAAACAAATGGTTTATGCTTTAGAGTTTGTTTTGGTTTTTAAACTACAAACTCGTGCTATTTCGTCTGTAGAAGAAACACAAAATTATTAACAAAATAGTCCACTATCATTTGAACCCTATACACCTTTTAGAAAAAAATATCGATATAATAGCTTGGAAGGAATAAAAACTCCTGGTCTAGATTTACCCGAACATGGTTATTGTGAGTCCATAAGTAGCACGATAAGTCCAATAACAGATATGTCATTACCGACATATAAACCAACACGGATTATGGAAAACCGATCCTCTAAGAATAGTCAAACATTAAATCACAGTTGCAACAAATATAATAGTGCGGCGTTGGTGGAAGATCCGCTTCCGTTTCCCTGAGCCTTTGCTGGTCGCACGTGCTGGCGTAGGGGCCTAGCTCGCCGGATGGGTGGGGTCTTGCTCAGGCCCAGGGAAACCGCACTACAGATTTTCACGTGCGATTTACACAAAAAAAACTGTCAATTTAAACGGACGCTAAATAGGACGGATGGCCATACTTACCTTGGGATTGGGGACTAGGTGTTCTGCCCCTTTTGCCCTCCCAACCATGTTACCTCGACTCCACCTTACTTGGAGGTAACCCACTGCAATAAAAAGATTAGGTTTGGTTTGGTTTTCTACATTGGGTTTAAAAAAGAAGTTTATTTTTATTTACCCTTCATTTTAAGGGTATAATTTTAAATTAAGTTTAGCAAAAATTTTAATTTTAGAAACATTTTAAATTTTTAGGAAAATTTTTAAATTTAGCTTAATTTTAATTTCCGAAGATTTTTTTAAATTTTAGCAAAATTTGGGTTTAGGAAAATTTTAGCAAAATTTGGGTTTAGGAAAATTTTAGCAAAATTTCTATTTTTAACTTTATGATTAGATAAATTTTATATTTAGTAAAAAAAATTTTTTTTTAATAATTAGAAAATTTTTATATTTATACAAATTTTATATTTCGAATATTTTATATTTTGTGAATTTTGATATTTCGAAAATTATATTTATTTAAATTTTATAATTAGAAAATTTTTTTAGGTAATTTTAGAAAATTTTTGTATTTAGATAAATTTTTATATTTAGAATACCTTACACTAATTTTAGAAAATTTTTATATTTAGGAAAATTTTTATATTTAGTAAAATTTTATATTTAGGAAAATTTATTTTAATTTAGGAAAATTTTAATTTTAACAAAATTTGAGCTTAGCATAATTTCTATTTTAACTTAAACTTATATTTCTTCAAGTAGTAAAATTTTTAGTTTAACTTTATGATTAGAAACATTTCTTAATGTAGGAAAAATTTTGTTTGATTTTATATATAAAAAAAGTTTTATATATAGCAAAGTTTTATTAATTTAGTAACATTCTTAAATTTAATAAGGAAAATTTTAAACAAAGAAAATATTTATATGTGTGTAAAAAATTTTAATTTGGAAAATTATTTGTATTTTAAAAAAATTTACCACCTTGTGGTTGTACCGATGAAGCTGCTGCCGCCAGACGCCGTGGTTGTGTCTCGCTGGTTTGCTGCAGAGATTCCTGCTTTTGGGATGTCAATGTTGAATGGCCGTTTATATTTAGATGCCCATTGATTTTGTTGCTTTTGCAGCGTCTCACATCGACATTCAATATTAATTATTGTTGTTTTTATTGTTTGTGGTTTGTCTCTTTTTTTTTTTTTTTTTTTTTATAAAACACAGTTATTTTTGTAACGAAAGGCCATTCAATTATTAATATAATTAATATTATTTGTTTAATTTTTTCTTTTCCGATTAAATTTCATTAATTTTTTTTCTTTCTCAAAATTCATAGAGTTGTTAAACCTTAAACATTATTATTACATTAACACAACACTATATTACATTTTTCAATAACTTTTATTAAATTTCAAACAGTATTTATATTATTATTCACGAATTAATTGCTTAAACAAAAATTGTCAACCGACCACATTAAAAATTTTTCTGCAACTCTTGCTTTACTTATATTTATAAACTTATTTTAACTTCACTTTTTTTTTTTCTTAAAATTTCTTAAAACTATAATTTAATTTATTAGAGGTTTTTCCTCAACCTTTAGGTTCTGCTATCAAATTTCAACTCCTCGTTTAATTTTCAATTCTTGTTAATCAAGCCAAATCTTCCTCATTCATTCCTCTGCAGATAAAAACCTGTTTATTAAACAAACAAAATCACCAGCAATTCAGTGAGAACATTCATATGCATTCATAATATTCTCTAGTATTTATAACACTCACACTCATATATGACTATGAGAGCAAGTGAGATCAATACAAGAAAATACGTGGTTTGACCAGCATGATTGCATATGAATGTGTTCATGATTTAATGCAACACAATGAAGAGAAAAAAATGCCATCAACCTATTACCGTATAAGGTGTTGCTTATATGTACATACTTGAACTTGAAAATAATTTCAAGATCAAGGTTATTATTTTTTTCTTCTTTCTTATTCTGCTTGTAACAGAAATTCTTTTGTTACAGTGCAGAGCAAAAAAAGATCACCGTCACACAAAAACGAGGTCATAGGTGAAACAGATGAAGAACTATTATCACCTGAGATATATCTGTATATATAAAAATGAATCGTGGTTTGTTCGTCCGCTTAAAACTTGAAGACTACAGGACCAAAAGGGATACTTTCTTCTGTGACATTGTTTGTAATTGCCACGCGAAGGTTTAGGAAAAAAGAAAAGTAGAAAAAGTCTAAACAGATGGCGTTGTACGTGGTTATTCCCTTTTAACATCATATATATTGAGTACTATGAGAGGGAGAGCTTTGTAAATTTGTGTGAGGCCACCTATTATTAATATGGATAGTCATACCGTAAATGGTCGGTATCGGATAAGTGGGCGTGGTACCTCGCATACAAAATTAATTTTTAACATCATATATCTTTAGTATTGTTTTAGGGAGAGCTTTGCAACTTTGTATGAGGTCATCTATTATTGCTGTGAGTAACCGTTGTAAAAATTAGCGTTATCGAAATAGTGGGCGTGGCACCTATAAAAAAATTAATCACTCAATATCAGACTCACTATCATGACAGGGAGAGCTTTGATACTACATATATGTGATGTCATTTGTTATTAGTGTAAGTACACCTCACGAAAATAGTCTGGATCGGATAAGTGGGCGGGGTACATCCCCTACAAAGTACTGATTAAATATTATGTACATATAAAGAGTAAAATTATAGGGAGAGCTTGGCTTGTGATTAGCCCTGGCGAAAATGGGCGGGATTGGACAAGTGGGCGTGTCACATACCGTATAAAATAAATAATAAGTATCTTAAATAATATAAAAAGGAAATTGAAGATAATTTGTGTGAGTTCATAGGTGATTAGTGTGAGTTATTAGTGTGAGTGTGAAAATGGGTGGAATCGGATAAATGGATGAGGTTACTTCCATAAAAGTAATTATTGAACTTTAATATATTGGATCGTTTTGAAGGAAAAGGTTTAAGAGAAATGGCAATTTCAGCAGCATAACAAAAATTGAAACTTCCACAATTTTCATTCAGGTTAATTGCTACTGCGGTAGTATAAGATGAAGAGGTGAATTTATCAAAAGACTTTTTATACTACTTCATTTGCCAGGTCTTCCATCACATAATTTAATAGCAAAGTTGGATCTTAAAATAATATACTTAAATTCAAGCTTACATAAGCGCTTTAATTTAAAAAATTGGTCTATTATTGAATAACTGGTTCTTTAAAAATTTCATTTTTATTACGATGCCAAGAAGAATTCATGGTAAAATTGGCCGGCGTTCTTAGAATGCAGCGCAGCATCGAAATGTCGCAACACGTCGAACGGAAGAGAAACGTGCTATTGGAAGGGAATCAGTTCGACCAGAATGGTTGGAGATCGTGCGCGACAGTCAGAAGAGGTCAACGAAGCACACAATGAGCAACAATGATTGAGAAGAAGAGAAGTTCGTGCTCGGCAAAGTGATGAAGCCAGACCACGACAACGTATGCTACAACAAATTATTCAGGAGAACATTGAGCATGCACCCTTTCGATATGAGCCCAACATTCAATACAGTTCGCACACATCGGTTCAATTCGGCCAGATGTCTGTCGTTTGTGAGCATTGCAATGCAGTTTAATTTGAGAAAGAACCGCCTGTATTTTGTTGCGTGGGCGGAAAGGTGAAATTGCCATTATGCACGCTGCTTTACGGTGAATCTCCTAATTCGAATTAAAGTTGGATCTGTCATCCTTATGCCCCGAAACTATGCAATGGAACCCGACTGATTGTGGCGATATTAATGAGTAATGTGATAGTGGCAGGGATTTTGAAAGGGCGGTTCAAGGGAGGTGCTTAATTCCTTGACTTCAACCGATTTGACGTTCCAGTTCAAAGGTGTTCAGTTCCCATTGAAACTTGCATTTGCGATGACAATAAACAAGTCACAAGGACAGTCCCTGGAAGTGTGCGGCATAAATCTGAAAATGTCATGCTTTTCACACGACCAGCTATGTGTTGCATGTTCCCGAGTTGGGAAACCATCCTCACTATTCATTTACGCTCCGGAGCACAAAAGAAAAAAAATGTATATCGTGCAGCATTAAATTGATTACAATTATTGTTCTATTCGTTTTTTAATTAATACTTGATTTTATTCTATTTTCGCCAAATGATGGACGGGACGACGACCGTCAGGTCAGCTATCCGTATAATTATAAGATATTGAATTCAACTGAATTCGAAAATTGTTGTATTCAAATTATATTATTGCGTTAATGCGTTAACGTTAACGGTCGATAATTTCGATAAAAAAAATTTCAAAGTTATTTTAATCAAAAAATCTCTTTTGGACAAAGCGAAGTTTGCCGGGTCAGCTAGTCTATATATATTAAAACGTTGGTGCATTTGTTTGTTAAGAATGATCTCCGTAACCATAAGAGCTGTCGAGGTAGGATTTGCACCATATGTTCGGTTCGAGCTCTTTTGTGTGTTTTTTTTAGTTTAAACCCTCTAGCTGGCGTTGGGGGTCAAAACTTATAAACAAAATTCTTATTTTCAGCGCGATTTGACTGCAGTTCAGAATGTGTATAGCTTTCGCCATAAGAATTTTTTATATGTATAAATGGACCTGGCAGGTGGCGCTGGGGTGAAGTTATTTCGAATATTCTTATTTATGGTGCGATTTTAATGAAATTAAGAATGTACATATATGTATGTTAGATGATGCCAAACGTTTTTTTATTGGACCCGGTAGATGTCGTTCGAAAAATAATGAGTTGTCAAATTTATAAAAATACTATAAGTTACAAAATTCACAAACGTTTTTATATATAAATATTCTAACCAAAAAGGAAGGAAAGAGCCGCTACATTATTGCATGGTGGTCGTACAGCTCATTCAGCACTCAAAACACCGTTAAACGTACAAACAAATGAGAATGCCGTATGTAATATCAAAAAACATTCCGGTATGTCAAAAGTTCTGCAAAAATGCAGTATTATTGTTTGGGATGGATGCACCATGGCTCACAAACATTCCTTAGAAGCATTACATAGAACTTTAAAAGATTTTAAAGACAATGAAAGACTTTTTGGAAGAGCTCTCATTTTGTTATCTGGAGATCTTCGTCACACATTTGATATAGGTATATACAGATTCTAACTAAAATAAAAAATTCATTGAGGGCAAAACAACGTTTTCCGGGTCCACCTAGTAGAACTATAAAATTGAAAGTCTTAAATAAAAGAGCACAAAGTGAAATTAGATATACACCAAAACGTCAAGATATAATTAGAATTCATATATATTTTCCTACTTGCATAGAAAATGAAACTGATTCACAATACACGTATCATTTTGAAACAATAAAAGAAGGTTTCACACTACCGAAATGCTGTAAAACAGAAAACTGCAAAAATTCACAAGAGAGAGATAGAGGAAGAATCAGCAAATTCGAGGAAAGTAATTTGGATAAAGTAAGGACAATTTTAGAAAAACCAGAGACTCCTTTTTCTAGTGAAGATGGTATATTCGCTACAGGGGTTATGGTCTGGGGGGCCATGTCCTATTTTGGTACATGCGAGCTTCAATTTTTGACTCCCAAGATGAACGCGCAATCGAACAAAGTAGTTTTGGAAAACACTTTTTCCCCTGTATAAAGTCTTTTTGGAGTTTTTTGATGGACTCTCCAACAGGACAATGCCCCAATTCATACAGCCAGTGTTGTAAAATCGTGGATCGAGTCAAAAATACCAATCTCTTAAACTGGCCTCCATCCTTAACATTATCGAAAATGTTTGGGGGTGGTTGACCAGAAAATTTTATGAGCCAGGGAGAAAGTTTTCTACCAAATCTGAGCTAATTGAGGCTATTCGGGAAGCATGGGCTTCAATTTCGCTTGACTATATTAAATAGCTTTATAATTCCTTACCAAATAGAATTTATGAAGTTATTCTAAACAAAGGAGGTTTTACCCATTATTAAATTAGATTTATAAATTAATAAGTTATATAATTAAGCCAATACAAATTGTTTCAAATTAATAACATAATATTTAATATAGTTTAAAACAAGGTGTGCTATTCAAATGAAACAAAATGTACGCACTATTTTTAGGTTATTTACTTTTTAAGCGCTGTAACTTGAAAAATATAGTATATTGCTAATACAAACTAAATACTTTAACTATAAATGCAAGCTAAGAATTATTCTTCGCTTTCATTTGTTTAAAAGCTGTCGTGAAATGAAATGCACCTTGCCAAGTGTGCTATTCAAGTGAAACGGACTGTATGTGTTGATTCCAGAGAATCGAATTCGTGTGCAAAAGATATTATTTTTTTTACTATAAATGTGAATAATTGACGAAAAGATTATATCTAATAAAATATCCCTGATGATGTTGGGAATCTCCAACGAAACGTCGGAAAAAACTATGGAATAATCTTTTTATTTATATACATAAATACGTGACCTTGATAAGCCCGTTTTAGAAATTTCTAAAAATCATAACAATAAAATTAGGAAAAGGTCGATAATAACTAAAATTGATAATAACTAAAATTAAGATATTATTTAAATTTTTCAATCCAAACTCCAAAGCTTAAGGGTCGAAAGGGTTGAGCTGAGAGATGATGAATCGGACAAGCATCTGTTTTATATATGGGGCGTTTCATGTCAACTGATCCAAGTTTTAAAACCGATGTCTTCTGATCGGAATGAAATTTGCTCCAAAGTTAGTCCTATTGGATAGTAGCTTAGACACCATTTTTCAACAAGATTGGTTCCGAACTCTCTGAGTTAGAGAGGTCAAAATTTGACATTTTGACCAAACAGGTGTTCTTTCTCATCCATGTAAATTTTTACCCATTGTTCTGATCAAAATTTGTCCCAAATAGTTTAGATAGCTATTTCTTCAGTCTTTCGGGAAAAAAATTAAAAAAAATAAAAAAAATTATTTTTACTTTTTTTCAAAAGTTGTTGCATTAGGACACATAGTCAATTTAAGGCAATCGTGGTATTCGTGTAAATCTTCTGGCGACTCATCTATTAAACACTTTAAGTTGATTTCCTTCAACATCAGTTTAAGCAACAGCTAAGCCTAGTAACGCCAAGAAAATATTGGCAAAAAAGCAGCAAATAAAGGCGATAAATAAGCTGGATGAAAGACTGGGTATTTATAAATATACAAAACTTAAAAACTACATCAACTACAATAAATTAATTAAAAAATTAGTTATGTTATAAATGGATCTAATAAATTATTTATTTTTTATTTTTATTATTATTATTATATATTAATTTAATTATCATTACAAATAAATTTAAAAAAAATAATTTTTCAACATTTATATAGAAAAAATTTAATTTTTTTCCTGAGGTTAACATATTGCGGGTATTACAGTATTGAAGGTATTTAACTTTAGTCAGGTATGTTACATACCGTCAGAAAGTTTAATTTGTCTAGTTTCTCAGTGTATGCTTTATTTTTAAGGTCTTGGAATCACTTACACACTAATAGGAAAAAATTCAAATTACTGCATATGCTAAAAATTTGAAAACCTTTGTCTTGAGTTACAAAACACTTGTTTTTTATAGATATCCCACTCGCATCCCACTAAGCGATCAAAAAACTCTTAAAGAAAAAAACCTAAGCTTTCTTTTGAGTCAACAAAAAAAAATTCCTTTTTTGAAAAAAAGTCAAAAAAATTTTTGATTTTGAAAAAAGTCGACAAATTTTTTTTTAAATTTTTTTTCTCCGAAAGACTGAAGAAATAGCTATCTAAACTATTTGGGACAAATTTTGCTAAGAACAATAGGTAAAAAGTTACATGGATGAGAAAAAACACCTGTTTGGTGAAAATGTCAAATTTTGACCCCATCTAGCTAACTCAGAGGGTTCTGGACCGATCCTGTTGAAAAATTGTGTTTAAGCTACCATCCAATAGAACTAACCTTGGTGCAAATTTCATTCCGATCGGAAGATATCGGTTTTAAAATTTGGATCACTTGACATGAAACGCCCCATATATAGATTTGTGATTTGTGCCTACAATCGCCAGCAGAATTATAACAAAACAAAAGTGTAAATCTATCTTTGTAAATCTCGAACCCCGTTGCCGATTCTTCTTCTATAGATATAAATGTTCCTCTATGCATCCTTTTCCAAAATAAGGCACCAATATCAATGACATTTTTTAACTTTTTTGGATAGAAATATGCAGGGAATGTTCCAACACTACGTGCTATTGAGAAAACGAGGTTCTTCATTTCATAAACAATTAAAGACTAATAATGCTTTAATTCAATTTACAGCAGCATTAGGTAGCATTCTCAATCCAAAAGCACTTTCTGTTTTCTCTATTATTGAATTGCGTGATATTTTTAATGTTTTTCCTGCAATTGTTGTGGAAAAAACTACTGAACTTTTAATTTTTTCTGCGGTTTAATCCTCCCTATACTGGATTCGTTCATATTGTATCTTTTGGCTAAAACTGAATTTTTTCATCAATTTCTAATTGCCGCGCAATTTCAAGCTTTTCCTCTGATATCAATATTTTTCCCTTGCCATCTTTCCATTATTCTATGTAAGTTGTAGAAATTATTAAAATGCTTACTAAATCAAAATGAGTATTAAATCAAAAATGTTATTTATAATTTCTTTATAATACCTGGGCCGTGACGGCATTAAAAAGAACAACTTTTAAAACTAACTCGTAGTATTAAAATTTTATTTTTAGGGATTATTTCAACACCAGACATTGGTCTTGGGGATTTTTGCGTGCCAATTGCTGGGGAGATGTTCCTGAACTGAAAATTGCAATTAGTAACATTTGGATTAAGTATCCGTGTGACCCAACACATGTACTTTTTAACGAATCTCACCAACCATCAACATTAGACTTTTTCTTGACCAATATACCAATGAAACTATCGTAACCTCGTGCTTTCAATTAGTTAACCTCTGACCACTTTCCGGGTAAAGAAAACCTTTATGGCTCCAATTATCACACTACGACCCTTGCATTGATATTAGTAGAGCTAACTAGGTGCAGTTCAAACAGCATATTAACATCTCAGAATACGATGCTGAATACATGAATATAAACGACGTTAATATGAGGATTGATAAATTTAAAAATGTTAAGAATGCCACCGAATTAAATGTACCAAAAACAAGACCTCTACATACACATATCAGTATGCTGATCGCGAATCGTAATTTTTTTAGACGACAATGGATGCTGAATAGAGAAAATACAGATAAAATTGAAATGAGCAGACATAATAAACAAATTAAGCAAGAACTCATTATTGAAAGAAACAAATCTTGGAGCAATGTTCTTGCATCCCTTGATAAAAATTCTTTTCCATTTTGGAACATATCAAAAGTCCTGCGAAAGAGACAGAATATCATGCCAATACTTCACTATAATGGTACTCCTTAATCTACTCCTCAAGAAATATGTGAATTGCTTGCTAATACATTCAAATCAAATCATACGCTGTCATCAAGCCTAAGTGATGCTGCCACAATAAATACTGTTAGCAATGCTATAGATTCTTTCCAACACGTACAATTTGCTATTAATAATGATCACTATGTTTCACCAGAAAAAATAAAAAACATAATCAAAACTTTTAAGATAAAAAAAGCTTGGCAAATATTATTAATTACTGCCTTAAATACTGTTATTTTCCATACTGTTGGATGGAGGCAATAGTGATTGTGATTCGTAAACCGAACAAAGTCGCATCCTCTCCATTACACAGTACAACACATGATTTTTTGACTCAATTCTGACATTTGCACCTGAAAGTAGCCGCAAAAATAAGAACTTCTGCATCATTCGTTTTGTCAAGTTGGCTGCCATCATAATTTAACCCATTTGTGGGCGAAGGACCAGTTTCCTTAAATTATTTTCACCAATTATTAAGATCTGATTGATTAATTTAAAAAAACATTTTATTCAAAAAAATTTATAACTTTGGAGTTAAGCACCGTCCGTTATAAGAGACACTGTGCAGTAGGTACACTAGATGTATGATAACTTTTTCACATTTGTTGCAAAAAAAGTTTGTTTTTTCCGCAATGTCCAACATCGTTTATCAGTTTTAGAATATTGATTAAGGTGGTTTCTGTAATAACCTTCAAAAAGCACTTTTAACGAATCGTTTGCACGATCCCATTTCAGTGACATCACAATTTGTTGCAATTGGTACAACATTATTATCCTTCCATCGTGTGAGCAATATGTTTTCATTAATTATAAATCTAAGAACTACAGAACCCCTTCCTGAAGTACATATCCCGATGGAAGATAAGTGTCGTACTAATTTAAGGGGGGTAAAATAATTGTCCATGAAAAGCTGAAATACATAAAATTAGTTTTGTTTTTTAATAGATGGAAAATTAGCTTTTGAGAGGAGGTCAAGCACTTTATCACCACCTACACCAAATCCTTTGGGAGTAGACTATGCAGTTTTTACCCTCTATATATCTCATTGGATCGGAAAGACGTTAGCGGGATTTAACGCCCAGTTTTAAAAATTAAATCAGATTGGTTTCCCGTAAACATATTCCTTGACATAAGGCTTGCCATAATACGGAATCACACTTTCATCGATTGACAAATTTTTATCAATCCCACCGTATCGCAGAAGTGATGCATTTAGGTGATTTATTAGATATCTCATTTTGTAAAGGCGACACATATCATTGAAAGTTATCAAATGAAAGTTATCTAATATTAGTTCAAACCTCTTCATTCTCATGCAATTACAGAACAGTTTAGGACAGTCAGGTTTGTTTGACCAATACAATCATTTATAGGGATACCTGGCGTATCCAGTTATGAGCATACCTCCTAAAAATACTTTTATCTCGCCCAGTGCTATTTTTAAATTTATATCCTCTTACAGTCCATACAAGTTTGTTTGCTCCGCAAAATGTCTTAAAATATCCTCAGAGAAAAATAATTTAAAAAAACGCTGTCGGAGTTTTGCATAACTGAGACTTAGGACTTGATGGGGGCATTGAACATTCCGTATTTGTTTTAAATACTGTTTCAGCTTGTCACCAGCAATTTGAACTCGCGTTTGTATGTCTGTTTCATCATCACTGTCATTGAATTCACTATCTTCATGTACTTTGATCTGTATCGGCTGCATCTATTGGTGGAATTGTGTACATTTTAACGTCATTCAACTCATGGTTATCAAGAGCATTCAGTTCATTCAATATTTCAGAAACTGCGAGT